>SJYA01000795.1:4835212-5049975 GCA_006410615.1 Neotragus moschatus | reverse complement strand
GAGGAGAGTGAAAAAGTTGGCTTAAGGCTCAACATTCAGAAAACGAAGATCATGGCATCCAGTCCCATCACTTCATGGGAAATAGACAGGGAAACAGTGGAAACGGTGTCAGACTTTATTTTTGGGGGGCTCCAAAATAACTGCAGATAGTGACTGCAGCCATGAAATCAAAAGACGCTTACTCCTTGGAAGAAAAGTTATGACCAACTTAGATAGCATATTCAAAAGCAGAGATATTACTTTGCCGACTAAAGTCCATCTAGTCAAGGCTATGGTTTTTCCAGTAGTCATGTATGGATGCGAGAGTTGGACTGTGAAGAAGGCTGAACGCCAAAGAATCAATGCTTTTGAACTGTGGTGTTGGAGAAGACTCTTGAGAATCCCTTGGACTGCAAAGAGATCCAACTAGTCAATCCTAAAGGAGATCAGTCCTGGGTGTTCATTGGAAAGAATAATGTTGAAGCTGAAACTCCAGTACTTTGGCCACCTCATGTGAAGAGTTGACTCATTGGAAAATATCCTGATGCTGGGAGGGATTGGGGGCGGGAGGAGAAGGGGACGACAGAGGATGAGATGGCTGGGTGGCATCACTGACTCGATGGGCGTGAGTCTGAGTGAACTCCGGGAGTTGGTGATGGACAGGGAGGCCTGGCGTGCTGCGATTCAAGTGGTCGCAAAGAGTCGGACACGACTGAATGACTGAACTGAACTGACTAGTAAAAATCAAACTAGAGGCTAGAGTTTGAATATATCTTGAGATGGACCCTCACAGCCACATAACTAAAACTTAAAACCTTCCTGACATCCCCCTAATGCTCACGCTGACCTTAAACAAAACCTACACTTTCTTTATGTCATCATGACCTTGCAATTATGAACAAGTCAGCTCATGCAATACAAAGACATGTAAGTTTCCAGTAACAAATCACACTAGAAGACAAGGCACTTATTCATTCAAGGTTTATAAACCCAGTCGTGAGCACTGGGAGCCACACCTCCTAATCACCTTCCAGCTGGAAGTATCCTTGTTTGCCAGAAGTTGGGTTCTCACTTGATAAAATATTCCAATCAAGTAAAGGTCTCTGAATTTTATGCTCACAGTTATAATCATGTAAAGGCTGAATTTTGCTCAAACCACAATGACAGTAGAGTGACTTACTCAGAACAATGGTAAGGAAAGAGAACAGGGATTGTGTGATACAATAGAAGACAGCGAAGCTCCCAAGGGGCAAGTTCCCTTCTCCAGGGGATCTTCCCGACTCAGGGGTCAAACTCACGAGTCCTGCATTGCAGGTAGATTCTTTACCATCTGAGTCAGAAGGGAAGCCCAAGGAAAGAGAACAGAAATTGTGTGGTACAGTAGAAAGAGAGCGGACCTACTGGGGCAAGGCAGCAGATAAAAGAGGAAAACGAGGGTGTGGTATAACCTTGCTGATCAGAGGCAGAGAAGTGAGTGAGCAGGGAGATCTGCCGACAGCTGGATGGGCTGTTCCCAGGGAAGAAGTGCCTGCAGGTGCCCAGACCATGACACTTGTAGGGATGAAGGAAATGCAAAGAAATAACCAACGAAATACTTGTCATTCTACACAAATCCGGATCTTTTCTATATAAGACAACGAAGTCTCCACAACCTGAACTGTCTGTTCCAGGAGTCAGGAACGAGAAAAATACAATGCTAAAGCCACAAACAAGTGTCTCGGCATCTGGCCGCATTTATTTTTGTTCCTTTTAATTTGCTTTTGTTTCTGTTTATCCTGCTTTATTCTGCATTGAATTCCGAAAAACATCTAGAATATTGTTGGAAGTAGGCAAGCTACCTTTGGGTGCTACACATTCATAGAAAGATTTGGTGGTTCCTTTAGACTACTGGATTCAAGGTGGTCCACTCGGCAGATCCTACATTCACCAGGGTGGAACCCTGGCTCTGTCACTAAGAGCTGTGTGATGGGGGGCAGGTGACTGAACCTCTCACCTCTCTGTGACGCGTTTTCTTGTCAGTATCATGGGAATCATAATGGTAACTGCCTCAGAGGAGTCATATGAAGTTAATGTTTAAGTGAGGTGGTGTGTACCAGGTAGGATGGTATACTCCTCCGTCATGGTCCGGAGAAGGCATCCGGCACTGTGGAGCAGGGCGACTCTGGGGTCTGAGCTTGACTAACCCCCTTCTGATGATGTGATTCTAGATAAGTGACCTGACCCCCTGTCCTCAGTCCTTCCAGGTCTTCCTACCTCTTCCTTTCCAAGGGATCCTGCTAAGTTTTCAACCTATCTCACTGACAATTCTGCTCATTAGGCCATCACCTCTGAAATTATATTAATTAGGTTCAGTTCAGTCGCTCAGTTGTGTCCACTCTGACTGTTTGCAAGCCCATAGACTGCAGCACACCGGGCTTCCCTGTCCATCACCAACACCTGGAGCTTGCTCAAACTCATGTCCATTGAGTCAGTGATGCCATCCAACCATCTCATCCTCTGTTGTCCCCTTCTCCTCCTGCCTTTGATTTTTCCCAGCATCAGTCTTTTCCAGTGAGTTACTTCTTCCCATCAGGTGGCAAAAGTATTGGAGCTTTAGCTTCAGCACCAGCATCAGTCCTTCCAATGAATATTCAGGATTGATTTCCTTTAGGACTGAGTGGTTTGATCTCCTTGCAGTCCAAGGGACTCACACAATTACCATACAGCATTACCATCAGTTCAGTTCAGTTCAGTTGCTCAGTCATGTCCGACTCTTTGTGACCCCATGGACTGCAGCACTCCAAGCCTCCCTGTCCATCATCAAATCCTGAAGTTTACCCAGACTCATGTCCATTGAGTCAGTGATGCCATCCAACTATCTTTCTTCGCCTTCTACTCCCGCCTTCAATTTTTCCCAGCATCAAGGNGGGACTCACACAATTACCATACAGCATTACCATCAGTTCAGTTCAGTTCAGTTGCTCAGTCATGTCCGACTCTTTGTGACCCCATGGACTGCAGCACTCCAAGCCTCCCTGTCCATCATCAAATCCTGAAGTTTACCCAGACTCATGTCCATTGAGTCAGTGATGCCATCCAACTATCTTTCTTCGCCTTCTACTCCCGCCTTCAATTTTTCCCAGCATCAAGGTCTTTTCCAGTAAGTCAGTTCTTTGCAACAGGTGGACAAAGTATTGGAGCTTCATCTTCAACATCAGTCCTGCTGGTGAAGATTCAGGACTGATTTCCTTTAGGACTGACTGGTTGGATCTCCTTGCTGTCCAAGGGACTCTCAANGGGAGGGATTGGGGGCAGGAGGAGAAGGGGACGACAGAGGATGAGATGGCTGGATGGCATCACTGACTCAATGGATGTGAGTCTTAATGAACTCCGGGAGTTGGTGATGGACAGGGAGGCCTGGCGTGCTGCGATTCATGGGGTAGCAAAGAGTCAGACATGACTGAGCAACTGAACTGAACTGAACTAGGTATAAAGGATAGATTAGATTCAGGTTAAACATTTTGACGCCAAGAATTTAATCAACACGTCATGGGTGTTGCTGTTTGCTTTATCCTGTTTTGCACCAGGAGGTCTGTGATGTCTTGCTGTCCCATTATTAATGATGCCAAGTCTGATTCCAGGGTGAGGTGGTGATCATGTCTCTGCCCAAATGTCTATTTTTCTTATTCCATCAGAATGTGGGGTATCCAGTTTCTCATCCATGGATGGTTCTTGACTGTGTCAATAATTGGAGGTTGAACCATGATTTTCTAATTTTGTCCTTTCAGTAGCGTTTCTCACCTGGCATTCTTCATTTGAATTTCATTAATTATGAGTGGAGTTGACCATCCTCTCAAGTGTTTAAAAGCCATTTAGATTTCTCTCCCTGTGAATTACCTGTGTTTCCATGGGGACCTGGGCAATTATGTCACAGCGTGACGAGGGCTATGACCAAGATAGGAACATGGGGTTCAGATAGAGCTGGGAAGGGACCATGGGTCTGCCCCACCTAGATGCCAGACATGCCAGGGAAGGCTCTCAGGAGATGGAGGCTCCTTGATATGGGTTCCTCCAAAGCAGACCTTGAGACAAGAACTGAAGGAGAAGCAATTGATTTGGGAAATGAAGGAAATCCTGGAGGCAAGGTGAGGGAGGAATGAGACAGGAAAAGCAGCCAAAGAAGGCGTGTTATCAAGCAAGTTAGCACTGTGAATGTCTAGAGCTTAGTTTCCAAGAGGAAATTCTAAGGCCATTATAAAGTACCTTGGCATTATCCACTAAAAGAAAACTCTTGTAATTGTACACCAAGTCCAGTTCGTCATTGCTTAAACGTTTGTCCTTGGGGGAGTGTTAATTTCCCAGCATTTCAGGCCTGCCTTGAAGTTGGCAGAGTGGGTTCTAGTGACCACAAAAGCCCTCAGGCAACAAATGTAGGTGCTGCTAGCTGGGGTCAGCCAGCATGCACCGAAATGGTAAAAGTGAAGACATTAGGGCACCACTGGCATCTGCAGGGATCTCTAAGCAGAGACTTTAAGGATGCAGAGACATGAGCCTGTTGAAGAGAAGATGGGGAAAGGGAGGCATGCTCCAGGCAGAGAGAACAGCAGGTGCCAGAGCCCAGAGGTGAGAGTTAGGTGAGCCTGAGGGACCAATGGACTTTCCTGTGACTGGGGGCAGAGGTGAGAGGTGAGGCCATGTCAGACCTGTTCAGCCACCTTTAGGACTTGTCACCTCATGCCATGGGCACTGGGGAGTCACTGGAGAGTTGGTTTTTACATTTATTTTTGGCTGCTCTGGGTTTTTGTTCCTGCACACAGGCTTCCTCTAGTTGGAGAGAGCAGGGCTGCTCTCTAGTTGCAGTTTGCAGGCTTCCCCCGGCAGTGACTTCGCTTGTTGCCAGAGCACAGGCTCTGGGGCCTGCAGGCCTTCCCTAGTTGCGGCATGTGGGCTCCAGAGCCCGGCTCAGTGGTTGCAGCACCTGGGCTTATCTGCCTCATGGCACGTGGGATCTTCCCAGACCAGGGATTGAACCCAAGTCCCCTGCATTGGCAGGCAGATTCTTAACCACTGGACCACCAGGGAAGCCCACCTGGAGAGTTGTAAGCAGGGAAGTAACATCAGTTTGGTACCAGAAACGTGGAAAAGCTAAAAATGTGCATACTGTCATGCCAATGCATTAATTCACATTGGAGGCAAGATGTTCCTTCCTCACTAGTGATGGGACTCCTGTCCTTCTCCCTTGACAACTAGGGATGGACTGGGCTTGAATGTGAGCTCTGGGCACAGTGAGATGGAGAGTCTTAGGGAAACATTTCCCTCGGCCCCACTACTGGCATATTTTAATGTATAATATATGCTTTTGTACTAACAGCTCTGAGGGTTTCCCATGTGCCAGACATTGTGCTAAGCACTGTGCAGTCATTGTCTCAGATGAGGTGACATTTTAATCATTCTGATAACGTAGATGAGGAAACTGATGCTTGGGTGGATGGAGTTACTATTAGGTCAAAGCCAGAAGCGAACACACACCAAAGTCCATAGAAAATGGAACTGTGATTGTCTAGACAATTGAGGGTTAAATATATGAGTAAATCCTTACAAGGGGACAATTTGTATTCATTATACGAGGAAGCTTACAATTAACAATGAGTTTCAATAAGTTACTATAAATTTTCCTTTTAGCTTAGATTACTATAAATGTAAAAAGAAAAGAAAAAGCAGGTTACCAAAAAAGTAAGTGGAATTCAATTTTAATTTTAAAAATATATGAATCATGGAAGGATAGTCAATAAAAGTGGTTTTGTGGTTAGACTGGGGTGGGTGGAGACAGAGGTAAGAGGAAATGATGAGTGACTTTTTTCCCTTCTCAACTGGATTTGCTGGTTTTCCTACCATTATTGTCTGAATTTTGCATCCCCACAAAATTCATAGGTTGAAGCCCTAAGCCCCAATGTGCCCGTAGTTGGAGATGGGGTATTTATGGAAATAATCAAGATACCTAATAGGACTGGTGTCTTTTAAGAGGAAGAAACACCAGTTCTCTCTCTCTCCTCTTTCGAGCACCATGGAAAGGCCATCTGGGGACACGGTGAGGAACTGACCTTCGACAAGCCACAAGAGAGATCTCCCCAGAAACCAACCCTGCCAGGACTTTGATCTTGGACTTTCAGCTCCCAGAACTGTGAGAAAGTACATTTCTGTTTTTTAAGCCACCAATTTGTGATGCTTTGTTAAGGCAGCCAGAGCAGATTAATACACCTACAACAGAAGCGTAATTTAAATATTTTCAAAAGAATTCAAAGTTGATTTAAACAAAAAAAGATCCCGCTAGATTTCCCTTTACTCCTGCAAGCAAAGCTGGTTTTGGTTCCCACAGGTGAAGCCTGAAGCCTACAGGCTTCAAAGAGGGAGGAATTAGCATGGTCTGTCTGACTCTTTGCAACCCTATGAACTGTAGCCTGCCAGGCTCCTCTGTCCATGTAATTTTTCTGCCAAAAAAACTGGAGTGAGTTGGCATTTCATACTCCAGAGGATCCTGCCCACCCAGGGACCGAACCCAAGGATCAAATCTGCATCTCCTGCACTGGTAGTCGGAGTCTTTACCACGGAGCCATCTGGAAGCCGCTTTGTCTCCTGTAGCCAGACCCTTTACAGAAATCCCACAAGAAGAGTACTAATGTCCGCACTTGACAGATGGGGAAACAGACTCAGCAAATACGAAATGCCTGATCTCACATCACTATCTAGGGACCGGCTGAGCTCATGCTGGGCTCCAGGTCTACCTGATCCCCAGATACACCTGAGTTCTCCTCTCCTCCTACCACAGTCTGCATGGAACAGGTGCTGAAATGGTCACAGACATGGGTGGGGTGGAGGTGGCCGACATCCTTCAGCCAGTCAGCAAAGCATCAGTCAGGAGATTTTCCTTCCAAGTTCTCGGCAGGATGAATGGTTCTCCTGAAAGTTATTAATAGAAGTCACCTGAAGGAATTCACTGGGAAAAATCCTAACAGCAAATGCATCTAATGGCTACATTTATTACATCAGGAGCCGCTGACTCAGGAAGCTACAGGGATCAGAGGAATGCCATAAATGCTGTAAATATGAGGTTAACCAGGTATAAAGACGCTTACTCCTTGGAAGATAAGTTATGACTAACCTAGATAGCATATTCAAAAGCAGAGATATTACTTTGCCGACTAAGGTCCGTCTAGNGATGAAAGTGAAAGAGGAGAGTGAAAAAGTTGGCTTAAGGCTCAACATTTGGAAAACGAGGATCATGGCATCCAGTCCCATTACTTCGAGGGAAATAGATGGGGAAACAGTGGAAACAGTGTCAGACTTTATTTTTCTGGGAACCAAAATCACTGCAGATGGTGACTGCAGCCATGAAATCAAAAGACACTTACTCCTTGGAAGAAAAGTTATGACCAACCTAGATAGCATATTCAAAAGCAGAGATATTACTTTGCCGACTAAGGTCCATCTAGTCAAGGCTATGGTTTTTCCAGTAGTCATGTATGGATGCGAGAGTTGGACTGTGAAGAAGGCTGAGCACCGAAGAATCGATGCTTTTGAACTGTGGTGTTGGAGAAGACTCTTGAGAGTCCTTTGGACTGCAAGGAGATCCAATCAGTCCATTCTGAAGGAGATCAGCCCTGAGATTTCTTTGGAAGGAATGATGCGAAAGCTGAAGCTCCAGTACTCTGGAAGAGCTGACTCATTGGAAAAGACTCTGATGCTGGGAGGGATTGGGGGCAGGAGGAGAAGGGGACGACCAAGGATGAGACGGCTGGATGGCATCACTGACTCAATGGGCATGAGTCTGAGTGAACTCTGGGAGTTGGTGATGGACAGGGAGGCCTGGTGTGCTGTGATTCATGGGGTCGCAAAGAGTCGGACACGACTGAGCGACTGAACTGAACTGAGCAAAAAACAAAATGTTGAACCCATCTGCTAATATGCCTTTTGAAGGTCTTTTGCCTCAGAGCAGTGGGAGATGGTAGGTATCTGTCCTGGGAGACCTAACTAAGTACATTATACTGGAGAGTTGAGCCCATGTGTGGTGCTCTGAACAAGGTACAATGAATACTTTTCCTGAGACAGAGACTATAGTGAGAAGTATTTCATAGAGTCCTGAGAAATTCTGCCTCCTCATTGCTCTGACTCTCCTGGGAATATTTCTTTCTGGTTGTCATTCTCCCATAACCTGAATATCAGATGAGTCCCTCCTCCTTTACAAGACAAACCTTTCTTCTCAAGTGCTTAATCCTAACCTTGTCTACTTCTTTAATGTCTCACTTCCTTCCCTATACTTATATGTTTAATTTCTCCCTTGCTCTGGTCCTTCCCCATCTCCAGCATGCATGATCAAACTCCTGAGATAAACCTGTTTCAATCCTACCACCATCTCAATACACCTGTCCTTTTTTTTTTTTCATCTCTTCATTTCCAGTCATCTAGAAAACTGCCTTCACTTCTTCACAGCTTACACTCCCCTAAACTTCTTTTGCCTGACTTTCCTCTCACTCTAGCCAAAATACTATTAGAAATAACACCAATGGCATTTTCACAATCATCTATTTCCTTATCTCCTGCACAGAGTTTGACCTTATTTAGAATTCCTTTTTGAGGTTTCCTTTCTTTTAAAAATTGTATTTTTATGGCTCATCTCCATGTCTTTAAGTACATGTTTTCCTCCTTTTCAGGTCCATTTTCATTTTCTTCCTAAGATAGAACTCAGGTTTCCTTGCTTCTGGTTCAGTTCTCTTCCTTAGCATTTAAATATATTGGCACAGTCCTTCATTCTAAACAGTTATTGAGCACCTACCAGTCAGGCATTGAATACTCTACAAGATGTAATTGAGGAGGCTCTTTGTAAAGTCTTCTTGGTCAAATGAATCTTTTCTACTGTTGTGCCATGGTGTCTAAACTATCCACTATTACTAAGTCATTCTATGAGGTGGAGACATTATTTTATTGTTGTTTTCTGGAGTTACCTTTTAAAATGTGACTATTCTTTATAAGGTAAAATCATTAAGCTAGTGGTAACTTCATGACTTAAATTTATGGAACCAGTTACCTTGAGGAAAGAGAATGAGATGTTAGAACATAAGGAAATGGATCAAGAAAATAGCCCTTGGCGGTAAAGTGGCCACTTCCTGAGTAGCGTCATGTCACTAGGAAGAGGGTAGAGGAGAAGACTATAGCAAATTAGAAAAAATGCGCTGCATGTGCCTTTGCCTCAAAGAGTATGTGGATTGCTTTTAGGAGAGAAGCAACTGCACTGTTGTACTTTCCAACATGCTGTTTTAAAATGTAAGAAATTTAGAGTTAACTTTGTTTCTATCTGTTGAATTGGCCAAATGGAAGGTGATGCAGAAGACTGTGGGGACCCAGTGGGTCAGAGAGAGAGCTCTGGTAAATGAAGTTAGCTTTCAGGTGTTGATATCTCTGCAGTTAATTTCACAAGGTGACATACTCCATTATTTTAAAGAGAAAATATAGTTATTCCCAAGGAGAAACAAGGATGCTATTATATCTGAACAGGTAACTATCTCTGACCCGCATTTTAAAGAATTGCTAAGAAAAAAGATATGACCTAAAAGTTCCTTCCCAATCATTTCTGAAGATTAGAATCACCGGTGAAACTCTTTCCAAAAGATGCATGGTCCTCTCTTCCCTAGATTCTCCCCAAAGGCTGAGTCAAAGGCCTCTGTGTGTGTGTGTCTGTGTCTGTGTTTAAGTGCACAAGTGATTCTGATGCACAGTGTTGAAAACAACTAAGCTGGAAATTTGATGAGCTGAGTTTGATTAGATAAACTGCAATAAAGGAAAGAAGAGGGGAGGCTCTGCTTCCGCATTAGGAAGCATCTTCTAATTAAATTTAGGAAGCAGCCTCTACAAAGAGCTGACAGCAAAGCTTCCTGTGCATGTTGCAAAGGAAAGCATGATGAAAAACAAAGGAAGTTCCCTCTCTGGAAGCTTATCAGAGAGACAAGCAACCTGTCTTTCTTTTGGAATCTACAGTTTTGATCTGATTTCCCCTCATCCATCCCAGAACCTCCATGGTACAGCATTTACTCTGCTTTTTCCACTATGAACCTGGCGTTCCTGTTCCCTACAACACCTTTGTTTGCGTTTAGGTCACCGCACAGATTTCCTCTAATGTCTGCCCAGTCAAGCTTGTTCTGCAAGGATAGAGTCAAAATATCTACCAATCACTGTCCCCAAATGACTTTTCCCTTCTCTAAACTCAACAAAATTTCTGTTGCTTATCTTGTCTGTTGAGCTCCTAGTGTGTGCTTGGAACATGTCACGTAGCTGCTAAGTGACAGAGCCAGGAAAACAAAGGCTTAATTCATTCCAATCCCACATTTTTTTTTTTTCATTCTGTCATCATGCTGCTTCCAGCACCCCAAAGCAGTCTATGCTCTGATGATGTGCTTTGCTTCCCTCTTAGAATATAAACTATCTGTGGCCACAGACCATGTATATACTTGTTAGGAATCCCATAAAGCCTGCCATAGTTTTCAAAAATGAGTCAAAAAATGACCAAGCAAGAGCAGTCAACAGCAGTTGCGTGTATAACTTTAACCATGGCTTATGCTGGCACCTGGACATTTGGAGAAATTGAAGTTCTAAGGTATCTTAAGTCTTAAGTGTCTATCCATTGTATCATCAAATTAAAAAAAAAAACTTTGCACCTTCAAAAAGAGCTTCATAGTAAGCTGAATAAGCCATATTTTAGCAATTATTGAGGAATTAACAAGAAATTATAGAAGAAAAGTAAATCTACAAGTACTGAGACTTCAGTATTAATGAGGGACAGATCCCAAGATGGTCTCAAATCCCTAAGTATCACTGTGATATATAATCTTCCTCATGAAAAGCAGTAAGCAGTTTAGTGTAACTGAAATATTTCAATGATCCTTATAGACCCTAATGATTCTATAGAAACAGAACTAAAGTCATTTACAATGCTATTAACATACATTCTGAATTGAGCACTGGCTGAAACATTTTCAAGCATCACTTTTTCTTGTTTCCCATATAGAGCATATGGTGTAATCATTTTTGCCTGAGTCATCCCCAAATTTACCCAGAATTTCTATTTCCTGAGATGCATCAGCTTTATAGAACTGTTGCACTTTTTTCTTATTTCCATCATAATAATTAGCTACTGGGCTTCTTTTGGGGTCACTCCACACAAGAGTTTCTTGATATATTCAAAAATTATTTTGTACTTCTAAGTAAAAAAAAAAAAGTTAAGCTGCACTGCAATGTAGGTGCTAGCTATAAAAGCTCTTAAAAATTAGGCTTATTCCTAGCCAAGTGCCTCATTCACACCAACCTCATGACATGATCCAAGTTTCTTTAAAAATTATATATGAATATATGTTCTATGGGATCATTCACAAACACTTGAGACTTCAAATATTTAGTCTATGAATATCAGAGATTTACTGTATGAAGGAGTAGTTTTAATTCTTGCTTCTTTTGTGTTTTCTACTGTCTACCAGTAATATTATGGAATTTATTCATTTATTGACTATTCACTTATAATTTATTTCCCCAGAGTTTGTGATTTATATTATTGCTTGTGGTATGCCAGGATCCAATAAATGGTAAATATTTAGTCTCCGTCATATGATGCAGCAGCACTATTATTTTTTGATGACTATCCTGGATTGTAGACATGCTAAAGCCTGAAGACAGAGTACTCAGCTTGGAGCAGATTAAGATGCCTTGAAGACAGAGAACCAAAGAAAATGATCAAGTCTTCAGAGAGAGATTTCTTACTGCAAAGAAACTGCCAAAAATTTGCCTGTAGTAGTGTGAGTCCTAGTCCTACTTTCATATTACTGCCACCATTAATATATTTACTAAATATATATATGCATTTGTGCTAAGTCTCTTCAGTGGTGAGCAACTGTTTGTGATGCTATGGACTATAGCCCACCAGGCTCTTCTGTCAATGGGGTTCTCCAGGAAAGATTCTCCTGGAGTGGGTTACTATGTCCTCCTCCGGGAGATCTTCCCAACCCAGGGATCAAACCTGCGTCTCTCTTGTCTCCTGCATTAGCAGGCGGATTCTTTACCACTCGCACCCCCTGGGAAGCCCTGTGTGTGTGTTATAAAACAGAAACAGGAAAACTGGCTCAGAGACCCCATATGCAGATAGGATGTGTCATCATTTTAAACAAACCACTCAGACCTCAGAGTGCCACACGGGCTTCCCTGGTGACTCAGATGGTGAAGAATTTGCCTGCAATGTAGGAGACCTAGATTTGATACCTGGGTTGGGAAGATACCCAGAGAAGAGCTTGGCAGCCCACTCCAGTATTCTTGCCTGGAGAATCTCCATGGACAGAGGAGCCTGGTGGACTACAGTCTGTGGGGTCACAAAGAGTCAGCAACTAAGCACAGTATGGCACAGAGAGAAAGACAGCTCAGCAAGGTAAGAGGGGTGTATCAAGGCCCAGAAACACCAAGAGTGTTCTCAGTGTTCACAATCAGAAAATAATTAGCAGCGATTATCTCAGTAACATTTCAGATGGGATAAAAAGGACTTGGAAATATAGAACCTGAAGTTGAGAGAAATAGGCATTCTTTCTTCTAATGTAAAGATTCCTAGGTAATAAATAAATAGCATGAAGAAAATTCCCTTAGTACTGTGAAGTTCAAGCTCTCTGAACACCTGCTCCAGCATAAGTATTATACAGCTTTAAGTGGAATTTAGTTATTTTCTTTTTTTAAATTATTTTTTATTGAAGGATAATTGCTTTACACAATTTTGCTGTTTTCTGTTAAACCTCAACAAGAATCTGCCATAGGTATACATATATCCCCTCCCTTTTGAACCTCCCTCCCATCTCCCACCCCATCCCACCCCTCTAAGTTGATATAGAGACCCTGTTTGAGTTTCCTGAGGCATACAGCAAATTCCCATTGGCTATCTAGTTTACCTGTGTTAATGTGAGTTTCCATGTTACTCTCCATATAACTCACCGTCCCCTCCCCTCTCTGCATGTCCATAAGTCTCTATGTCTGTTTCTCCATTGTTGCCCTGTAAATAGATTCTTCAGTACCATTTCTCTAGATTCCATATATATGTGTTAGAATACAGTATTTATCTTTCTCTGTCTGACTCACTACACTCTGTATAATAGATTCGAGGTTCATCCACTTCATTAGAACTGACTAAAATGTGTTCCTTTTTATGGCTGAGTAATATTCCATTGTGTATCTGTACCACAATGTCTTTATCCATTCATCTGTCAGTGGACATCTAGGTTGCTTCCATGTTCTAGCTATTGTAAATAGTGCTGCAATGAACAATGGGACACATGTGTCTCTTTCAATTTTGGTTTCTTCACGGTATATGCCTAGAAGTGGGATTGCTGGGTCAAATGGTGGTTTTATTTCTAATGTTTTAAGGAATCTCCATACCCTGTTCCATAGTGGTTGTATCAATTTACATCCACCAACAGTGCAAGAGTGTTCCCTTTTCTCCACACCCTTTCCAGTATTTATTGTTTGTAGACTTTTTGATGAGGGCCATTCTGACCAGTTTGAGGTGACATATTTGTGGTTTTGATTTGCATTTCTCTAATAATGAGCTATGTTGAGCATCTTTTCCTGTGTTTGTTAGCCGTCTGTATGTCTTCTATGGAGAAATGTCTGTTTAGGTCTTTTTCCCACTTTTTGATTGGGTTGTTTGTTTTTCTGGTGTTGAGTTGTATGAGCTGCTTGTATATTTTGGAAATTAATCCTTTGTCAGTTGTTTCATTTGCTATTATATTCTCTCATTCTGAGGGTTGTCTTTTCATCTTGTTTATAGTTTATTTTGCTGTGCAAAAGCTTTTACGTTTAATCAAGTCCCACTTGTTTACTTTTGTTTTTATTTCCATTACTCTAGGAGGTGGATCATAGAGGATCTTGCTTTGACTTATATCACCGAGTTTTCTGCCTATGTTTTCCTCTAAGAGTTTTATAGTTCCTGGTCTTACATTTAGGTCTTTAATCTATTATGAGTTTCTCTTTGTGTATGGTGTTAGGAAGTGTTCTAATTTCATTCTTTTACATATAGCTGTCCAGTTTTCCCAGCACCATTTATTGAAGAAGCTGTCTTTGCCCCATTGTATGAATATATTTTGCCCCATTGTATCAATATTCTTGCATCCTTTGTCAAAAATAAAGTACCCATAGGTGCATGGGTCTATTTCTGGACTTTCTATCTTGTTCCACAGGTCTATGTTTCTGTTTTTGTGCCAGGACCATACTGTCTTGATGACTGTGGCTTTACAGTATGGCCTGAAGTCAGGAAGCTTGATTCCTCCATCTCCATTCTTCTTTCTCAATACTGCTTTGCCTATTTGGGGTCTTTTATGTTTCCATATGAATTGTGAAGTTTTTGTTCCAGTTCTGTGAAAAATGCCATTGGTAATTTGATAGGGATCACACTGAATCTGTAAATTGCATTTGGTAGTATAGTCATTTTCACAATTTTGATTCTTCCTACCCAAGAACATGGACTATCTCTCCATCTGTTTATGTCATCTTTGATTTCTTTCATTAGTGTCTTATAATTTCCTGTGTATAGTTCTTTTGTCTCCTTAGGTAAGTTTATTCCTAGATATTTAATTCTTTTTATTGTGATGGTAAATGGGACTGATTCCTTAATTTCTCCTTCTGATTTTTCATGTTTAGTATATAGAAATGCAAGTGATTTATGTGTATTGATTTTGTATCTTGCAACTGTGCTAAATTCACTGACTAGCTCTAGTAATTTTCTGATACTATCTTTAGGTTTTTCTGTGTACAGTATCATGTCATCTGAAAACAGTGAGAGCTTTACTTCTTTCCCNTTTCTCCACACCCTTTCCAGTATTTATTGTTTGTAGACTTTTTGATGAGGGCCATTCTGACCAGTTTGAGGTGACATATTTGTGGTTTTGATTTGCATTTCTCTAATAATGAGCTATGTTGAGCATCTTTTCCTGTGTTTGTTAGCCGTCTGTATGTCTTCTATGGAGAAATGTCTGTTTAGGTCTTTTTCCCACTTTTTGATTGGGTTGTTTGTTTTTCTGGTGTTGAGTTGTATGAGCTGCTTGTATATTTTGGAAATTAATCCTTTGTCAGTTGTTTCATTTGCTATTATATTCTCTCATTCTGAGGGTTGTCTTTTCATCTTGTTTATAGTTTATTTTGCTGTGCAAAAGCTTTTACGTTTAATCAAGTCCCACTTGTTTACTTTTGTTTTTATTTCCATTACTCTAGGAGGTGGATCATAGAGGATCTTGCTTTGACTTATATCACCGAGTTTTCTGCCTATGTTTTCCTCTAAGAGTTTTATAGTTCCTGGTCTTACATTTAGGTCTTTAATCTATTATGAGTTTCTCTTTGTGTATGGTGTTAGGAAGTGTTCTAATTTCATTCTTTTACATATAGCTGTCCAGTTTTCCCAGCACCATTTATTGAAGAAGCTGTCTTTGCCCCATTGTATGAATATATTTTGCCCCATTGTATCAATATTCTTGCATCCTTTGTCAAAAATAAAGTACCCATAGGTGCATGGGTCTATTTCTGGACTTTCTATCTTGTTCCACAGGTCTATGTTTCTGTTTTTGTGCCAGGACCATACTGTCTTGATGACTGTGGCTTTACAGTATGGCCTGAAGTCAGGAAGCTTGATTCCTCCATCTCCATTCTTCTTTCTCAATACTGCTTTGCCTATTTGGGGTCTTTTATGTTTCCATATGAATTGTGAAGTTTTTGTTCCAGTTCTGTGAAAAATGCCATTGGTAATTTGATAGGGATCACACTGAATCTGTAAATTGCATTTGGTAGTATAGTCATTTTCACAATTTTGATTCTTCCTACCCAAGAACATGGACTATCTCTCCATCTGTTTATGTCATCTTTGATTTCTTTCATTAGTGTCTTATAATTTCCTGTGTATAGTTCTTTTGTCTCCTTAGGTAAGTTTATTCCTAGATATTTAATTCTTTTTATTGTGATGGTAAATGGGACTGATTCCTTAATTTCTCCTTCTGATTTTTCATGTTTAGTATATAGAAATGCAAGTGATTTATGTGTATTGATTTTGTATCTTGCAACTGTGCTAAATTCACTGACTAGCTCTAGTAATTTTCTGATACTATCTTTAGGTTTTTCTGTGTACAGTATCATGTCATCTGAAAACAGTGAGAGCTTTACTTCTTTCCCGATCTAGATTCCTTTTATTTCTTTTTCTTCTCTGATTGCTGTAGCTAGGACTTCCAGAACTATGTTGAATAATAGTGGTGAAAGAGGACACCCTTGTCTTGTTCCTGATCTTAGGGGGGATGCTTTCAGTTTTTCACCATTGAGAATAATGTTTGCTGTAGGCCTTTCACATATGGCCTTTACATTGTTGAGGTAGGTTCCTTTTGTGCCTATATTTTGTGTGTGTGCCTATTTTTTTAAGAGTTTTAATCATAAATATTACTGAATTTTGTCAAAGGCTTTTTCTGCATCTATTGAGATGATCATATGGTTTTTATCTTTCAGTTTGTTAATATGGTGTATCACATTGATTGATTTCCATATACTGAAGAATCCTTGTATCCCTAGAATAAACCCAACTTGATCATGGTGTATGAGCTTTTTGATGTGTTGCTGAATTCTATTCGCTAAAATTTCATTGAGGACTTTTGCATCTATGTTCATCAGTGTTATTGGCCTGTAGTTTTCTTTTTTTGTGTTGTTTGGACTTCTGTGTTTCTAGTTTGTTCCTTCACTTGTGCAGTATTTCTTTGCCTTTTCATTTTTTATTTTAAGTTATTGTGTTTGAAGTCTCTTTTTCCAAGGCTTCAAAGAAAGTTGAATTTTTTCCTTGAAGAAGGTTGAATTCTTTCTTCCTTTTGGTTTCTGACCTCCTAAGGTTGGTCCAGTGGTTTGTGTGAGCTTCGTATAGGTGAGATTTGTGCTGCATTTTTTGTTTGTTAGTTTGTCTTTCCTCTGATGGGCAAGGGTGAGTGAGGTGGTACTCTTGTCTGCTGATGATTGGGTTTGTATTTTTGTTTTGTTTCTTGTTTAGGTGAGGCGTCCTGCACTGGGTACTACTGGTGCTACTGGTGGTTGGGTGATGCCGGGTCTTGTATTCAAGTGGTTCCCTTTGTATGAGTTTGATACTCCCATTTGATACTCCCTAAGGTTAGCCCTCTCCTAGTCTAGGGTCTTGGAGTCAGTGATCCCACTCCAAAGGCTCAGGATTTGATCTCTGGTCAGGAACAAAGATTCCACAAGTGTTTTGTTATGGCATTAAGGCAGAGTAAAACCAACATCCAAAATCAAGAAACCAAAGATGAACCCCAGACAAATGGCAGTTACAAAATCAGGCAAATAATAATTAAAATAATGGAATACACACATTTACATATATACTCATGAGCAAAGTGAAAACAGTCCAACAAAAATTAAGTACAGTAGATTGATCTGGCAAACAAAGAAAATTAAAAATTATATTTACCAATTAAGATCAAAACTAACTTAAGCACAAACTGGAAAACAAAACTAAAGCAAGGTGGAATAAAACTAAAGCCAAAGTGGAGTAAAGCAGTGAAAACAAAATAAACAAATATGTTGAGAAGAAAGGAAAGAAAGAAAATAAAGAAAGAATAGATATGCAAAGTTAAACAGAGATAGATGAAGAAGATTTGTATATGTTAAAGATTAACTGCAAGGCAAAAAGAACAGTAGGAAAGGCAAATGAGGGAATAAATGTAGAAAAAATAAAATAGGTTAAAAAAATTAAAATTATAAAAAATAGAAAAGAGAAAAAAACAGAAGAAAGAAAAAAGGGGAAAAAAGGAAAACTCCACAGAACTGCAAAAGCTCAATATAGCGGCAGAGGTTTATAACAACAATAGAAAGTGTAACTGAATATACGTATATACATATACACCCATAAGCAAAAAGAAAATAGTCCAACAAAAATAAGTACAATAGATTGACCTGGTGAGCAAAGGAAACCAAAAATTATATACACCAGAACAAAAATAATTAAAGCACAAACTGGAGAACAAAACTAAAACAAGGTGCCAAGTGGGGAATAAAGCAGTGAAAACAAAACTAACAAATATGTTGCGACGAAAGGAGAGAAAGGAAAGAAAGATAGAATAGATATTCAGAGTTAAATAGAGGTAGATAAAGAAGATTTATATATGTTAAAGATTAACTGCAGGGGAAAAGAACAGTAGGAAAAGCAAACAAGGGAATAAATGTAGAAAAAATAAATAATAGGTTAAAAAATTAAAACTAAAAAAAAAGGAAAACTCCAAAGAACTGCAAAAGCCCAACATAGAGGCAGAGGTTTCTGACAATAGTAAAAAATGTGACTGAGGAAAAAGAAAAAAAAAAAAAAGTTCAAAAGGTTAATTGGATTTCTTAGTGCCAAAAAAATTGTCAAGTACAACAGAGGAGAGCAAAGGGGGGGGAAAGAAAAAAAAAATCCAAAAGAAACTACAGAACATGTCAAAAAATAAGAATAATAAATGTTTTTCTTGAGTCACTGCTGTCAGAGTCCTTTGCTGTGTTGGGAATCACAGTCCCCCTTACCTCCCTAAGATGCCCGCCAACACTATACTGATCTCTGGACCTGCTGTGGGCGCTGCTGCTGCTGCTACTACTGAGTCACTTTAGTCGTGTCCAACTCTGTGCCATCCATAGACAGCAGCCCACCAGGCTCCCCCATCCCTGGGATTCTCCAGGCAAGAACACTGGAGTGGGTTGCCATTTCCTTCTCCAATGCAGGAAAGTGAAAAGTGAAAGCGAAGCCGCTCAGTTGTGTCTGGACTTGCAGCGACCCCAGGGACTACAGCCATTTCCCCATCCATGGGAATTTTCCAGGCAAGCGTACTGGAGTGGGTTGCCATTGCCTTCTCCAGCTGTGGGGGCTACTCTGATTCTAATCTGGTCTTACTCCTGTGTGTTCTTGCCTCCAACGTCCACAGCTATCACAGCTAGTGTGCTTTCTTTTATAGGAGCTCTCAAATGCCTTTTATATATTCCATAGATACAGAGTCTGTTTAGTTGATAGTGTGGATTTAATCCGCAGTGTGTACAGCTGGTGGGAAGGTTTTGGGTCTTCCTCCTTAGCTACACTGCCCCTGGGTTTCATTTGTGGCTTTATGTCCACCTGTGCCTGTGGGTAATCCACTGGGGTTTAGCTCCTGAGGCTGCCCTGGAGGGCTTGGGTTTGCCCTTGTGAGGGCCAGGTGTGGAGGTGATACAGCTGCTTGGGTCACAGGGCTTCTGGCAGCACCAGGTACTCAAGGGGGGTTGGCAGCTAGGGCAGCAGGTAATACAGTGCTCTAGAAGTAGATGGCAACCAGTATTGGCCAATACGCTCCAGTGTTCTTGCCTGGAGAAGCCTCTCTCTGACAGAGAGGCCTGGCAGGCCATAGTCTACAGGGTCACAAAGAGTCTGTCAGGACCAAAGTGACCCTGTGCCCATAAACACAACCCCCTTTTTTTTTTTTTGCCTGTGGCAGGTCTGCCCCAGTGAGAGTTGAGCATGAAGTTAGTGCAGTTGCTTGGCTTGCAGGGACCCTGGTGGTGCCAAGTGTTCAGGGACACAAACTGCCTCTGTGGCAGGAGTTATGGCCCTATCAGAGTCTTTTTTAGAGCCTCTTGTAGCTGGCAATCAGAAGGCCTCTTTGGGCAGTCTTTCTTGGTAGCTTCGCCCGTTTAGACACTTAGAGGGATCCCTTGCCTGGGGTCCTTCTCTGTAGATCAGTGCATCAGGCACTTAAAGGGGCACCCTGGGTGGGATCCTACTCTGTAGTTCAGTGCGTCAGGCATTTGATGGGCCAGCCTCTCTATTGTTCAGCTGCGATGCTAGCTTGTGGAGAGAGAGAGAGGCTTTGGTGATGGCTCTACCCTCTACACGTGACTTTACAGTATTGCTTTGCTTCCATGGCTGCCTGGCTTTCCCCCACAGGCATTTCTCACCATGATCTCCTTCCTCACAGATTCTCTCAACCTGTCTCTCTGCAGTCAATTGCAGCCCTTGCCCTGGGTTTGCTCCACAATCCCTAAACTCCATCTCCCAGCCACTGGCGCTTCCAGGAGACCCGTGTTCCTGCCCAGTATATGTATGGCTGCAGCAAGGACTGTCTGATTCTTATTCCATTTAAGCTGCCACATATCAGCTGTTTCACTCTCAGCCTTAAACGTTTCTACTCTGACTCAGACAATTGCCTGGCTGTGAGGATCTGACCCCTGCTTCATTTCCCCTACCTGCCCAGGGTAGATCCAGTCCTACCAGTACTCGTGTTTTTCCCCCTAGTTCCTTCAGCCTACCAAGTTTTGCGTGATTCTATATATTCTTTTCCACTGGTCAGGTCCTCCTATCCTCTCTCAGCTGGTGTTCTGCATGCATTTCTGTGTCTGAAGGTGTATTCCTGATGTATCTGTGGGGAGAGATGTACTCCACATCTACCTACTCCTCCCCATCTTGTTCTCCTCCCCAAAGTTATTTTCTTAATAAAGGCAGATATTCAATTAATGCTATATCATTCTGTATCTATGTCTGAAAAAGTAAAATTACCCATTATTCTTACACAGATGGCACTATCACTTAATTTGTAACGAAAATAAAATGTCATGATGCTTTGGAGGAGTTAATTCAGTTTCTTGGTCTCGTCTTCTTTAGCCTACCTGCCTGCTTACCTTCCTACTTTGCTTCCTTGCTTCCTTCCCTCCTTAAATCTCAATGTGTATACTTAGTCACTCAATCATGTCCAACTCTTTGCTACTCCATAGACTATAGCCCACCAGGCTCCTATGTCCATGGGGATTCTCCAGGCTAGCATACCTAAACCTAATGCATTTGAACATGAGTGTGAACATTTGCAGTTTTAACTACTGACAACTGATCTCATATAAAATATAGCAGTATATAGTTTTCTAAGAAAATTGAGTCATACAATAAGGTTAGTGTAAGTGAATCACTTGGCTAAGAATTAGTCTAACTTTTAGAAGCTTTTCACTAGCTAACATCTGCATCTCAGTTTCCTGTTATCATGTTATACATCAGTTCAGTTCAGTTGCTCAGTTGTGTCCAACTCTTTACAACCCCATGGACTGCAGTATGCCAGGCTTCCCTGTCCATCCCCAACTCCTGGAGCTTTCCCAAATGCATGACCATCGAGTTGGTGATGCCATCCAACAATCTCATCCTTTGTCCTCTCCTTTTCCTCCTGCCTTCAGTCTTTCCCAGCATCAGGGACTTTTACAATGAGTCAGTTCTTCACATCAGGTGGTCAAAGTATTGAACGTTCAACTTCAGCATCAGTCCTTCCAGAGAATATTCAGGACTGATTTTCGTTAGGATTGATTGGCTGGATCTCCTTCAAGTCCAAGGGACTCTCAAGAGTCTTCTCCAATACCACAGTTCAAAAGCATCAATTCTTTGGCACTCAGCTTTTTTTTATAGTCCAACTCTCATATCTACATGACTACTGGAAAACCCATATCTTTGACTAGACATACCTTAGTCAGCAAAGTAATGTCTCTGCTTTTTAATATGATGTCTAAATTGGTCATAGCTTTTCTTCCAAGGAGCAGGTGTCTTTTAATTTCATGGCTGCAGTCACTATCTGCAGTGATGTTAGAGCCCAAGAAAACAAAAGTCTCTCACTGTTTCCATTGTTTGCCCATCTAATTGCCATGAAGTGATGAGACTGGATGCCATCCTTATTTTTTGAATTTGTTGAGTTTTAAGCCAGCTTTTTCACACTCCTTTTTCACTTTCATCAAGAGGCTCTTTAGTTCCTCTCTGCTTTCTGCCATAAGGGTGATGTTATCTGCCTGTCTGAGGTTATTGATATTTCTTCTGGCAATATTGATTCCAGCTTCTGCTTCATCCAGCCCAGCATTTCAAAGCAGATACATTACTTTGCTGACTAAGGTATGTCTAGTCAAAGATATGGGTTTTCCAGTAGTCATGTACAGATATGAGAGTCAGACCATAAAGAAAGCTGAGTGCCAAAGAATTGATGCGTTTGAACTGTGGTGTTGGAGAAGACTCTTGAGAGTCCCTTGGACTGCAAGGAGATACAGACAATCAATCCAGCCAATCCAGAGTACTTATGTACTCTGCATATAAGTTAAATAAGCAGGTGACGATATACAGCCTTGATGTATATTGAATGTATACCCATTCAAATGGGTACTCCTTTCCAATTTGGAACCAGTCCATTGTTCCATGTGCAGTTCTGTTACTTCTTGACCTGAATACAGGTTTCTCAGGAGGCATGTCAGGTGATCTGGTATTCCCATCTCTTTCAGAATTTTCCACAGTTTATTGTGATCCACACAGTCAAAGACTTTGGCATAGTCAATAAAGCAAAAGTAGATGTTTTTCTGAAAGTCTTTTGCTTTTTTGATGATCCAGTGGATGTTGGCAATTTAATCTATAATTCCTCTGTCTTTTCTAAATCCAGCTTAAACATCTGGAACTACTTCTCGGTTTACATACTACTGAAGCCTGGCTTGGAGACTTTTGAGCATTACTTCATTAGCATGTGAGATGAGTGCAATTGTGTGGTAGTTTGAACATTGTTTGGCATTGCTTTTCTTTGGGATTTTAATGAAAACTAACCTTTCCCAGTTCCATGGCCACTGCTGGGTTTTTCAGATTTGCTGGCATATAGAGTGAAGAACTTTCATAGCATCATACTTTAGGTTTTGAAATAGCTCAACTGGAATTCCATCACCTCCACTAGCTTTGTTTGTAGTGATATTGCCTAAGACCCATTTCACTTCGGACCCCAGGATGTCTGGCTCTAGGTGAGTGATCACACCATTATGGTTATCTGGATCATGAAGATGTTTTTTGTGTAGCTCTTCTGTATATTCTTGCTACCTCTTCTTAATACCTTCTGCTTCTACTAGGTCCATACAATTTCTGTCCTTTACTGAGCCCATCTTTGCATGAAATGTTCCCTTCGTAGCTCTAATTTTCTTGAAGACATCTCTAGTCTTTCCCTATCTATTTTTCCCCCTATTTCTTTGCACTGATCACTGAGGAAGACTTTCTTATCTCTCCTTGCTATTCTTTGGAACTCTGCATTCAAATGGGTATATCTTTCCTTTTCTCCTTTGACTTTTGCTTCTCTCATTTTCTCAGCTATTTGTAAGGCCTCCTCAGACAACCAATTTGCCTTTTTGCATTTCTTTTTCTTGGGGATGGTTTGATCACTGCCTTGTGCAACATCGAGAACCTCTTCCATAGTTCTTCAGGCACTCTGTCTGTCAGATCTAATCCCTTGAATCTATTTGTCATACATAATACTGCTACTGGTGCTACTAAGTCACTTCAGTCGTGTCTGACTCTATGTGACCCCATAGATGGCAGCCCACCAGGCTCCCCCATCCCTGGGATTCTCCAGGCAAGAACACTGGAGTTGGTTGCCATTTCCTTCTCCAATGCATGAAAGTGAAAAGTGAAAGTGAACTCACTCAGTCGTGTCCGACCCTCAGCAACCCCATGGACTGCAGCCTTCCAGGCTCCTCCATCCATGGGATTTTCCAGACAGATGTACTGGAGTGGGGTGCCGTTGCCTTCTCTATACATAATACTAGCTATACATAATACTAGGTCATAGAAGCTTGTAGTTATCAAACTCACAAATATGATATAAGATAATTTGAAAGTGTATTTTTGTTTCAAAAATAGAGTAAAACATTTATTTAGTGTCCATTCATGTATACTGAATCAAAGGTATCTCTTACCCTTACATGTTAGTAACCAGCAAAATGTTTCCCTGCCGGGGTCCAGCCCCAGCGGGTCCAGGATGATTCGAAGGGGAGACGGATAGGCGAGGAAAAACTTATTTATTCAGATATATAAGACTAGATTAGGAANAAGAGGAGAGTGAAACAGTTGGCTTAAAGCTCAGCATTCAGAAAACTAAGATCATGACATCTGGTCCCATCACTTCATGGCAAATATATGGGGAAACAGTGGAAACAGTGTCAGACTTTATTTTGGGGGGCTTCAAAATCACTGCAGATGGTGATTGCAGTCATGAAATCAAAAGACACTTACTCCTTGGAATTAAAGTTATGACCAACCTAGACAGCATATTAAAAAGCAGAGACATTACTTTGTTAACGAAGGTCTGTCTAATGAAGGCTGTAGTTTCTCCAGTGGTCTTGTATGGATGTGAGAGTTGGACTATAAAGAAAGGTGAGTGCCGAAGAATTGATGATTTTGAACCGTGGTGTTGGAAGAGACTCTTGAGAGTCCCTTGGACTGCAAGGAGATCCAACCAGTCCATCCTAAAAGAGATCAGTCCTGATTGTTCATTAGAATGACTGATGTTGAAGCTGAAACTCCAATACTTTGGCCACCTGATGGGAAGAGCTGATTCATTTGAGTAGACCCTGATGCTAGGAACGATTGAGGGCAGGAGAAAAAGGGGACGACAGAGGATGAGATGGTTGGATGGCATCACTGACTCAATGGACATGAGTTTGGGTGGACTCCAGCAGTTGGTGATGGACAGGGAGGCCTGGTGTGCTCCGGTTCATGGGGTTGCAAACAGTTGGACACGACTGAGTGACTGAACTGAACTGGAAATAAAGTTTAAAATGTACATTTTCCCTGGTTACAAGGCAAAGAGAAATTTACTGGATTTTAAATTTGCTCATAATATAAACAGCTCTTATAACTCCAATATGGATAATCAGAGTTAATGTCTTAACCATAAAACTGAAGGTATTCGGTATCCAATTTGTTAGCAATTCTGTATCCTAAAACATATTTTTGTTAATCCTCACTCATATTTATGCAATTTTAGCAAAATTCCTATTTATAACTATTTTTCTTCTTTTCTCTTATTCTCTAATAGCTGTTTTAGGCTATTAATTTCATCCTGCCATAGTGCTCTGAAGTCTCAGAAGCAACATTTAAAAGTTGTCTGTTACTCAACTTGGGAAACATTTTCTTTAATTTATCACACTTAAATAAATTGTTAGCTTTAATTAAATGTTAAATAAAACAAAGGCAGAAATTAAAAAGCATCTTGGGTATGAAGAACTGATATAATAAAATTAACCTAAGCATTTATAAATCATACCTTTTTTCTATAAAGATTGATTCCAACATAATCAGAATAAAATTTTGGCAAATTTTAAAGAAATTTAATTGTCAGAGAGTAAACATATGACTCTCAGAATGTTAGCAAAAGATTACATAAAGATGCTTTTTGAAAGCATGCTGTATTTAATGTAGTTTGACTTTTTTGTGACTATTTTTTTGATTGAAGGTTAACTGCTTTACAGAATTGTGTGGTTTTCTGTCATACATCACCAAGAATCAGCCATAGGTACACCCATATCCCCACCTTTCCAAGCTTCCCTCCCATCTCTCTCTCCATCCCACCCTTGTTGATTGTCACAGAGCCCCTGTTTGAGTTCCCTGAGTCATACAGCAAATTCCCATTTTACATATGGTATTGTTAATTTCCATTTTACTCTCTCCATACATCTCACCCTCTCCCTTCTTCCCTTAGACATGGAGAACTGACCTTTTTTCAACTTAGTAATATGTAGTTTTTCTCTTTTCTAACTAATATCTCTTTGGAAATGTACAACCCCAAATCACTGCAGATGGTGATTGCAGCCATGAAATTAAAAGATGTTTACTCTTTAGAGGGAAAGTTATGACCAACCTAGACAGCATATTAAAAAGCAGAGACATTACTTTGCTGACAAAGGTCCCTCTAGTCAAAGCTATGATTTTTCCAGTGGTCATGTATGGATGTGAGAGTTGGACTGTGATGAAAGCTGAGCGCCGAAGAATTTATACGTTTGAACTGTGGTGTTGGAGAAGACTCTTCAGAGTCCCTTGGACTGCAAGGAGATCCAACCAGTCCATTCTGAAGGAGATCAGCCCTGGGTGTTCATTGGAAGGACTGATGCTAAAGCTGAAACTCCAATACTTTGGCCACCTCATGTGAAGAGTTGACTCATTGGAAAAGACTCTGATGCTGGGAGGGATTGGGGGCAGGAGGAGAAGGGGACAACAGAGGATGAGATGGCTGAATGGCATCACGGACTAGGTGGATGTGAGTCTGAGTGAACTCCGGGAGATGGTGATGGACAGGGAGCCCTGGCGTGCTGTGATTCATGGGGTTGCGAAGAGTCGGACATGACTGAGTGACTGAACCGAACTGATTGATATTTTAAATTATTTTCATTGTATTATCTAGTTACATAATATTAATTCAGTCACCTATTTACTATATTTATATTGCACCATCCAAATACAAGTATATATAAAGTCCTAAGGAAAAATAAATGACAAAATTAATTTTCTCAATGGTTGACACTTATGTGTGTGATATGAATGGGGAAGTATATTGTGGATGGAGAAAATATATTAATAAATTCTGATCTGGTAGTTTAACATAAGTGGACTAATATGACTGTTCTAAAATTATATAGTGACTAATTTTGACTACATATTATAGTTTATATGAATCAGTTCAGTTCAGTTGCTCAGTCATGTCCAAGTCTTTGCCACCCCATGAATTGCAGCATGCCATGCCTCTCTGCCCATCACCAACTCCCAGAGTTCACTCAGACTCATGTCCATTGAGTCAGTGATGCCATCCAGCCATCTCATCCCCTGTCGTCCCCTTCTCCTCCTGCCCCCAATCCCTCCCAGCATCAGAGTCTTTTCCAGTGAGTCAACTCATAGGTTATTGTCTGTTTCCTGATTGTTTAGAAATGACTGTGGCTGCCATGTCATTTTATCTCTTAATAGTGATCTCTGTGGTATGTTAGGTTCAGGAAAATCCCCTTATGAATAATATTGGCTTAAACTAAACAACCAAATTGTACATCTGCTAACTGAGGGGAGATCCATCTGTGAGTGAGACATGGAAGCCCTGTAATTTGGAGGGGAGTGGGGGTGCTAAAGGCTGATTGCTTGATTACAGTTGGCCTCTCATCTATTTTGCATCAACTGAAAAATCCAATTTTATTGTTGGTTTTCTCTGCCTATGTGTATCTATAAATATAACTACTTAATCCGTTGTAATCTGCCTCCAACTCTATAATGTCTAGCTATAGGTGCCATAAATCACCAATGACTCTAAGGGATATAATCTATTGCCTGCATTTCAGTCCTCATCCTACCTGATTTCTCTGGTGTATTTTATATCAAGAACTACATTTACATTTTCTTTATTGGAGTTGCTCTTCTTCCTTGGATTTTTCTCATTGTTCTCTTCTCTCTCTGAAATAGCAAAAGTTTCACAAGACTTCAACCACCAACTACATACTGCTGCTGCTAAGTCGCTTCAGTCATGTCCAACTCTGTGCGACCCCATAGATGACAGCCCACCAGGCTTCCCTATCCCTGGGATTCTCCAGGCAAGAACACTGGAGTGGGTTGCCATTTCCTTCTCCAATGCATGAAAGTGAAAAGTGAAAGTGAAGTCGCTCAGTCGTGTCCGACTCTTAGCAACCCCAGGGACTGCAGTCTACCAGGCTCCTCCATCCATGGGATTTTCCAGGCAAGAGTACTAGAGTGGCATGCCATTGCCTTCTCCGAACTACATACAAACAACTCCTAAATCTATGCTGCAGTGATCCTGTGATCCAGATTCCTGTTACCTCTCAACTGGATTCTTTCAACTAGCTGTCCTGTAGGGACCTTAGGCTCAATGTTGTCTAAACCTCATTCATCATTTTACCCCTAAACCTGTTTCTCTAGTTTTTCCTCACTTGGTTGATGAAATTGCTATCCCCCTACAATGACAAACCACAGAATTGTTGTTGAATTTCCTTCAACAGTTTGTTCTCACCTTAAAAGTTTTCAATATTCATCTGTAATATATTACAGCCCACTTTGATGTTCTTGATTTTCACTAGCACTCCTATACCATAGGATCTCCCTGCTTGCATTGTGTCTTATCCTACCCCACCCATAGACATATATGGAATTATATTTCTAAAACATGGATTTAACCATATGGCTTTTCATATTTTCTGATTGCTTGAAGGATAAGGCATAGACTCTTTAGGAAGCTGACTCTGAACTCTCGTTGAACAGTTTAGTCATATCTCCTCTCTGTTCCCTTCAAAAGCAATAATTTTGGATGATTTTTTTCTATTTCCCATCACACCATGGATTCCTATGCTTTAGAGGCTTCCTAGGTATTTGTTATCCATGTGTTTCTCCAGAGGCCCTACTCTAGTTGTTGCCATTGTGAATCCTTCAAGACTGCAGTCTTTCCCCTCAACCCCAAAGGCCTACACTTTAGAAGTAAATAAAAGTAATCACTCTGCCACTAATGTCCCACCTTTTCTGTACACACTTCAAAAGGAAAGAAAATTGTTTGGAGTTCTTTTTATATCTGTTTCTTATTCCAAAATGAGACCATTAATAAAGTCTTCATGGTTAGCTGCAGGGTGATTGCAAATGTTCAGAAAGGTTTAGATTCTATAGTTTTTGAATTCCTACAGACACTTTATTGAGCAGGGAAAGGACAACGTAAGAATAAGACTATTGCATTTGTGATTCCAACTGCCTCATGTTAAAATCTAGGAATATTAGCAACTCGAAATGCATGAGTAAAGTCTTTATGTAATGCTGGATTCTGTCTTTGCCCAATATTCTAGAAAGCTAATTTCTTGCTGCAGCATGTGAATGTTAATTGTATGATCCAGTAAGGTTTACCACACTTATTTTTAAGTGAAAAAATGCAAAGTAGAACTATCTAAATTTAGCAGTCCTTTGAGTACTTTACATTTGTTGAATATTACAAAAGTAAATACTTATCTCTTTTTAATACTAATATGATTTTGTGCATCAAGCAGCTTGAAGATTTTTCCCTCATGCAAGCTTCATCAGCTGTTTTATCAACAGTGTAGGCTGCAGGCACGTTAGTAAAGTTAAGTTGGCATAAATGAAAGATCCTTGTCGAATTGGTAATCATGCAGGTATTCAGAGTGAAAGGGAGATCCTATTTTAATTTAATTTCAGTGCTTCAAGATATTTTTTTCTTATGGGCTGTATTACCAGTCTCTGTTTACATATCCATCTTTTAAGAAATCATAGCTACTCTTAATACATTTCAAATCAAGCTTCCCTATACCTAGGTGATATGTATTACTTCTTTCTGCAAGGGCGTCTTTAATAATATGATATCTTGCTTACTATGACATATTCAAATGCTAAATGATTTATAGACAAATAATGACATATAGTAATCCCAAAGGGCATTTATATATTCTCTTGACTTTGACCAATTTTTAGTGCCCTAAGTGATTCTGATTGTACTTGAGGACAAGTTAATACCTTATTTTAAAAAATAATTTTACATTTCATGGAAAGTTTCAGGTTAATTATTGGGGATTAAATAAAAATATTATTTATTTATACTATATAATCCATGCAGCTAAGGACCTGCCCCACCCAAAGCTCCTTTCTAAAGGAAAATTATCAAAGACAATATCTTGCTGTCGGAAAAGTATGTGTGCTAGATATCTTGACCATAATTCATTGGAATAGATTTTGTATCCTGAGCAAAAAATGACCACCTACAGACTAAAGAGATCAGCAGGCTATCAGGGAGTCTGTTGTCATAACTCAGGCAATAAGGCACTCTTTATCTGGTGCTGGCTAACTATCATTTAGCACTCTTAATTGTAAGAAACAGAAATTGATTCTGGTCTCAGAAGTGAAAAGAAAATTTACTGAAAGTATACAAGATGTCTAAGAGAACCAGAGAAGGCAGGAACATCAGGCTTAGAAGAGGGGCAGAAACCAAATGGATCCTGAAAATGGGCAGCAAGGATTTTCTCCATAATGCAGCCTCTACCAGGGCTGATATGTGCCACCAGTGCCTTTGTTGGGTACCGTCAGGAGATGTCGCACCACACACTACACAAAGAAACTTCAGCCACTTTCTTGATTATGAGATTGGAAATTTTGGCTGGAACAGAACAGCAGTTGACCATGCCTAAAACCATATTATTGTTTCTTTGCTGACAGAGAATAGGAACAGAAAAATTCTCTCTTCAGTGTGTTCCATATTGGTGATACTTTCTGTGTCCCACCAAAGCTTCATGCGATGAGGATTTAACAGAATAAACGGGAAGGGTGCAAAGTAGGAGGGATGAAAAANGCAAGAACACTGGAGTGGGTTGCCATTTCCTTCTCCAATGCATGAAAGTGAAAAGTGAAAGTGAAGTCGCTCAGTCGTGTCCGACTCTTAGCAACCCCAGGGACTGCAGTCTACCAGGCTCCTCCATCCATGGGATTTTCCAGGCAAGAGTACTAGAGTGGCATGCCATTGCCTTCTCCGAACTACATACAAACAACTCCTAAATCTATGCTGCAGTGATCCTGTGATCCAGATTCCTGTTACCTCTCAACTGGATTCTTTCAACTAGCTGTCCTGTAGGGACCTTAGGCTCAATGTTGTCTAAACCTCATTCATCATTTTACCCCTAAACCTGTTTCTCTAGTTTTTCCTCACTTGGTTGATGAAATTGCTATCCCCCTACAATGACAAACCACAGAATTGTTGTTGAATTTCCTTCAACAGTTTGTTCTCACCTTAAAAGTTTTCAATATTCATCTGTAATATATTACAGCCCACTTTGATGTTCTTGATTTTCACTAGCACTCCTATACCATAGGATCTCCCTGCTTGCATTGTGTCTTATCCTACCCCACCCATAGACATATATGGAATTATATTTCTAAAACATGGATTTAACCATATGGCTTTTCATATTTTCTGATTGCTTGAAGGATAAGGCATAGACTCTTTAGGAAGCTGACTCTGAACTCTCGTTGAACAGTTTAGTCATATCTCCTCTCTGTTCCCTTCAAAAGCAATAATTTTGGATGATTTTTTTCTATTTCCCATCACACCATGGATTCCTATGCTTTAGAGGCTTCCTAGGTATTTGTTATCCATGTGTTTCTCCAGAGGCCCTACTCTAGTTGTTGCCATTGTGAATCCTTCAAGACTGCAGTCTTTCCCCTCAACCCCAAAGGCCTACACTTTAGAAGTAAATAAAAGTAATCACTCTGCCACTAATGTCCCACCTTTTCTGTACACACTTCAAAAGGAAAGAAAATTGTTTGGAGTTCTTTTTATATCTGTTTCTTATTCCAAAATGAGACCATTAATAAAGTCTTCATGGTTAGCTGCAGGGTGATTGCAAATGTTCAGAAAGGTTTAGATTCTATAGTTTTTGAATTCCTACAGACACTTTATTGAGCAGGGAAAGGACAACGTAAGAATAAGACTATTGCATTTGTGATTCCAACTGCCTCATGTTAAAATCTAGGAATATTAGCAACTCGAAATGCATGAGTAAAGTCTTTATGTAATGCTGGATTCTGTCTTTGCCCAATATTCTAGAAAGCTAATTTCTTGCTGCAGCATGTGAATGTTAATTGTATGATCCAGTAAGGTTTACCACACTTATTTTTAAGTGAAAAAATGCAAAGTAGAACTATCTAAATTTAGCAGTCCTTTGAGTACTTTACATTTGTTGAATATTACAAAAGTAAATACTTATCTCTTTTTAATACTAATATGATTTTGTGCATCAAGCAGCTTGAAGATTTTTCCCTCATGCAAGCTTCATCAGCTGTTTTATCAACAGTGTAGGCTGCAGGCACGTTAGTAAAGTTAAGTTGGCATAAATGAAAGATCCTTGTCGAATTGGTAATCATGCAGGTATTCAGAGTGAAAGGGAGATCCTATTTTAATTTAATTTCAGTGCTTCAAGATATTTTTTTCTTATGGGCTGTATTACCAGTCTCTGTTTACATATCCATCTTTTAAGAAATCATAGCTACTCTTAATACATTTCAAATCAAGCTTCCCTATACCTAGGTGATATGTATTACTTCTTTCTGCAAGGGCGTCTTTAATAATATGATATCTTGCTTACTATGACATATTCAAATGCTAAATGATTTATAGACAAATAATGACATATAGTAATCCCAAAGGGCATTTATATATTCTCTTGACTTTGACCAATTTTTAGTGCCCTAAGTGATTCTGATTGTACTTGAGGACAAGTTAATACCTTATTTTAAAAAATAATTTTACATTTCATGGAAAGTTTCAGGTTAATTATTGGGGATTAAATAAAAATATTATTTATTTATACTATATAATCCATGCAGCTAAGGACCTGCCCCACCCAAAGCTCCTTTCTAAAGGAAAATTATCAAAGACAATATCTTGCTGTCGGAAAAGTATGTGTGCTAGATATCTTGACCATAATTCATTGGAATAGATTTTGTATCCTGAGCAAAAAATGACCACCTACAGACTAAAGAGATCAGCAGGCTATCAGGGAGTCTGTTGTCATAACTCAGGCAATAAGGCACTCTTTATCTGGTGCTGGCTAACTATCATTTAGCACTCTTAATTGTAAGAAACAGAAATTGATTCTGGTCTCAGAAGTGAAAAGAAAATTTACTGAAAGTATACAAGATGTCTAAGAGAACCAGAGAAGGCAGGAACATCAGGCTTAGAAGAGGGGCAGAAACCAAATGGATCCTGAAAATGGGCAGCAAGGATTTTCTCCATAATGCAGCCTCTACCAGGGCTGATATGTGCCACCAGTGCCTTTGTTGGGTACCGTCAGGAGATGTCGCACCACACACTACACAAAGAAACTTCAGCCACTTTCTTGATTATGAGATTGGAAATTTTGGCTGGAACAGAACAGCAGTTGACCATGCCTAAAACCATATTATTGTTTCTTTGCTGACAGAGAATAGGAACAGAAAAATTCTCTCTTCAGTGTGTTCCATATTGGTGATACTTTCTGTGTCCCACCAAAGCTTCATGCGATGAGGATTTAACAGAATAAACGGGAAGGGTGCAAAGTAGGAGGGATGAAAAAAAAAAAAGGAATTATTCTGCTTGTATCTGTGAATCTTCTGTATGGGTTTGGTTTTGAAATATATAGATTCTGTGGCAGATCATAGAAAAATTGAATTGGAGAACCAAAAAGGCAATATAGAAAAAAACAGAAAGGGAGTAGAAGTAGAAATGGAAAAATAGATACTGAAAAGTAAGAGCAAATTCATTAATATCACTGAATATCTAATCCTAAAAACCATAGACACCAACTCTTAGAGGAAAACAAGAGAGTAAGAGCTGCTGTTTGTCACTGATTTCACCAAAGGGTCACCAGAGCTGCTGTGTGTCCTACAGACATGAAAGACATCCCAGACCCCAGAGGCCTGGCTCTTCCTTTGTCAAAAATATTTCACTTACCTTCTTACTTCCCCATATATACTTGTAGGAAGCCTCCGTAATGAGGAGGGAGGGGGTAGGCTCACTATGGTTCCTTTCCTTTACATTTGAAAGACTTTAAAATAGAGAATCTTCTTTTTACACACATAAGTTCATACATACACGCACACGCACATACACACACACAGCCCTTGTGATGTATACTCTTATAAACCATGATTATAAATAGATAAATTTATAAAAATTAAATTGCATTCAGATTGCTCAAAATTTGAGAGAAAATCTAAAATCCATGAATTTTCTATCAAGAGTTTATGAAAAATCACACTTCCTACAGGTCACGTTCCATATCTTCCCCATCCCATATTTTTACACAAAAACTTTTCAATAAAGTCACCCTTCTTTTAGTTATCTCTTTTCTTAGCTCGTAGAGTGAAGTCAGTCTACTAAACTGGCAAGACAAACAAAGACCTAGCTAGATACCTCTTTCTAGCCCTCATAGCAGCAGTAGGAAGAAATCTCTTAAGCAACTGTACCAACTTGTTATGGATGCATTCCCTTAGCTGAAGCCATTCATTGCCAAGGGATTGCAGTTTTCTCTGCTATGTTATTTAAAATTCCCTCAGCAATAATTCCTTCTTGCTTGGATTTCATAAAGTTCCCAGAACAGAAGCATAGCTTCCCTAGACTCCCTTCAGCCTAAATGTATCAGCATTATGGGTGCTCCAGGGCAGAAGGCGGTTTTACACTAGCCTCCTCCGTGTCGGTTAATCATTCACACCAATATGAGGTTATAAAGATACTGAGGCTTTGTGCTTCTGGTTGTTTTTAACTCTAGCATTCAGAAACATGGACTAAGTGAATAGACCAACAGATGTATAAAATATCAATTGTTACACTGTTTACACTAATGTTTTGCATTAAGAAAACAAATGTCAAGCTGCCTGAAGTCTGCAAAGAATAAAAACTCCTTGTTATACACTTAAATACTCACTTGCCCTTATCTAAAATGAATCCATACACAGTAGTGCAAGTGACTGCTGGCATTTCATTACCCACTGAACCCTTTTGAGTGTGTTCTGAACAGTGATTGGGAAGCCTGCTGAGTTTCAGTTTGGCTCAGCTGGCCCACAGTTTTGAACCCCTACTGTATCAGCAAAACATGTATCAGCAAAAACATGTGCATAGCCTATTTTTCCATAGAGTAAGATTTTTCAGGTTACTCTGAGTAACCTCATTAACAAACTATGGACAACACTCTTTTTGTGTGATGGACAATACTAACCTTTGAATTCACAAATAATAACACCTTGCATATAAGGAAAGATCAAGGTCTTTGCAGGGCCTCAGCATAAATAATGCTGAAAAGAATAAGTCATTTTCAAAAATGTTTTAATGTAGAGGATTTTGAAGCATCTCTATTTCTATGAACTATGGCCAGAATATGGTTCTCAAAGTGCATTTGTTTGCCTATGAAGATAGACATGGAGACTGTGTCATTCTTGATTTGGGTGGGGAGAGGGATGATAAAAACGAAAACAAAGGAAGTAGTGATGGAAATACCCAGCATAGGCAAAGGAGAATCATTGTGAAGCAGAAGGGAATGACTGGCTGTAACTGACCAACAGGTCACGGATCAAGTATGGGTGCAAACAGGGCAACTGCAGGTCAATTCAGAGAAGACTCAAGGAGATATTATCCAGAAAGAAGTGGGCAAAGGATAAAGTCCAGAAATGTAAGAGTTCAGGCAAGCAGAATGGATATGAAAGCAAAAGCAGACTTTAGGACAGAATGTTAGAGACCCAGTGCACCTGTAGGAAGTTTACAAAGGTCTCTTCATGATATTATTAATTGCCATTACTTTCTTTAATCAACAAGAGACATGGCAGTGAGGTAAGGACTAGCATATACTCCGATTCTCCTGGCTGCACTCCCCTGATGGGTAGACTTGGCCTTTCAGACCCAAAAGTACCATCTACTTATCCATAGATTTCCGCACAATCATTTCCAGTGTCCTACATCACAGCAATGACCCTTCCAGCAGGTTCTGAATCAAAGATTGAAGTAGCTATCTACACTCTCCAATGATGCCTCTGAACTGTCTGAATGGCGGACACCCAACCATTGTCTGCTACTATTCCCTTAAAGCAGTCTTTTTCAGGAGAAAATTAGTCCTGGTTCTTGGTATTGGGCCTTTTCTTACTCAGGAGTGTATATAGTATCCATTGTTGAGTAAAGTGGCTTGATTTTTTTCCAGGAGCTTCCAGGAAAGCTGAGGTTAAGAGATTTGTTGGGATTCCATTTAGTTTGCTTGAGTTTCTCTCAGTTAGACACATTGGGGTCATTTGGGTGAGTTTCTTTTTCTTCTTTAACTTTCTTAGAATTTACCCTAATCCTATCACAGAGAGAATTCAAATCCAAGTAAGGAAGTGAAGCCTCTGGGAATTAGGCAGAAAGATGGAATTAGAAGTTCAAAAGAGTTCTTGAGAAGTAACACCTGTGGAAAAAATAGGGAGGACTCAGGATTGAAGAAGGGGAGCAGTCAGACCCTAAAGCAGATATGAGAAGAGTCTTCACCAGCCCAACAGAGAACTCTAGGGCAGAGATGGCTGACTAGAGGAACCCTGCATTGGATGGAATGGCTGGGTCCTTATACCACGGTTTTGCTGTCCAGCCCCTGAGGCCTCCCCAAGAGGACCCTGACCTCAGTTTATAACCTGAAGGTAACTTGAAAAAGTGAGCAGTTAGCTCACCACACTGTTGCAACTGAACAAGAGTCTTTTCCTGAAGGAGGGTCTGGGTGGTGCCTGACTCAGTCTATCAGAGCTGCCAGCTTCTGCGTGTCTTCACAGGAACATTTCAGAACCCAGTTAAGTCACCTTGTGTATCTACTCATCTGTTCTTGTGAAAGATTAGACAATTTTTCAACAGTTCAAAAAGTTGATCCACTTACAGAATCTGAGTTAAGCTTGTATTTTTCTGTTTGTTTTGCTATAATTTGAGGTTCCTAGAATACAAGCTCAAGGTATTTGTATAATAAGACAGCAATAGTGCTATAAGGAAGTTTCCACAAGACATTCATTGGCTAGCATAGCACATAGAACTGTGAGGAGATGTCCATTGGCCTGATTAGTGATCAGATACCTTTTCTCCAGCTTTATTGCCATGAACAGTAGAAGCAATGGATTTGTAGTTGGGATTAAGATAGGATCAAGATAAATCAAAGAAGTCTGAATCTGCTTCCATAGGAGCAAATTATGGAGGAGAAAACTTGAACAGTTTTGAAAGCTGACCTCCACCATTAACAATTGCCATTTGGAACAATGAAGTGAGCTGGTAGACCAGAGGGTCCTCAGATGAGATAAAAATAATGACTAAAATAACACTTACTTCTTAAGAATCACATATAAGTAGTCTATGGCAATTTTCATCCATCTGTTAAAAGTTTAAGCTTCTGAAACTAAGTGTGTGGGAATGGGGAAAAAATGACACTAGAAACATCAGAGGAATCATATATGCTAGAGAAATGCTGTATGAATGGAAGAAAAAATAGCATTAAGCCCTAGTCACAGGGAATGGTATTCAAAGTAGTACAAGTTCCCTTAACTGACAAAACTATGGGTAGACTTCTCCACCAAACCCCAGGGACCAATAACTGGGTCTTGAGGCAAGGTTAGGGGTACAAACACTGGAAAACCTTCAATGTCCTAAAGATTCAGACAGAAAGGGCCATGGGCAGCCTGGAACCTCAGGGAGATTTTAGTGTGTTGCCGGGCCCAGGAGGGCACAGCTGTCTTGAAAGCTGTTCACTATCTGGTAGAGGACAACAAAAGACTGCTTCCAAATCCCACTGGCTTGTGGAACCAGAGCTACGAATATCTCCAGCTTATTGTGGGTCCATTGAAGGGAAGGAGCAATTGTTTTCTTTCTCACTATGGAAAACTGGTCCACGTTTAGGAGCTCTTCATTCTTTTGTTCAACACAGTATTTATTATCTTTAGTATCTCAGACTTTATATAAAGTGATCAGGATAAAGGAGTACAATATATCCTGTAACAGACTGATAGTCTAGTAGAGATGAAAAAAAAAAAAAGATTATAAAACACTGTGGTAAATGAAGTAATAAAGATACATTTTGGGAGTATTTAAAAGGGAGTCATTATTTAGTAATCCATCCTGTGGTGAGGTAGGAGGGAAAGGGGTGTTATCCAAGGGACAAGAAATAAAGGGCATTCCAGGTAGAAGGAGAGAAAGGCCCAAAGCTAGACTCAGAATGGAGAAGGCTGTGTGTGCCTGGGGAGGAGAGAATACACAAGCAGTTAATTCTGTGTTTTCTTCAACTTAAGGCACAGGGGACATGAAGGAAGAAAAGTATACCTATAAAATATTTTATATGTATATACATAACATATATATACACTTATAACATTGTATGTTCATATTACATGTTTGTTATATCCTCCCATCAATTATAAAGTGTTTTATTTTGTTTTGTTTTCAAGAATGGGGATAGTGTATTATACATTTTTAACACCATTGTCTAACATAATTCATAGTGCCTGAAATGGTTATTAGACTCAGTTCAGGTCAGTTCAGTTCAGTCGCTCAGTCGTGTCCGACTCTTTGCAACCCCATGAATCGCAGCACACCAGGCCTCCCTGTCCATCACCATCTCCCAGAGTTCACTCAGACTCACATCCATCGAGTCAGTGATGCCATCTAGCCATCTCATCCTCTGTTGTCCCTTTCTCCTCCTGCTCCCAATCCCTCCCAGCATCAGAGTCTTTTCCAGTGAGTCAACTCTTTGCATGAGGTGGCCAGAGTACTGGAGTTTCAGCTTTAGCATCATTCCTTCCAAAGAAATCCCAGGGTTGGATCTTCAGAATGGACTGGTTGGATCTCCTTGCAGTCCAAGGGACTCTCAAGAGTCTTCTCCAACACCACAGTTCAAAAGCATCAATTCTTCGGTGCTCAACCTTCTTCACAGTCCAACTCTCACATCCATACATGACCACTGGAAAAACCATAGCCTTGACTAGACGGACCTTACTCGGCAAAGTAATGTCTCTGCTTGGACCAATAATTTTCTACTCCCAATTTTTTTCTATGTACAAATAAGAAAGTCAGTGTTAATTTATGCAATGTGAGCTCTATCAATTCAACAGTGTTTAAGTGCCTGCTCTGTGCCAAACGCTGTGCTGCACGCTCTGAAGTGTTCTGAAATGAGAGCATGTCAGGATCTCCTTTTCATGCTTAACATCCATTGCATGTATGCTCAGTCATGTCTGACTGTTTGGAACTCCATGGACTGTAGCCTGCCAGAATTCTCTGTCCATGAGATTTTCCAGGCAAGAATGAATACTGGAGTGGGTTGCCATTTCCTCCTCCAGGAGGTCTTCTTGACCCAAAGATTAAACTCCTGTCTCCTGTGTCTCCTGCAGTGCAGGTGAATTCTTTACCACTTGAGCCATACATTTTTGTGTGTGTGCCTGGACTGTACTTCCTAGGAGACTCTGTCTTCTTCGTCTGACTCATCTTTGTCTCCAACAGAGGCCAATTGCAGTGCCTTGTGGTCAGTAAATATTTGTTAAAATGATAGAACCCATATTGCCTTGAATGATTCTGGCTTTAATTTTCTATTTATGTTTAGAAAGTGAAAGTGAAATTGTGAAGTGGTGTCTGACTCTTTGCAACCCCATGGGCTGTAGCATACTAGGCTCCTCCGTCCATGGGATTTTCCAGGCTAGAGTTACTGGAGTGGTTTGTTATTTTCTTTTCCAGGGGATCTTCCCAACCCAGGGATCAAACCTGGGTCTTCCACACTGCAGACAGATGCTTTACCATCTGAGCCACCAGGGAAACCCTATTTATGTTTAAATGCCCTTGAAATTATCTTGGGCTTCCCTGGTGGCTCAGTTCATAAAGAATCTGCTTGCAATGTGGGAGACCTGAGTTTGATCCCTGGGTTGAGAAGATCCCCTGAAGAAGAAAACGGCTTACCCATTCCAATATTCTGGCCTGGAGAATTCCATGGATTATACAGTCCGTTAAAATTTTAAATGAAATTTGTAGTGGTATAATTTACTTAAAACAGAAAAAGCACATTCAAATCAAAACATTGATATATGTTGACAAATGTCTATACTCATGTAAGTACCATCACAATCAAGAAACAGAGCACTTTTTAATTTACAAAATTTCCATACACCTTTTCCCATTTAATCTGTCTCCCATCCCCAAACTTCAGTCACAGCAACCAATTCTGTGCTTTCTATCAGCATAGTTTTCCTCCGTGGAATTTCACACAAATGTAATCGTATAGCAAATACTCCTGGTGGCTCAGACAGTAAAGAATCTGCTTGCAATGCAAGAGATGGGGTTTGATACCTGGCTCAGGAAGACCCCTTGGAGAAAAGAATGACAACCCAGGATTCTGGCCCAATCCCTTGGACAGAGGAACCTGGCAGGCTCCATGGGGTTGCAAAGAATTGAACACAACTGAGCCACTATCACTTTCACTTTTTACTGAGAATAATATTTTCTTAATTCTGTCCCAGCTATTGCATGATTTCTTAGTTGTTTTTTTTAAAATTTCTGATTAGTATTCCATTGTGTAGACATGCCAATTTGAGTTGTTTTCGATTTGGAGCTATGTTGAAAAAGTTGCTATGAACTTCTGTGTGCAAGACTTTGTGTACATATATGTTTTCATGTCTCTTGGGTATATATCTCAGAATAGAATTGCTTCTTAGATTGGTAAGTGTATATTTACCTTTATAGGAAAGTACCAAGTGATTTTCCAAAGTGACTGTACCATCATTAGAACTCTTATGTCAGGAAAACTGGTACAAGAAGGACATATGCTAAAATACAAGTTAAAGTAAAACATTTGCATTCCTATGCTTAGCTGGAGTAGTTAACTCTACCTGTCTTGCTTTATTAACATAGAAGGATAAATATATCTCTTCTTCCTGATATTCTGAACCTGCATCCAGTCTTACAGGTATAAATGAAGTAGAAGCCTTTTATAGTTCTCGTTTACAATTGATGGCTGCATTTTACTTTAGGGGACAATTTTGCTAAAGATGATGGTTTAGGACATGATAATGGGAAAGAAAATTAAAAAGGTGAAATAGGTACTGAGATTGAGCTTCTGGGTCCCAGTTCTCTCTGTCAGAAAAGTGGACATAATAAAAATGCTAGCTGCTTCCTGGCATGTCATGTGAATTAAGACTTAGGAGTTCCTTAGTGGAAAACATTTCATAACTGGTAAAATTTTTCAGTGGATTCATTGAAATGCCACCTTCTAAGAAAGCCATTTTGAAAAGAATTGTACAGAGTGAAAATTACCAGGGAAATTGGAGAAAACTGTTTCTTAAAGTCAAAAATTTCACTTGTAATTTAGCTTATCAAGAAATTCTCAGAGTCTCATTCTCTAGTGCTTATTCCTTTGTACCAGGGCACGAAATCAATGAGATTTGATGTCCTAGGTAATTGGTGGAAATACCTGTCCTACAATGGAGAGGTCATCTAAGGGTCCTCAAAAGCAACAGGGTGCATCCTTTGTAGAGCCTCCTTCATGTGTAACTAGAGACATACTAGTTACTGGAATTAAAAGTTATTATCTTGTGGCCCAGATAGAAAATTAAGCTTTTAAAAACAGCCAGTTTGGGACAATGAAGATTTCTGCAACAGTCTTTTCAGAACTACATTTTTTGCCAACTAAGAGGCAAAAAAAACCCCAATAATTATCATTGTTGTTTCATATTTCATAGGAAGCTATTCCAGAGTGTACTAATTACAGACAGACATAGGTCTGCTCCTCATTAAAATTGTCAGAGGTCACATTTAGCTCTAGTTTGCTTTTATCCTCTTCTTAGCATCTCACAAGCTTAATCTGGTGCTTTTATGTCACATAGTACCCTCAAGACCACCAGGTGCTTTCCTGGTCTGACATTCAATCCTTGAGGCTTTCATTGCTTTCCTGCTTGCGATAACACACACCTCCATCACAGGACAACGCATTCTGCTGCCTCATGATTTTCTTTGGTGATCACATAAATGACAAAGGGGTTAATAGGTATTAAAGTAGCACACACACATATATACAAGCGGTTGCTGGGGGAGAGATTACAAATCACAATCAGGGATGGGCATTGTGAATATCTGGAGGAAAAGCCAATAAAAACTTGGTGATACAGGTGAACTTTCTGTGGACTAGACGCTTTAAAAGATTTGTTCAGTTCAGTCACTCAGTCTTGTCCGACTCTTTGCAACCCCATGGACTGCAGCACGGCAGGCCTCCCTGTCACCAACACTCGGAGTCCATCCAAACCCATGTCCACTGAGTCGGTGATGCCATCCAACTATATCATCCTCTGTTGTCCCCTTCTCCTCCTGCCTTCAATCTTTCCCAACATCAGGATCTTTTCCAATGAGTCAGTTCTTCACATCAGGTGGCCAAAGTATTGGAGTTTCAGGTTCAGCATCAGTCCTTCCAAAGAATATTCAGGACTGATTTCCTTTAGGACTGACAGGTTGAATCTCCTTGGCAGTCCAAGGGATTCAAGAGTCTTCTCCAACACCACAGTTCAAAAGCATCAATTCTTTGGCGCTCAGCTTTCTTTACAGTTCAACTCTCACATCCATATATGACTACCGGGAAAACCATAGTTTTGACTAGACGGACCTTTGTTGACAAAGTAATGTCTCTGCTTTTTAATATGCTGTCTAGGTTTATCATAGCTTTTCTTCCAAGGAGCAAGGGTCTTTTAATTTCATGGCTCCAGTCCCCATTTGCAGTGATTTCAGGGCCCAAGAAAATAAAGTTTGCTACTGTTTCCATTGTTTGCCCATCTATTTGCCATGAAGTGATGAGACTGGATGCCATGATCTTCATTTTTTGAATGAGATTAAGCTGAGATTTAAGCCAGCTTTTTCACTTGTTAGGCTGTTCTTTTTCCACGATTATCAACCATTTTTCTTCAGAATCTTTCCTGATTTGTAAAAAAGTCTTCATGAATTTCATCCTTTTAGACAGTGTCTATCATAAAATGTATTTGTTTTCTTTAAACCCAGACATAATCTATAAATTTATGTATATAAAAAGAAATAAATTGAAAATCTATGAAATTATCACTTATCCTTTTTCCATTGACACAACAGAAATTTTTGAGTGCCTACAGTGTTATATGCCTAGAATTGGAAAAGAAGTCCAAAACTGTCTTCTTTTATTGACTTTTTGTTGGTGTGGATAATGTTAAAGTCTTGATTTGTCTGAGAGACTGTAGTACCTTTGTATATTTCTTATCCTGAAAAATTTTCAGAGGGGCTAATTAGAAATTGTCTAAAGTTTATTCATCTCAATAGGATTCAGAAAATTGGCCTGTGAGGAAGGGCATCCTGATGCTATCTGTAGCAAATGAGAAGATGCAGAAGCACTATTCATTGCTTTTAAATCTTGATCATTCATAGCAAAAGTGTGAGGATTTTAGAAGTATGTGAATAGTTTCCCCAAAGTATACAGATTCATTGTTTCATATTTATTGGCCTCACCACATTTCTAGTAGTATTAGAATATTCCCCACTATGCCTATCAAATAAAACTTTACAATTTACAGAGTAGTCATTAAGTTTTATAATAATGTTGGCTAGAAGTTGTTTGTAAAATTTTGACAATCAAATTATGTTTCAGCTTCGTATGAGGATTAGTAAACAGCTAGCTCAACTGTGTATAGAGATAGGTCACATATATCTTGCTTATAAACTTAACTTAAGGTTAACAGCATAAACTCTACCAATAGAAATATGGTGGTTTAGTTGCTAAGTCATGTCCAACCCTTGCTACACCATGAAGTGTAGCCTGCCAGGCTCCTCTGTCCATGGAGTTCTCCAGGCAAGAGTAGTGGAGTGGGTTGCCATTTCCTTCTCCAGGGGATCTTTCCGACCCAGGAATTCTTTCCAGGATTCTTCCAGACCCAAGATTCAGGAGTCTTCCTGACCCAAGAGTTGAACCTGGGTCTCCTTCATGGAAGGCAAATTCTTTACCGACTGAGCTATGAGGGAAGCCTTATCAGAAGTATAGGAGGATTAAATTATGCTTTCTCAAAATAATGGCAGATAATTCAAGTAGCCAATGGACCATAGTTTAAAAAATAAACTGAAAAATTTTGAACAAATTTCAAATTGAAATTAGTAAAAGGCATTCATTCAAAGTATTCAACTAGTGAGAATCAACAGAGAAAGTGTGACAGATATTCAAAGTAAACTATACAGGCATGGTGGCCAATAGTATTGAAAGTTACTTAGAAACAGATATCAGATTATTAGTGTGTACTGTATTTGAGCCAAGTAATATTTTAAATTTGTTTCACTAATTCTTATCAGGCTACCTTCCATGTGTTATGCAATTTAAAGATCTGATAATCTTTAAATTATTGGTAAATTCTGCCTTAAAGACAGCTTTCACAAAGGACATGCAATTTGTATCATCTAGAAGTTACTGTCATGTCTAGGCTAAGTCCCATGGAAATTCATAACTTAAAAATGAAAGTCACAAAGATGCAACTGCCTTCATAATGCCAATGCAGTAGTTATAAATATTTCATGAATATTGCATGGGCAGGGGCAGATCTCCATTTTCATGAGTTAGAATGTGTATGGTTAAGTCTCTAGATTTTACTATTCATAATACTCAGTATGCCCTGTAGAGCATTCTATATAGTGCTTTTTTAATATTTATATTTAATGAAGAAATTACTGTTCTGAAAAGAGAACAAGCCAAGTCAAAGATTTTTCGTTAAAATTATTAGTTTGTTGAATAGAGACAATAACAATCTACAGAAATTACCTCATTGCAGTGTCTTAGCACATATGTAACTTTTAGAGTAATACAAGATGACTGATCAAGATACATTAAACCTAAGTGAAAAGGTTCTTTCTAAAGGTTAAAACATTAGAAATCTCGTCTTAGAAGAATTTGAAAGGTTAAAATGCAAAAAGCAACTTTCTTACATATAAAAATATTAATTACAAATGAAATGAAATACTTGCCTCATGTTCCACGGATTAAATATATGTCTGTATTTTTCTGGGTGGATCTTTAATTAAAAAAAAAAATAAAGCATTTTAACTTCCTAGGATAATATTACCAAGTTCAATAATGAATTGCTATTGCATATTTTAATGTAATTTATCAAAGCACATTATCATTACCTGTCAGAATAAATCTTGCACTAAAAGTAATGAAAAAAAGGACTATTGTATGTGTTGAAATCAAAGAACATTACTACTGCTAAGTTATTTTCAATGGAAGGGAAGGTGATTGCCCTCTAAATGATATTTGTCCCATGAGAAACTAGAAGCCTGAAAAATCACAAGAAACAGGCTCAGGAAAATGTCTGTGCCTTGCTTTTAAAAATGAGCGTTTGATATTTTGTTTCATTTTTGTCATTTTGATCAATTCTTTCAAGTAGATGAATGTTGAAAAGTGCTGCAAAGATCTTAGTAACATTTACAGAAGTAAGCTAAAGTTACTGATCAGCTCGTGTATAACCTAAGGCTGAATTATCCCATATTAGCATACACTATATATCATAATTAGATTGACTAGGAAGTCACATATTTTCTTTTGAATATACTTCAACAAGACTAAGTCTTTTAATAATGAAAACAATAAGCTTCAGATTTCATATCATTCGCCTGGGAGTCAGCTCTTCAAATATTTTTATAGGCTTAAACCAATGAAGTCGTTAGAAATTCTGTGATGTTTCTCAAACTTATCTCCCCAGAAGTCTATGCTTTATTTCTCATATTATTTAACTGCAAGTGGGAAACACTTTCCATTTGGTTCTTTGTAATTTTATTTTCCAAAGGCTCCCTTGAGGAATTTAACCTTTATGTGATGAATTTGCAGTTCACTTGAAGTGTGTTAACCTTCGTTCCCTAATGAGCCTAGGTGTAATACTGAGGAAGAATTTGAGAAATTTATCATGCAGCTTATTGTCAGGTTGGATTTGCCTTGCACATCTCCAGCTTTGCTGTTGTTCCAGTACACATTTTGATCACAATTCTTTAATTATTTTCTATATTTAACTGACCTATTTGAACAGGATCCAGAACTGGTGCGGAACATCTGTCGCTGGGTTAGGCAAGCTGTTCGAATTCCTTTTTTTGCCAAGTTGACCCCGAACGTCACGGATATTGTAAGCATAGCCAGAGCTGCAAAGGAAGGTAAGAACCCAACTCACATCAATTGCCTCCTTATATCCTGGACCTAAATTTCATAGCCAGAATAAAATGTATCTCATCTACCACTTTATGTGTACATCTCTGTTTAAACTTTAAGGAAGTTATTAAATTGAGCACTTGACCTCACAAATGTAACAGATCCATAGCTATACTCAGCCTAGTGGGTGGACTTCCAACGTTGGCCCAGGAATACAGGTATATCTATCATTTTTCCTAATAAGCACCTGCTTTACACACAAAGAATTAGGAAACAAAGCCACAGTCACAGCAGACCACTGCAAAATAAATGACCTCATAATGTAACAGTCCAGCAACAGCACATGAACTTTTAATGAAATTTTCCTAAAAGATAGCTGCTTCCACAGGTGAAATTTCTTATAATCTCCCTTTGTATTTGATGGAAGCTAGTACAGTGCCTTAAACATACGCTCAATAAATATCTTGAATACATCAATTGTACAATCAGTGCATGGTTTTACAAATCATGTATGCTTGCATGCTATCCAATGGAAATTGCATCCTGATTTGTAAATATATTGTAAATTACCTGGAAAATAACCCTGAGTACAAAACACAAATCTGTATAATAATTGGAAAAATAAAGTGGTGATAATTAAAAATTCTTATGTCTAGCATTTTAAGCATAATTATGGGAATGAAATTAGTGAATACATTTGAGGAGAGGAAAGGCCGTCAAGAGAAAATAGTGTGTGCATTTTCCTGGATTTTTTGGGTTTGAATGGGTTTTAACCATTGTCCCTTTAAGAGCTGCAGATGAATGCTGTGTTTTTCATAGGTGGGGCAGATGGTGTTACAGCCACCAACACTGTCTCAGGTCTCATGGGATTAAAAGCTGATGGCACACCCTGGCCAGCTGTGGGCCTTGGGAAGCGGACTACATACGGCGGAGTGTCCGGTAGGTGTTACCCTCTCCTTGCATTTCTGCTTCCTTGAGCATTGGTGAAAACTCAAGAGATCATGTTACCAGCAAGAATGCTGTGACTTTTTTGATCCCCAATTTTTATAACTCACTGCTTGTCAAAATTCCTAATAGTTATGACAAATGGAACAGATCCATCAGGTGACTGATGGCACAAGAAGAGAGAATACCAAGATAGGGCTTCATACACATTCTATTCTCTTGTGGTCTGTGCATTACTCAGGATTTCTCATTGTCACAGTTGTCTCATTACTAATTAGTAAAAGCTAATACCAAGGCCTCACAAGAAGAATATAACCGCAGTGATTTTAATACCTTTTCCCATAGTCTGGGTTAGTTTCCACTCTTCCTAGAAGTTTGAAATCTTCATTCTTCAAAAATCTTACTTTCACAGCTGTGAAATAAACCATTAAAATTTTCCATTTATAGCTTCAGCTGACAAGATACTTGCAGACCTTATACCTTGGTGCACATTTTCTCATCAAAAACACTTGCATTTGAAACAGAAAGAGAAGTTTTAATCCCAAAGTCCCGTTCAGTGTCTTTGCTCTGTGCAGTCTGTTGCTGTGACAACTTGAACTTGGTCGTGCAAAAACGGTGCTGTGAGGTTCTTGACTGTACTGGTATGGGGATTAGTCTCCTTGGTGATAGAGACAGTGGTAAATATACATAACATAGCAGCGTCCCACTGTTCAAGAAAAGCATTGCTGAATCAGACCAAAATGTGCTTTTGGAAGAGGCTGCATAGACACAAATAAAGCTCTCTCCATGCTGAGGTATTATGTTTTGAGAGCGTGAAGTGTGGCTATAAGCCATGATTTTTTTTTTTTAAGAGTATATTCTGCTTTTAATTGAATGCCATTCCCACAATGTCAGAAAGAGGAAGGCTGACGCGAAGCACCTGTTCAGAGTCCAGACAGAACTCCCTTTTATCAGGAGCTATCAAACAGGGCCTTCAATATTATTAAAATGCAGAATAAGGTGAGGCGAGTTAGCCTGTGTCTCAGAAAGAGAGTTGCGAGATTCCAGAGTTGGGCTGTAACGTGCACTATGTTTTCTGTCAGCCCATTTCAATTTTTCCAGCCTGCCATGTTGACAGCAAGAGAATAAAGGAGGTCACAGAGGGTACTGAACATTAAAAATTAATAAAAGAACTATTGCAGTAGTATTTTATATAAGTAACACCATTCACGTTTTCTCATTTGAGCTGCAGTTTCTGAATATTCTCCCATAGTATAACTCAGTCTAATAAAATGGTGGAATTACAGCATTAGAAAAAGTCTTTTGTGTTGCAGTCTTTTAAGCATACATACACTAGGAATTATAGTGGTACCTGCAAACAAGTTCAGCTATATCTCAGGGCCTGTTAACATTTCCATAAAACTCTCTTTCTAAGATTTATAAATTCATGTATAAATATTCACTTGGGCTATAAACTCAGCCAAGCTTGTGTGGAACTTTAATTTTAAATAACAAAATGTCCCTAACATTTTTAACGTTTTGTACCTCGTTTCTAATAGGGTCTATATTCAGTCCTTTAACATTAAACAATTTGTTTTGAAAATAGACTCTCTCCATATTGAAGGAATTAATAGTTTTTTCTCCTTTAAGGCAATGTTTGCTTTAATTTAAAGGTAATATAATCTGGAAAACAGTTTAAACTGGCAATGATAATATATTTTAGGATAGAAGTCAGTTCTATAACAAAGTACCTTCAGAATGAGTTATAGCGAAACCTAGCCTAGCAAAATGTGTTAAATAATAATGGCTTCAAAGTTTAGGAGTGATGAAAATATCAAAATGGCTAAATACCATTCCTAGTTTTATCAATTACTCTGTTTTGGTATAGAAAACCACATAAAATATGCCAGGTATTTTTACAAAATTAAAAAATATATATTCCCACAGCTCATTTCCAGTGCTAATACTTATTCAAGTCTTGTCTCAGAACACTGGAATATCTACTTTTAGAAAAACTACTGGAATCATAGAGGGATTTTTTGTTGTTGTTTTGGGGCTTTTTTTTTTTTTTTTACATGAAAGCTGAAAAGCGTTCAGTTTTGGATAGCCACCTGAAATACAAAACATACTTTTTATTGCTGGGAAAGGATATTTTTCTCTTTCAATACATTCTAGCTCTTGATCAGTTTTTGTTTTGTGTTTTTGTTTTTCCTCAGAATAAGATTCCTGTTATTTGAAATGGAGGTTTGGGTTTTCTTTCAACAGGGAAATGCTGAGGAACTTGGAGTAGTGTACATGCTGTAGAACAATGTTCACATTTCAATAATGTCCTTCGTTTAAGACACGTTAGCTGACTAACGTTAGGGGCTAACTTCAGAAATAGAACCTCAGCTAAGGAATGTCAGTTTCATTATTTTAAGTATGATTAGTCTGGATTCTAGAGTATTCTAAAGCAATGTTTCTCAAACTTTGGTTCCCAGCTTATGTGTATTATGGAATCAAGCTTAATGAACTGTAATCATTTTTTTTAATGAAATTGGATAGGAAAAATGTCTAAATGCTTTGCTCATGAGTGAGATAAGCAGTGGTTAAACATCTTTTTTAGTTATCCATATAATGCACACATAGGTATATTTCAGTACCAGGTCATGATATAAAATGAATTTTTTTACTGTGGTTAATTTAAAAATTTTGGAAAGCTGCTGTTTTAGAGGGAGGTTTCTTTGTTAAATAGAAATGTCATTTTGCCTATAGACGTCATTAAGTGAGGTAACGTCTACCTGTTGAAGTTTAAAATTTATATCAAGAGGGAGAGTAAGGACTTCATCCCAAGGTATCATCCTCAGCTTTGTTATTTTAGAAACTGCATTTGCCAAGTCATCTGTAGGTAATTGGAGCAGGGAAGATGGTCAAACATACAAACCAATTCATAGTAATAATGATGTATAAACCTATATTTAACTTGTAAGAGAAATACCTGGTAAGATTCATGATAACAGTATGAGTCTATTAATGGTGATTTCATAATGAGAAGAGTATCAAAAGAAATCGTGTTCAGTATTCATAAGTAATATTTTCATGAAACTAGGATGACTAATTAAGCTTTCCACCATACAAGTACTTCTGTCCAAATCATTGACTCTGAAGGATCAATATTCTCTACCTTTCTTTGAACAGTAGAGACCTCATACCCTGTTATTACCACCCAGTTTTCTTTATTCTAGAATCCATGTGAAACACTTTAAAAAAATCAAACAGCAGTTACTTTATGTATCACTACAGGACTGAGTAAATTACTGGATTTTCCTTTTTTCGAAGGAAGGGGAGAAAAATCTTTGCTTCTATTTGGTCAGACGAAACACTAATCTCTTCGGGATTATTATTTATTAGCTCTGTCCTCAGGTGACTTATTCATTATTTTTCTTACTTTTAGTTTGGTTATTTTTTTTTCCTTGATTTAGTTTCAAACTTTGACCTTTTTCTTGATCTTATCCCCAAATAATAACGATACTTAAGCCCACTCCTAACTCAGTGATTACTATCACCTATACAAATGGTATTACACATCTGTGGTATGATGTTTTCACATGAAATCATCTCTGGGGATAAGACCACACTTTTAGAGATGGTTAAAAATGAGTCTCATATGCCATAACTAAAGTTATATCTTTCTTGCAACTGACTTCATGAGGATAACCTGTATTCATTTATAACTGCATCAGGAGAAACAGTAAACGAGGAATGGGGTAAACTCATTTGAAGGAGTCTTGTTATTGTTCCTTATCTTTTTGTCGGTGGGGAATGGGCATACCCCTTAGGTTATTGTTATTCTGTTGCCCATACACGTTTCCTTTCTTTCACATGTAATCACATACACACACACCCCCACATATAGGGAAAAGTTCTGAAAGTTATCTGCAGAAGGCTCGATAAAATTTATGTTCCACATGCTGAAAAATTAGCCTGTACTTTTATTTGTTGGCTAACTTTGTTTTATTTGTCAAAAAAGAGAAGTTCTTGTTCTCAATTTCAAATTTTAGTTGTTTGAATTTATTGAATCTGTGTCAAGTTACTCAGTTAAAACAATAGAACACTATTATTATTCACTACTAATACTTTCAATCTGTATACTGATTTCCAAATAATTCATCAAAGATGGCTTTCAAGATTTGATTTCTTTCCAGCAACCTAGATTTTTCTAGTCCCATGAAGGATTATTACAGAGATTAAATAATTTTGTATTTCTTAGCAAATGATAATAGTGTACTCCATAAATACTCCCACAGTCTACAAATAAATGGTGTATGATTTGAAATCTTGCAGTGTGGGCTATTGGACACTGAACTCTTATATTTACAAGCCTAAAAGTGTGTATGTGTGTGTGTTTTATTGTAAAATCAACATGGCATAGGAATTACCAATAAAAGAAGGTGCAAGTTAGAAATGTACCATCAAAAAAAAAAAAGAAAGAAAGAAATGTGCCATCCACTTATAACTCTGTGCCAATGTAGTGCTAGAAATGAGTACAAACTATATAGTTCAGCAAACTTGCTGGGATCAATGTAGTAGCTTAAAAAGGAATCTTAAGCATTGGCTCCACCCTGCATATTTTATGTTTGCCTTTAAAATAGTTACTGAAAGACTGTTGGGACTGTGAAGTGACCTAGCAGTATACACCAGGCACTACATAAATACAATCCAGTGTAACCTGCGCTAATCATAAACTTTTTTTGTTGCATTTATTAGTAACTATTGTGTAAAATGGGGAAGACAACAAAAATTACACGAGATTGGAAACTCCAAAGTTTCAGTTTCATTTTCCTTTGAATAACTATTTTTATACGTGCAAGCAACTGAAAATTTTGGTAAGATTGCTTGAAGTTCTTACACCATACGTTAGGACTATATCTTAAAATACAGTACTGGTATTTTTTTATAAGAAGTAGTTTTTCATGGGCTGGATTATTTTATGTCAGTCGCATGATTACTGATGCACAAAATCCTTTCAGAAAAACACGCCTACTATGTCATAAAATCTCAGCTCTCTATTGTAACCATCTTTATCAATAAGAACTAGCTTTTAATACTCAAATGTCTAAAATAGCCTGATAAAAATAATATTTAAATGAATAAAAAAGTAGTGATAAATCATGGCAAAAAGAATAATTAAAAGAAGAACCTTTCACTTTATACTCATTTATTTTTCTTTTTTTAGTATGTACCAACATAATGCAAAATAGTCTAGTCTGTTATTTACATATTTAAAAACATTCTTACTTAGATTATCACAAGTTTGATCAAATTCTTAAAGCATTTGTTATAAAAATATATGTAGTATATTTGCAGGATAGTCAAAAGTAGGCATATCAAATAAAGATGCTGAATTGTAATTTTCTTTATAAATTACCAATTTAGTCAAGAGAAGCTCACCATTAGAACTCTTCTCATTTAAATCATGCTTATTTGAATATATTCATGTACAGGTTGACAAAGAATCTCCTTTTGCATTATATCGCTTTTTCTGAAGCCAGAGTTTCTCACTGTTTGGCCGTCGGTGGTCTATGCAGGAGATCAGAGCCCTAATAATAGATTTTTGACAGTGAGCTCGCCTGCTACCTGCCCTACACAAATCCTCACTGTTCATGTTTGCTTCATGGCAACAAAGCAGACAGAAGGAAAATGCCAAGTGCTGAGTTTGAGGTACAGCCTTGGCTTGGCTTGACATTTCAGCAGAATAGCAGTTTATGAGATGCATAATTTTTCATCTGGGACTCAGCTGCCATATTCATAGATGCTTACAGCTCATGGACGGACTGGAGCTAGGGCAGAGGTTTAAAGCATAGATCAAGGTCTACGTTATTTCCTTAGGTATTTTAAAATAACTGCAAAGAAATGATAAAAACGAATACTGTGTAAGAGCCAACAAATTCTTGGGTATCTGGATTTATATATGTTTTCTTTGTTCAAAATTAGGAAAATAATATCTGTTACCAGATCCTAAGAAAATATTTGATAGACTTTGTAAACTAAAGGACCCTGACAAGCATATAAAGAAAACTTACCTTTGCAGTGGTGATAATGAATTATTAAATTTCTTTCCTCCGTGTGTGTTTTCATAATGATTTCAAGCTTGAAATTAATAAAAAATGTCCTATTATAAAAGTAAAACTAGAGAGTATTGTGTCACTGTTTGAGCTTGAATTTAAATATTCACAGATTCATGCATATCTACTGTACTAAAATATCGGTGTAGGTACACGTCAGTGACTATTTAATTTAGAGCTACACATCTCTGTAAGCTTCAGAAACAGTTCACCATGTCACAGTCTCATACAGAACAACGGTACAGTACATTGGATTAATTAAAGAAGCCTTGCAGAGAACTCAGTTCTCAGTATGTCAAGATTTCAGTTTTATGTTAAATATTTTCTAAAGGCCAGACCCTTAAATCTCAGGGGCTGTACCAAGCAGTGAGCTGTGAATTTAACCATAGGCTAACTGCTAATGATAAGGAAAAGAGTCCTAGTTGAGGCAGCTGTAATACAGTCATTGGATTAGGCTATCAATCACCCGGCTCCCTAAGGAAAAGTGGAAGACCAAACAGTGAAAAGGGAAATTAGGAAAGGAGGGCATGACTAGAATGAGATCCTTCGCCATCTTTATCCATGCGTTGGCTGAAATCCGTAAGCATTGGTCTGAACTCTGCAGTAAACTCTGACTATACAGCTAATTCCTTTCATCCAGAGAACTATCAAAATGGCTCTCAGTAAAAGATCTTGAAAGCCTCTAGAAGCAAATACCTGATCACATAGTAGAAAATATATAGATTAACTCTTAATTGTTGGACTTAAGATTTGTATGTGTGATTCTTTTATGTACCAGGATTCATGTAAGGCGATAAAGGAAATATTTCTATTTAGCTTCTAAACTGTAGCCAATTTTTACTGATGGAGTCCTGTTGGTGAGGTAAGACTCCAGATCAGTGCTTCTCAAACGTCAATGTGTACCAGCACCTGGAGGACATATTAGAATACAGATTATTGAAGGCTTCCTCTTGAATTTCTGATACATGAATCCTGGGCTAGAGAATATGCACTGAACAGTAGATGACATACAATTAGTGTCACTGAGCATTTGATTTGAATAACTTATTTCTAAAATAACCTAAAAGTCTTTAATCCGTGATAAAACTAGAGATTCATGGTATCCTATAAATAAATGCAGAATCTCTACCCACAGTTAAGTATCTGAAACAAATTGTAGTTAATAGGGTCAGAAATAATTCCTAGGAAACTTGTAGAACACAGTATTTGAGGTTTCACTATAGAAAAAATATCACCCCATTCCAGATTAAATGTTGAATGCAAACCACTGTTTATGCAAAGAGAATCCATTCTGAGTGCCAGTAAAGACCATTTATGGATATTAGTAATCCTTTCAAGAGGAAACAGGTGTCAGAGGCAGACAAGGGTAAAATTAAGCTCACGATTGTGAAATACTGTGCTTTCCTTTTAGACTTTGTATAGATACTAACATACTGAATAATAACAGTTTTCTCCCAGGACAGGCTCTTAAATATCAATGAACCTAGTTATTTTCTCAGATTCTTAAAATATAGAAGACAACAGTATTGGTAGCCTTCTGTTCTCTCTTCACTTAGTTATTTCCTGTCATCCCCATACAATGGTATCCTCTTATCAGTGAAAGGGAGAGGGCACCAATGCTGTGGAGATAATCTGTTCCATTGCACAGGATCTCTGTTGTTCTCAGGATTACACCATGCGCTGAGAGTCTCCCAGTCATGTTTATAGCCTGTTTGCCATAAAACTCATCAACCTTGGGAGCTACCTGCAATCTTCTTGGGTGAAGGAGTGTCCTGGTGCAACCCAGACAATTATGTATCATGTGAATACCTGATAAGTTCCAAGAGATCCTTAAGTATAGGGCATAGTGAACCCCTTGATGAGGCCTAGGCAGTATCTGATACATTAAAGGTGTAGACTGCCAAGATGATACAGGAGTGATGGTACGGGAAGAGTTAAGGCTGAAATAGAGGAGGCAAAGGAATCTGGTCTGGGGGCTTAATTTCCTTTGCTCTACTTTTACCAAAAGTCCAGCACTTTGAACTAGCATTTTGATCAGTATTTCTGCACTTCTCAGCCCTGGCTAGTCAAAAAATTAGTAACAGCTGTGTGGAATATCAAGGCTTTTTTAATAATATGATCTTTATGCGCCCAACACTGTATTAAACACTTCTAAGTGCATTCTTATTTAAATAACCCTATGAAGTGTTTATTACTAGGCCCATTTTACAGTCTTAGAAGCTCAAACTTCAGATAGTTAAGTGACTTGCCAAAGTTTACTTAGCCAGAACATGTCAGATTCAAACTAAGATCTGTCTCCAAAGATGAACTGCTAGGCATTTTTATCAATGTTTTCATCCAAAATCTGCCACAATAAATCTGAATAGTATAAATATGGTATACTTATTAAATTCTAATAAGGTACAAATGTCACTTAGTAATCTAAAATTTATTCTATCTGGATTTGAAAGTCTGTGAACTTTGTCAACCCTGTGTCCCTTATTATCTGTATCACTTCATCTCCATATTGGAAAATTGAGTCTAAGAGGTGAATTAGGAAAAAAGTCTTGAATCGAACACCACCACCAAAAAAGACAGGAAGCATTCAGGCATTTTCTTAAAGTGTAATCATGCAGCATTTGCTTGAAATGAAACTGTCATCAATATAGCTACAAATAACCTTATTTGTTACTGACTTAGATAAACTGTATGAGGGCTTCATCCAGCGATGATGCTGAGAACAAACTTCGGGTGTCCTTCCTAATTCCTTCTTTGTAATTGTCAGTCAATTACAAATGACCATGTATTCTTACAACTGTCTCACCTTCATTTTGGACAGATCCATCTTTTTCTACAGGAGCAGTACCATCTTCTCCATAATTTCAACTGAGCTTGCAAAAAAGCACTACTAAGTAATTCAGAGATGTTTGTTTTTCATTAAATGAGGAGAGAGAAAAGGACATTTTGAAAATGATGAGATGGGGAAGAACTGGGCCAAAAAATCAATGCTAAGCCCTTTCTGAAAGGGAAAAAGTAAGCTACATTATTTCTCACTTTCCCTGGTTTAAAACAAAAGAAGATGAACATATAATTAAATTAATAAGGTGAGACATTCTTAGTATACATTGGGCATGATATGATATGAGAAATTTTAATCTGTGTTCATTAACTTTAAAGTATATAGACATAAATCAACAGTCCCAAGGAATGTGTCTTGGACATCTTTGTTCATTTAGCACAGCTCTTTAATGATTGCTATTGCTAAGTCACTTCAGTCGTGTCCGACTCTGTGCGACCCCATAGACGGCAGCCCACCAGGCTCCTCCGTCCCTGGGATTCTCCAGGCAAGAACACTGGAGTGGGTTGCCATTTCCTTCTCCAATGCATGAAAGTGAAAAGTGAAAGTGAAATAGCTCAGTCATGTCCGACTTAGCGACCCCATGGACTGCAGCCCACCAGGCTCCTCCATCCATGGGATTTTCCAGGCAAGAGTACTGGAGTGAGGGTGCCATTGCCTTTGGATTATAACCTTCTTAAAAGCAGGGGCATTTGCTGTTTCCTTGTCATCTCCACCCAAACATAGGAAAGTTAGAGGCAGCTTTTAGACCTGCAACAGAATCTGCCTGCAATGTAGGAGATGCGAGTTTGATCCCTGGGTCAGGAAGATCCCCTGGAGAAGGAAATGGCAATCCACTCCAATATTCTTGCCTGGGAAATTCCGTGGGCAGAGGAGCCTGGCGGTCTACAGTCCATGGGGTCACAAAGAGTAGGACACCACTGAGTGACTAACACATTTCACTTTAGACCTGCAAGAAACACTTTTCTTTTCTTTTTTTTTTTTTTAAGAAACGCCCTTTGAGTCCTGATTTTCAGCTGTGTATAATGCAGAAAGTTTTGGAATTAGACTGCCTCTTAATCTCTGCCATCCGTCTTGACTTGCTGGTGAGCTTTTGGTACCTAAGAAATTCTAATAGACAATAGGCCATTTTACTATGCACCAGATACTAAAAGCTTTTCATATGTGATATCATTTAATCACTACAGTCTGCTCAAGTGGTCACAGGTAGTGACCTGTTTTACTGAAAAGGAAACTGAGGCGGAGAAAGGCCAAGTAAATTCTGTAATGTTACACAGCTGATACCTAGGTATATAGGGATTTATGTTGTCCTACTCTTGATATTATGAATTTAACCATAAATTGTTCTGTGTTATAGCAGATTTCCTATTCCAGTTTATCCTGGGAACTCAGGTACACTTATGGCTGATTTATGTCAATGTATGGCAAAATGAGTACAGTATTGTAAAGCAAAACAAACTAAAAAATAAAAATTAAAAAAAAAATTTACATTATAATGCTTTTGTAATATTCTTAACATATTGTAGGCCAAAAATACACAGAGAACCACTTTTGTATTTCTTTAACAATAAAAAACAAATTAGGCTGAAACTAACCTATAAATATACCACTAAGATTAATCACTGTTTAAAAAAAAAAACCCACAGTAATGACAGGTCACAATTATACTGTAAGTGGTCTAGTAAACCTCTCAGTATTCCTATTAACCTCTGTGCTTCGTGCATTTCTCATATTAATATACTGAGAAATAACACAGAGAAACATATGTACTTTTCAAGGCAGATGCCAAAGATTTAATGGATCAAATTATTTCTGTGCTGGGTTTTTATTCACTAGTTCCAAACATTTTTTTTTCCTTTTACTTTAGTGCTTAGTCCAATGTTAAAATGGAATTATAAATTTCTGTCTTAAATAGTGTAAAATAAAACATAATAGAAATGAATTGGGCTAACAATTATAGTTTGTGTAGTTGAACTATCTTTTTGCTTTAGCTTTTCTAGCTTCCTAAATCTTTAACAGCAAGCTTATACTTGATGGGGGTATGATAACTTTTTTGTAGAAATAGTGTGTGTGTTTGTGTGTATACATGCATATTTATACCTTGTCCATTATTCTAAATCATTTCCAAAAGATTTTTGTTTAGTTTTACCATTTTTATATAGGTTTATAACAGGGATCACCAAAGAGTTTAGTGTGATGTTGTCACCCAAGGGCTTTGCTGACTGCCATTTCCTGGGTGCAGAGAGCATCTTATTCAGTAGATCTGAGGTGAGGTCAGGAATACTTACTTTTCTCAACAAGAATCTTAGGAGATTCAGCATCTGTGATCTTCAGTCCTCATTTGGCAGGGTTGGGAGAGGATTTTAATGTGGGGACTGTCACCATTACAGGTTATCATAATTCATATAAAAGTTTGAGATGTTTGTTTTAAGGAAAATGAAATGAACCTATATATCTTTGATGGTTCAGTTTAGTCATTGATATTTCTAATAATAATTTAGATTTTAAATGACTAGACTGACAGACAGATTCTCCAAAATTCTCACTGAAACAGGAATGAAAAAATAAAAACTGACAAAAATTCAAAGGAACAAAATAACATTGAGTTAACTTTTAGCCAGATGTCACACATGTCAAACAAGTTTTGCTAATTTTCTGTTTGTTGAGCTTTACATATAAGTATTAAATCTGGGGGATGGGATACATCTTTAGTGGCTCTTCTTTGTCATTCCTATAGGACTCCTGACCAGGTAATTTCTAAGAATATGTATATGATTGAATGTATCAAAAGAGCTGTTTTTATGAGAATATTTTTGATAATTTTTTTGAGATTTTTCTAAACCAAGAGTAGCTAGAAACAGAGCCAAGGAGTACTTAGAACTTTTATACCTACTTTAAAGCTAGCAGAATTGCTGTTGCGTCAGTGCCATGAGGTGGATTCTAGAATGAATGAAAATTTCATCTCTCTCTCTCTCTCTGAGGGGTGGCAAGGAGGAGCTGGAGGCAATGCCTAGTGCTTAAGAGCTCTAATCCTCATAAGCTAAGATCTTCAAGTAGAATTAGAAACTCCAAGACTCCTAGTATCTGTTCACTGGGAATTATGTAGTTTTACATATATTCCATCTGTAAAGAATGTCAGAGATCAAGGCAAGGAAGAAAAGATAAAACTTTCCTACTTTAGTCTCACAGACTCCCATGGTCTGCTAGAGCCTACCAATTTACCTTTGAAATATGAACATCAATGATGCATGTACCTTTAGTCCTAAAGAGGGGATTTGCCCAACCAAGCAGACAGAAAAAGCAGGGGTAATTTATGTTGGGCTGAGATGAGAAGATGCAGAAGGGATAGGGAAATAGTTAAGAAATGGAAAAATAGTAAAAAAGCGAAAATATAATAGCACAAACAAAATACACACTGCTTTTTTTGACAGAGAAAAATTAAAACCATGGAAATTCGAATCAGTGTTGTGAAGGGTAACCTTAGGAATCTCTCCTGATGTAGACAGACTAGAAAAAGAAGTCAAAATCATGAAAGAGAAGGTGACAGACATACAGACAACTGAAAACAGAATTCTTGCTGAAAGTAGCAAGATGGGGGTGGGGCAGTAGGCAATTACAGAAAAGACAACAATCACTATTCTAAGCTTACTTTCTATATTTTAGTTTCTTTAATTGGCACTTTCCATTTCTTATTTCATAATGAAAGGCATATATTTTTAAACTGTTAAAAGCCTTTCCTAAATTGAAAAATAATTTAACTATAAAGAATTCACTGATTACCAGAAAAATCTGTAAAGAGACTTACCTAGCACATTCTACAAAATATTTTGAATTATAAGAGTAGATGGATAGAATTAGGCTAACGCCGGATATGGTCTCAGCAACAGGAAATAGCAGAAGAAAATGGAGTGGCACATATTAGAAGAAAGGATAATCAAATGTCCAAGTTGATATTAATGTGCAAAGATTATCATATATTCAAGGGCTCAGAAAATATATCATTCTTTAAAAATATTATTGAAGATATATGTACTAAATAACTGAGTGATCAATTACAATAGTGGTTTTCAAATTATGGTCTCTGGACCAGCAGCAAGCATCACCTGGGAACTTATTAGAAGCACAGACTTTTCAGGGTAAACCCCAAGACTTACTAAATCAGAAATTCTGAAGTGTAGCACCCAGCAGTCTGTTTTAACAAGCCTCCAGGTGATTCTGATGCACACTAAAGTATGAGAACCATTAAATTAAATTATGAATCTAAGAATTAGAAGGGTGTTGTATAAATGTTAAGCTCTTAAAATATTAACCAAATATGTCGGCCTAAATAGTTATTGTAAATTGAGTTTTAAAATTAAATGCTTATGTCAGAACTTAATCCTGAAAACGAAGCCACAGATATTAGCAAGCCTTTAAAAAGAAATAAGTTAGCTCTATATTCCAGATTATTTTAACAAAGAATAATTTATGATAAATAATTAAAGCTGTTGGTGAAAATTCTGGTATTCAAACTTCTTATCCTAAATTGGAGATTTGGGTTTTTTTTTTTTTTTGGCTTCACATCGATAATTTTAAAAAGGTTAAACAACTCTTTGAAAAACTTAAGGGTAATTATTATTTGAAATAGTGAAATTTAAAAAGGACATATACTCTAAAATGCCTAGGAATAAATCTAAGGAGGTAAAAGATCTGTACTCAGAAAACTATAAAACACAAATGAAACTGAAGACAACACAAAAATGGAAGGATATACCATGCTCATGGATTGGAAGAAGTAATATTGTTAAGATGGCCATACCACCCACAGTAATCTGCAGATTCAGTGCAGCCACTATCAAAATACCAAGGGCATTTAGACACATTCCACAAAATTCTTACTTGCTTATTATGTTTATGATCTGCTGCTACCCAGTGGGTACTTTTCAGGTGGCCCAACATTAAAGAATACAACTACCAATGAAAGAAATGCAAGAGACACAGTTTTGATCCCTGTATTGGGAAGATCCCCTGAATTAAGAAATGACAACCCATCCTAAAGCCAGACATCCTGAAATGTGAAGTCAAATGGGCCTTAGGGCGCATCACTATGAACAAAGCTAGTGGAGGTGATGGAATTCCAGTTGAACTATTTCAAATCCTGAAAGATGACTCTGTGAAAGTGCTGCAATCAATATGACAGCAAATTTGGAAGACTCAGCAGTGGCCACAGGACTGGAAAAAGCAGTTTTCATTCCAATCCCAAAGAAAGGCAATGCCAAAGAATGCTCAAACTACCGCACAATTGTATGCATCTCACACGCTAACAAAGAAATGCTCAAAATTCTCCAAGGCAGGCTTCAGCTATACGTGAACTGTGAACTCCCAGATGTTCAAGCTGGTTTTAGAAAAGGCAGAGGAACCAGAGATCAAATTGCCAACATCTGCTGGATCATGGAAAAAGTGAGAGAGTTCCAGAAAAACATCTATTTCTGCTTTATTGACGACTATGCCAAAGCCTTTGACTATGTGGATCACCATAAACTGTAGAAAATTCTGAAAAAGATGGGCATACCAGACCACCTGACCTGCCTCTTGAGAAATCTGTATACAGGTCAGGAAGTAACAGTTAGAACTGGACATGGAACAGACTGGTTCCAAGTAGGAAAAGGAGTATGTAAAGGCTGTATATTGTCACCCTGCTTATTTAACTTATATGTAGAGTACATCATGAGAAATGTTGGGGTGGAGGAAACACAAGCTGGAATCAAGATTGCTGGGAGAAATAGCAATAACCTCAGATATGCAGATGACACCACCCTTATNCATATAAGTATTAAATCTGGGGGATGGGATACATCTTTAGTGGCTCTTCTTTGTCATTCCTATAGGACTCCTGACCAGGTAATTTCTAAGAATATGTATATGATTGAATGTATCAAAAGAGCTGTTTTTATGAGAATATTTTTGATAATTTTTTTGAGATTTTTCTAAACCAAGAGTAGCTAGAAACAGAGCCAAGGAGTACTTAGAACTTTTATACCTACTTTAAAGCTAGCAGAATTGCTGTTGCGTCAGTGCCATGAGGTGGATTCTAGAATGAATGAAAATTTCATCTCTCTCTCTCTCTCTGAGGGGTGGCAAGGAGGAGCTGGAGGCAATGCCTAGTGCTTAAGAGCTCTAATCCTCATAAGCTAAGATCTTCAAGTAGAATTAGAAACTCCAAGACTCCTAGTATCTGTTCACTGGGAATTATGTAGTTTTACATATATTCCATCTGTAAAGAATGTCAGAGATCAAGGCAAGGAAGAAAAGATAAAACTTTCCTACTTTAGTCTCACAGACTCCCATGGTCTGCTAGAGCCTACCAATTTACCTTTGAAATATGAACATCAATGATGCATGTACCTTTAGTCCTAAAGAGGGGATTTGCCCAACCAAGCAGACAGAAAAAGCAGGGGTAATTTATGTTGGGCTGAGATGAGAAGATGCAGAAGGGATAGGGAAATAGTTAAGAAATGGAAAAATAGTAAAAAAGCGAAAATATAATAGCACAAACAAAATACACACTGCTTTTTTTGACAGAGAAAAATTAAAACCATGGAAATTCGAATCAGTGTTGTGAAGGGTAACCTTAGGAATCTCTCCTGATGTAGACAGACTAGAAAAAGAAGTCAAAATCATGAAAGAGAAGGTGACAGACATACAGACAACTGAAAACAGAATTCTTGCTGAAAGTAGCAAGATGGGGGTGGGGCAGTAGGCAATTACAGAAAAGACAACAATCACTATTCTAAGCTTACTTTCTATATTTTAGTTTCTTTAATTGGCACTTTCCATTTCTTATTTCATAATGAAAGGCATATATTTTTAAACTGTTAAAAGCCTTTCCTAAATTGAAAAATAATTTAACTATAAAGAATTCACTGATTACCAGAAAAATCTGTAAAGAGACTTACCTAGCACATTCTACAAAATATTTTGAATTATAAGAGTAGATGGATAGAATTAGGCTAACGCCGGATATGGTCTCAGCAACAGGAAATAGCAGAAGAAAATGGAGTGGCACATATTAGAAGAAAGGATAATCAAATGTCCAAGTTGATATTAATGTGCAAAGATTATCATATATTCAAGGGCTCAGAAAATATATCATTCTTTAAAAATATTATTGAAGATATATGTACTAAATAACTGAGTGATCAATTACAATAGTGGTTTTCAAATTATGGTCTCTGGACCAGCAGCAAGCATCACCTGGGAACTTATTAGAAGCACAGACTTTTCAGGGTAAACCCCAAGACTTACTAAATCAGAAATTCTGAAGTGTAGCACCCAGCAGTCTGTTTTAACAAGCCTCCAGGTGATTCTGATGCACACTAAAGTATGAGAACCATTAAATTAAATTATGAATCTAAGAATTAGAAGGGTGTTGTATAAATGTTAAGCTCTTAAAATATTAACCAAATATGTCGGCCTAAATAGTTATTGTAAATTGAGTTTTAAAATTAAATGCTTATGTCAGAACTTAATCCTGAAAACGAAGCCACAGATATTAGCAAGCCTTTAAAAAGAAATAAGTTAGCTCTATATTCCAGATTATTTTAACAAAGAATAATTTATGATAAATAATTAAAGCTGTTGGTGAAAATTCTGGTATTCAAACTTCTTATCCTAAATTGGAGATTTGGGTTTTTTTTTTTTTTTGGCTTCACATCGATAATTTTAAAAAGGTTAAACAACTCTTTGAAAAACTTAAGGGTAATTATTATTTGAAATAGTGAAATTTAAAAAGGACATATACTCTAAAATGCCTAGGAATAAATCTAAGGAGGTAAAAGATCTGTACTCAGAAAACTATAAAACACAAATGAAACTGAAGACAACACAAAAATGGAAGGATATACCATGCTCATGGATTGGAAGAAGTAATATTGTTAAGATGGCCATACCACCCACAGTAATCTGCAGATTCAGTGCAGCCACTATCAAAATACCAAGGGCATTTAGACACATTCCACAAAATTCTTACTTGCTTATTATGTTTATGATCTGCTGCTACCCAGTGGGTACTTTTCAGGTGGCCCAACATTAAAGAATACAACTACCAATGAAAGAAATGCAAGAGACACAGTTTTGATCCCTGTATTGGGAAGATCCCCTGAATTAAGAAATGACAACCCATCCTAAAGCCAGACATCCTGAAATGTGAAGTCAAATGGGCCTTAGGGCGCATCACTATGAACAAAGCTAGTGGAGGTGATGGAATTCCAGTTGAACTATTTCAAATCCTGAAAGATGACTCTGTGAAAGTGCTGCAATCAATATGACAGCAAATTTGGAAGACTCAGCAGTGGCCACAGGACTGGAAAAAGCAGTTTTCATTCCAATCCCAAAGAAAGGCAATGCCAAAGAATGCTCAAACTACCGCACAATTGTATGCATCTCACACGCTAACAAAGAAATGCTCAAAATTCTCCAAGGCAGGCTTCAGCTATACGTGAACTGTGAACTCCCAGATGTTCAAGCTGGTTTTAGAAAAGGCAGAGGAACCAGAGATCAAATTGCCAACATCTGCTGGATCATGGAAAAAGTGAGAGAGTTCCAGAAAAACATCTATTTCTGCTTTATTGACGACTATGCCAAAGCCTTTGACTATGTGGATCACCATAAACTGTAGAAAATTCTGAAAAAGATGGGCATACCAGACCACCTGACCTGCCTCTTGAGAAATCTGTATACAGGTCAGGAAGTAACAGTTAGAACTGGACATGGAACAGACTGGTTCCAAGTAGGAAAAGGAGTATGTAAAGGCTGTATATTGTCACCCTGCTTATTTAACTTATATGTAGAGTACATCATGAGAAATGTTGGGGTGGAGGAAACACAAGCTGGAATCAAGATTGCTGGGAGAAATAGCAATAACCTCAGATATGCAGATGACACCACCCTTATCACAGAAAGTGAAGAACTAAAGATCCTCTAGATGAAAGTAAAAGAGAAGAGTGAAAAAATTGCCTTAAAGCTCAACATTCAGAAAACGAAGATCATGGCATCCGATCCAATCACTTCATGGCAAATAGATGGGGAAACAGGGGAAACAGTGGCTGACTTTATTTTTCTGGGCTCCAAAATCACTGCAGATGGTGATTGCAGCCATGAAATTAAAAGATGCTTATTCCTTGTAAGGAAAGTTATGACCAACCTAGACAGCATATTGAAAAGCAGAGACATTACTTTGTCAACAAAGGTCCGTCTAGTCAAGGCCATGGTTTTTCCAATAGTCATGTATGGGTGTGAGAGTTGGACTATAAAGAAAGCAGAGCACCAAAGAGGTGATGATTTTGAACTGTGGTATTGGAGAAGACTCTAGAGAGTCTCTTGGACTTCAAGAAGATCCAACCAGTCCATTCTAAAGATCACTCCTGAATATTCACTGGAAATACTGATGCTGAACCTGAAACTCCAATACTTTGACCACCTGATGCGAAGAGCTGACTCATTTGAAAAGACCCTGATGCTGGGAAAGAGTGAGAGCAGGAGGAGAAGGGGACGACAGGGGATGAGATGGCTGGATGACATCACCAACTCAGTAGACATGGGCTTGGGTGGACTCTGGGAGTTAGTGATGGACAGGGAGGCCTAGTGTGCTGCAGTTCATGAGGTTGCAAAGAGTTGGACACAACTGAGCAACTGAACTGAGCTGAACCCACCCTAGTATTCCTGTCTGGAAAATTATATGGATAACGGCAGCTAGCAGTCCATTGGGTCACAGAGTCAGACATGACTGAGCATGCATGCACACACTACTCAGTAAAATGTTAACTTCCCAAGAGCAGAGATATTCTACTGTGTTACTTAATGATATATCTTGTTGCTACAATGGTGGCTGGCACATAATAGGTGCTCAGTAAACACTGCTGAATCAGTGTATCTTCAAAATTATGATCTGATGTAAAGAATGGTAGTGTGGTAATATAATTAGAAAATAATATTTTTGAAAGTCATGTTAAGCAGTGTAGTGTCAAAAGCACAGATTTTTGAGTTAATGCATTTTGAGACCTTGGGAAATATTTATCTCCTGAATATTCTCATCTGCATAGTAGGAATAAGAATAATGCTTATTTCAGGAGCAGTTTTGTGATGGTTAAGCAAAATTATAATATAAAATAAATGGTTGCATTTATAAGGTGCTTCCTCTTTGCCAATACTACAGAAATAGTCCCAGAATATTTCTATAATGGAAAAGTCATTATGAAACTCAGCATACTAAAAAGTTGATTTTTTTTAAAGGCACCAAATAAAGATTTTAGATCAATTTCAGTTATGAATCTAAATGTGCATTACTAAGAAGTTGAATTCAATACTATATTAAAATAATCCATCTTAACCAAAGAATGATGTTCCAGGAATGCAAGGGTGGCTTGATTTCATGAATATTAACTACATATTATCATCAGATTGTTACTTAATATTTTTCTGGAAATTATGCATAACATGAAAAAAAGGAAATAAATTTTTAGAAAATATTGTTACTTACCTATAGGTGCTTTGCTTCTATACCTAGGAAATGCAAAATGAGATATCAAATCTTAGTTTAGGACATTATAATAACAATAGTGGCACTAAGATATTATAGCAGATACCTCTTATTAAAGGGCCCCTGAGTGAGTACCAGGAACTAACCTTAGCAGCCTTTGCAAAGAATCATTTCATAAATGAGGGAAATTGTGCCACAGACTCAGGTCATTGTTATTTGAGGCCAAGTCTGACTGATTCACAAGCCTGTGCTTTGGAGGTAGCAGTGCCTACACCATACAGCAGGTATACAAGCATGAACTGCTTTCCTATACACTAGCATTCACACTAGTAAGGGGAAAAAAAGCATAAAATTTTCAACCTTAACAGAGAACATATGGAATTGGGAAAGGAAGAAACAGTATAACTGCAGAGCATGGAAAAGCAGATTTGAAGGGCTTCCCTGGTGGTTCAGCGGGAAAGAACCCAGCTGCCAGTTCAGGAGACATGGAGTCAATCCCTGGGTTGGGATGATCCCCCTGGAGAAGGAAATGACAAGCCACTCAGTATCCTTGCCTGAGAAATACCATGGACAGAGGAGTCTAGTGGGCTGCAGTCCATAGGTTTGCAAAAGAGTCAGTTATGACTGAGCAACTTAAATAACAACAAAATGTAGTGTATTCTTGTAGTAAAAAACTCATTATTGTAAATATGATATTTCAAATAATGTTGTATGTTTAATGCAATTATAGAATTACAATGTTTTTTACTAAAACATGCATTATTTTAAAGTTCAGAACAAAGACCAAATAGGAAAAAGGAAGTTACTGAGTAGTATTTTTAACCAGAGAGAAAGGTGGAAAAGGACATACACAATTGATTATATAAGCCAACTGCAAAATTATGATGATTTTTAAATGTTTCATACCATAACAATCAATGACAAACCAAGCAACATAACAGAAAATTCTGAAACTCTGTATTCCAAACAACATAACATATTATAAAAGAAGACTCTCAAGTCAATTGAAAAAAGATGTTTTATTAAGCATAAAATGAATGGATAAATTAGCTCTTTGGGAAAAAAATCTAAGTATATTCTTTATTCTATATATCAAAATAAGTTTTATATTAAATACTTAAAGAAGTACTGTACTAGATTAAGTTACTGGAAAAAAAAAAAAAAGATGGCTATTTACCCTATTTGAAAATGGGAAAGAATAGCTTTCTAAAGATGAAAGAAATGAAAAATTATCACAGTGAAGACACTGAATGTATTTGCATGGAATTTTATATTTATTTTTTAAAACCGTGAACAAAATTAAAATTTGAACGTAAAAAATGTTTGTAAGATGATACTGCAGTTGTTTCAGAACTAAGGTGCACGCCTTCTCACTAAGTGAATACCATGGGATATAGTAACTCTATCGTCGACAAAAGGCATTAGAGCCAACATGTTATCACCAATGAGTTGGCTTTCTAATGACATCTGTCAGTTTTTAGCATGATATCCAGGTGTAATTCAATAGAAGCAGTTCTTTGCTGATCTGGCTTAAACTAGAGGTACAGTTTTAAAGTTGTTTGAGCAAAAAAATAAATAATAAAAAAAAAAAAGCTCTTTTGACTCAGTTTACAGAAACATGCAAAGTAGCAGTGAACTATTTATAAGAATCAAATTGCTAAAATATTTTAAATAGAATATTTAATTCAAAAGATGGTAGTGAAGTAGAGAATTTGACACCCTATTGGGAGAATTAAAGAGAATTTGATGTATATTAAAAAAAAAAAAGAAAACTATGCTGTATGTGTCCATCTAGTATCATTCAGGAATGTCCCTTAACTTAGTACTTATGTTGGATTCTCTATTTCTGGGTCCTCCTGTTCCTCATGCTAAATTGGTGTATTTATTTATATTTTTTTTCTTAAACAGCTTGAGAACTTCCTGAGATAGTCTAAGCATTCTCATAAATTTTAAGTTCATGCATATTTGAAAGTGTTTATTCTATCTTCATATTTAATAATTTGAGCATAAATTCCCTCATTAAGGTAATTTTTAACAACATTTAAGACATTATTCCAATTTATTCTGCCAGTTATTGAGGAATCTGATTGAAGTTAATGCCTGCTCTGTCAAAACTGTATGTGTGCATGTACAGGCTGACCCTTTGTGACCCCATGGCCTGCAGCCCACCAGGCTCCTCTGTCCATGGGATTCTCCAGGCAAGATACTGAAGTGGGTTGCCATTTCTTTCTCCAGGGGATCTTACCAACCCAGGGATCGAATCCATGTCTCTAGTATCTCCGCATTGGCAGGTGGAATTTTTACAAATCTGCCACCTGGGAAGTCCCCTTTTAAGATACATATATTCCTCCTTTCAGATCTCTTTACCCCTTGTGATCTGATTTTCTCAGTGAAGATTTTCCTTTGAATTTTCTGTTGAACTTTCAGGGCTTTGGTATCTGAAAATTTATACCTTTTTGATCTAAGATTTTTTCTGGTATTATTTTGTTATAATTTGTTTTCATTTTTTCCTGTATTTCTTTTAGTAATTCTCCTAATTAAAAAAAAAAATATTGTTCTTCCATTTGAATCTTACTGTTCTCTCTTTTGGGAGATTATTCTGTCTTTTGGGAAATATTTTTATATAATTTCTAATCTCCTAACCTATTGTTTTATTGGTAGTTATAGCTTAATTTTCCTAAAATTCTTTGTTTTCTGATATTTTTTTATTGCATCCTGATTTTTTGCATGCAATGTTTTATCTTGCTCTTTCTAAGGATATTAACGGTTTCTGTTTTTTTCTTTCTGTTTTCTTTCAGTTCTTTTATTCTTACTATTTCCTCCTCATTATTCATGTATTTATTATTTTGATGCTTTGTTATTTTTTCCCTAGTTCATGTAGGAGACTTTCTGAAATGTCTGAGGATCTAGGGCTCTTTTTCTTGATTCAGTTTTGAGAATGAGACATTAAAAGCTGATTGGAAGCTCTGAGTTTGTGTGCGAACTTGATCAGCTATAGAATTTAAATGTTAAATGATGGGAAAATAAGCTCTCCTTTTTACTGGGGCTCACAAATGTGAGTATCTTGAGGTTTTTTCTCTATAAATAAGTAGTTTCTTAGGAGAAGACTCCTCAAGCATCCTACAGTGAAAGCACATGTCTTCCTGATATAAAAAGAAGGGTGAACGATAGTCTCAGTGTTCAGTATGCAGACTTTCATTTCATATCCCTACTTTTCATAGTCATCTCAATCACAGCCTTCTACTAGTTTGATATCTGATGTATCTCCAGTACACTTTCTCCATAAAAATAAGTCTCTGGTCTCTGGGGACCAACCTGACTGCAAGGAGTGGGAGAGGGGACCTAGGGTCCTAGGGATTGACTTTACGCATCAATCTCCAAACAATAGTCCCATTTTCAATCCCCTGTGAGCCCTATATCCCACTCTCCTGAGCCTTCCTGGGATTTCCACACTATGAATGTTCGTAGGTTTCTGCTAAGTCAGTTGCTACTTTTCAGTTCACTTTCCAAGTTCCAGAATTTTTCATCTGCAGAAGTACCTTCCTTACTCTCCCTGTCTTCTAACATCTGTGCTTATTTTCCTTTAATACTTACTTTCTGTCACCCAGGTGGTGTTTTCAGGAAGGACTGAGTAGATGTGGTGAATCAGCAATTCATTCACACGTGTGTTGCATTTCAGAATAATACAGAAAAAATTATTTGAAAAATCTCAGAGTAAGAACCATGATACTTAGAAATCTAACACATCACATTATATTAAAAGTAAATTATTGCCATGCCTAAGCTCAAGTCCAGTGTCTACCAAGAGCTATGGAAAAATTTTCCGTGAAATACCCTTGTCTTATTCAGTGTAATCTATATGTATGTGTGTGGTTGCATTGTATGTGTTTGTGTGTACACATGCACACATTTAAAGTTGATGTGGGAACTAGTAAGTTTCCTTGTGCAAGGAAAATATTCTCAGCACAGAACTCAGGGTTTTAGATTTCTCTAGCTTTTTGTAGCATAATCAAATGACAGGAAACTATTTTTTTTCTTAAATGATGTCTTATTTTCAATTATGTACATCAAATTAGCCTGATTTGGTGGTCCTCATTTTCCTCTACACAGTTTTGAAACTTTTACAGGGGAGCAATGGTAGGAAGTCTGCTTGGGGGTTGGTAATATCATCAGATAATTCAGCAGAAGTGGAGCACTGGTCTGTCACTTTCTATATCCAAGCACTGAGTTAAGAATATTGAGGAACATTGAACTCACTCAGCTTAGTCATGTGCTCTTATATTATCAACAATTGTATATCTTTTTCCCCATCCACTCACTTTCTGGCAGTTTTGGTTTTCCTGCCCTGAATTATGATGTGGTAAAGGGGCAGTCAAGTAGTAAATGTAACTTTTGAAAATTGGAACCTCAAAGCACATTGCTCTGTTATAGACTATTACACTAACTTTTGGCTTTGAAGTCCCTGAATAGGCAGGCTTTCATTGACATTAGAAATTGTTCAAGTTAGAGGGGAATACATCTCTGAAGATGAAAATATATTAAGCCATAATCAAAGAGAAATTAATATTTTTTGATCTTTGCATTTCCTGGAACAGGCTGAGTCATGAGATGAATGACAGTAAATAGTTATGTGGCATATTAATCAGAGTTAGTTACATAAAGTGAACTGAAAAATTGCAAGCTAAATACATGAATCAGTACCACTAGAGAAAACATTCTGAAGAAAGTGCCTTATAGGGGAAACAGAAAAGGTAAGCTATGAAGAAGAGATTGGTGTGTCAGGAGACAATTGAGCATGATCTTGATCAGAATGCATCCAAATGCTAAGCTGGTCCATTACTTGAAATCAGTTATTCAAACCTATGTATGTTATCTATTTTATTAAACATTTATTAATTGAGTATTTATTCAACAAATTTCATCTTGCTATTTTCAATCGCTCAAGAATATAAGGCTGATTGAGATAGATGAGCTCTTTTGCTATCACAAAGGTTAACATCCTAATAGGGGAGAGATGGAATAAATAAATAGGTAAATAGATTCCTAATGCAATGTGGTTACAAGTTTTGTAAAGAAAAGACAGGAGAAGGGGCACAGGAAATATGTGATCACAATTTTATAAAGGATAATGGTAAAAAAAAAGACGAAGTAAATGTGGGGACAAGCCATATTTCCACCTGCAGAAGGAAGTACAGCACATAGGCCCTGAAACGGTGGAACGCTCAGGACCATCAGTGAGGATGTGTGGTGTGAAGTCAAGTGAATGAGGAGGAAAGTGGTTGAAGATGCAATTAGAGGTATAAACAGAGATCAGGGAGGCCTTCTGTGTATTTTGGATTTTATCCTAATTTTTAGGATGGCTGTATGACCTGATTTCCATTTCTAAGTCCAATGTCACAACAGCTATTCTGTGGTAGACAGAATGGAGATGGGGAGGTCATTTTGATGGCTAATGCAGGAATCCAGGCAAAAGATGATGGTCATTTAGACTAGTGAGGTAACAATGGAGAGTGGGAATATTGCTTTCAGGGTAGGCTTATAAGTAAATCAAGGTGATGGATTGGGTTTTGGAAGTGAGAGGATGGTTCGTTACAGATGACTCCAAGTAGTTTGGGTCAAGGATCTGAATGAACAATGGCACCACTTAAAGTGATGGAGGACCCTGGAGAAGACCAATTTTATGGCATGGGAGTGGGAAGGAAGATCAGTAGTTTATTTCAGATGTGTTGGGTTTACAATGTCTATTAGAAATGCAAGTGAAGGTTAGAATCACTGATTGGATATTTGATCATGAAGCTCAGGGGAAAGGAAGAGCTTGAGACATACATAGAGCATTCCAACTATGAAGGATGTGCAGTATTTAAAAATCATGGAACCTGATGACTTAGACTAGATATGAATATTGATAAAGAGAAGAAGAGATCCAAAGACTGTCTCAAATTCTGTGTTCAAAAAGAGTAGGAGGATCCAGCAAAGGAACATGAGAGAAGAAAGACTAGCAGGCAGAATACAGCAACCACCATGTAATAACTGTGCACATATCTGTAAATCGAGGAGAGGGGAAGTAATCCTTCAGGCAGAGGGACAAAGCAAAAGTTTCCTGGAAGAAGTAATGACTGAGATAGATATTCAAGGTTTTAGGCTTATAAATAATTGGCAAGCTACTGTCCACCCCTCCTAGAATCTAAATCTAGTCCCCTTTAAAGGAGTATGCATTCTTATAGGAAATAACATGATATATACTCAAATAACTCAAGTAACATTTCTAGAGTACTTTCATGTACTCACAATAATCCTGTGTGGTAAATGTATGTATTGTTCAGTTCAGTTCAGTCGCTCAGTCGTGTCTGACTCTTTGCGATCCCATGAATCGCAGCACGCCAGGCCTCCCTGTCCTTCACCACCAACTCCCAGAGTTCACTCAGACTCACATCCATAGAGTCAGTGATGCCATCCAGCCATCTCATCCTCTGTCGTCCCCTTATCCTCCTGCCCCCAATCCCTCCCAGCATCAGAGTCTTTGCCAATGAGTCAACTCTTCACATGAGGTGGCCAAAGTATTGGAGCTTCAGCTTTAGCATCATTCCTTCCAAAGAAATCCCAGGGCCGATCTCCTTCAGAATGGACTGGTTGGATCTCCTTGCAGTCCAAGGGACTCTCAAGAGTCTTCTCCAACACCACAGTTCAAAAGCATCAATTCTTCGGCGCCAGCCTTCTTCACAGTCCAACTCTCACATCCATACGTGACTACTGGAAAAACCATAGCCTTGACTAAACTGACCTGTCGGCAAAGTAATATCTCTGCTTTTGAATATGCTATCCAGGTTGGTCATAACTTCTTCCAAGGAGTAAGCGTCTTTTAATTTCATGGCTGCAGTCACTATCTGCAGTGATTTTGGAGCCCCCCAAAATAAAATCTGACACTGTTTCCACTCTTTTCCCATCTATTTCCCATGAAGTGATGGGACTGGACCCAGAAGTAATAAGGTTAACAAACTTGTCCAAAGGCAGATAGACTACAGCTTTGTGACACAATTGAGGGTAGATCCCTTGCCTTCTGAATTGTGCATCTCTCTTCTTTTTACTCCACCACCTATTGCAACAGAAAATGCAGGGAATGGCAGAAGATCAACTAAAAAAAGCATTCTGGAGGAGCTCCATGGAAAGCCTACTTCTTTCTCGAAAGATCAGAAGTTTGTGGGAGAGGTACCATTTTTGACTAGAATTTATAAAATGGACAGAATTCTAGGATAAGAGTTGCCTTACCATGGCATTCCAAGTTCATGTATGATTCCGTCCCGCCAAGCCTTCCTCATCTGTTTTCATTACTTAAGCTGCGGGATGCCACGTCTGACCATGCTGTACATGTTGTCAGCCTCTCTCTTGCTGATGTACCTACAGTCACATTGCTCCCTTGTATATAGAGGCATTCCTACTATTAGAGTCACTCTTTCATGTATTCTTCCAGACAAGTCCAGTGTTTTAATTACACTTCCCCCTTACAATTTAGAAGCACCTCCTCCTAAGTCCATGCATACTGTGCGTCTCTCAATCTAGGTTCTATGGTATTCTACTTCTAATTTCTTCTCTGTCTTCCTTAAACTGTGAACTGCAGGAGAGAAGGACTTGTCAAGCAATTAACTGATGCTAGTCCCACGTACCAAGGTACAGTGGCCACTCACACTGGTCACATCTTATCCCCATGGAGCTTCAAGGATAGCAATACTTAGTAAATACAGTGTTCCAGATCCATATTTTGTAAGTACATCTTGTGCTTAGATGTATTATCTGAACTAAGGTTTATTTTACCTACTTTAAAGTAAAGTTTATTTTATTTCACTTTATTCTTTGAAGTATATCCTTCTGAAGTAAAGATTGCCGTAACTTTATGGTGTATAAAGTCTCCTCTGAGCAAAATGGGCATCAAATAATAATTCACGGACTATGATGATAATTTAGAGTCTGTGCTTCCTTCAAAAGAGATATTTTTTCCAACTTTACCCCTTAAAGTTCAATGGGAAAGTTAAAAAAATGGCTGGTTTGTGTATGTATGTTTCATTAGACATTATCTTATCCTTGTTCCTGAATTGTACAGACTGCAAGAAATTTGGGGGCTTCAGGGTTTCAAATAATGCAAATGACATATATCAGCCACCAAGACACCTGCATTTTAATACATGTGAATTCATGTAAGAAAGAGGACAAGATTAAGAGAGTGGGATAAATGTTTTGCCAAAAAAGCAATACATACAGAAATCCTCCAGGAAAAGTAGTGCAATAATTTAATCACATATTGACAATATATATTCCTAGGAAAATACAAAACACCTTCCAATTTATAAATAGCTTATCACCTTCTTTAGTCCTCTCCAGCACTTTAAAACTCTGGCTAGTAAGCATACAGAAGCACAGATTTACACTTTTAAGCCTTGACTTCCATTTTGCAGTTTCTGTGCAGGTAATTAGACTATATTACAAAATGATATCTTGTAAGAGGAAATAGTTTAGAGTATAGATGAATATCTGTGTCACCCTATTAGCATATTAGCATAGTTTATAAATTTCTGTGTTGATTTTTCTGCATTCATTTTTTTGTTAAGATTTCAGGGGTCAGAAAATACTGAGTTTTACTCTTAACCCTATTGGGCTCATGGTGAACCATCTTTTGAAAGGCTTGATTATGTTAGAAAATTGCATTTCTTAAGTTCACCTCTTTGCTGGAGACTGTTAGCTAATTTGGGCCTTTGCTGGTGGCGCAATGGTAAAGAATCCACCTGCCAATGCAGGAGACACAGGTTTGATCCCTGATCCAGGAAGATTCCCTGGAGAAGGAAATGGCAACCTACTCAGGTATTCCTGCCTGGGAAATCCTATGGACATAGGAGCCTGGTGAGCTGCAGCCCATGGGGTTGAAAGAATCAAACATGAATCAGAGATCAAACACACACATGTTAATTTGCCTTGAAACTGAATTTAAGTCTGAAATTGTACATTATGAATTTAAAATATAGTCACCTATGAGTTATTTTTGAAATAACTCTTTTGTATTTAAGGAAAGGAATCTCAAGTATTCTTATGTTTTTAATTTTGTGGTACCATATGTAAAACGTCCTTGTGTTCATTTCTGCCAGGTAACTTTAGTGTTAAAATTTTGCAGTTTGATTTTGGCTCAAATATAATTTTAAAACTATTGGCACTCCTTTAAAAACCAATGAGAAAATGTGCACTTTTAAAAAATGTTAACACAACTGAAAATAAAGATCTAAGATCACACTACATGCAATTTATCTGATCTCAGGGATACCTTATAATCAAAAAGTTCAAGATGTTTGTTGGTAAATATTCTAGAGGAATTATTCCCATAAGTCTAGTCAAAGAGATAGCTTGTAATAAAGTATCTTTTCCTCAGTCAAAAAAAATAAAGCTTGAAATAAGTAAAGATCACTACATCATTAATCTATTTAAAGATTAACCTTTTAAATAGCCAAGATTTGTAATGTACTTGTTCTTATTCAAAGTTCAGTTGTGCTCAGCACCATGGAAAGTTTTATGATTGAGTATATGTAATTATAGTATATGAAGATTTAAAAATAACTCAAGGGATTGGACAAAGTTTTCCAGTAGTTAATCATTAATGAAGATCTTAAATCTGTGCTTTAAATACAGACAAAACTAGTTATAATGATCTCATTAATGCCTTATTAAGGTTATCTATTTTAGTATTTGTCAGGAGAATTCAGATGGAAATGAACTCCTTAACATATTTAGAAAGGGTTGTTGATCATTTACTTAGATAAAAGACATATATAGTTGATTAATTATTGTGTAAATAAAGGTTCCAATAGAAGCATCAGAATGTAGCTAAATGCAGCATGCACAAATAAAATAAGCTTATATGCCAGTGCTCTCTGCCGTCTGTCTTTTTATTTGCTTTTACTAACTTAGGAGGTAATTTTAAAATGTAGTGGAAGTAGCGATGAAATAAACAAGAGTGTGAGTTGGGTTTTCCTAGGACTTCAAAGAGTATCAGATGGAGTCAAGACCTTTCAAAGATGTGTTCAAAACTTGAGTTTTAAAACGTGCTTGTTTGCCTTTGACAAAATCTGTTGTCCCAAGTTCAAACTGCAGAAAACAAGACATCTTTCAAAAAGCTCACAATTATCTCTTGCTCTTAAAATGGAATACTGTGATATAAAGCCAAAAGAAACTGTAATTACTGATAAGAGAGAAGAATATAATTAATGGTGCAGGTAAAGAATTTCCCTGCAGTTCAGGAGACACTGGTTCAATCCCTGGGTCAGGAAGATCCCCTGGAGAAGGAAATGATAACCCACTGCAGTAGTCTTGCCTGGAAAATCCCATGGACAGAGGACCCTGGCAGTCCATGGGGTTTCAAAGAGTGGGACATGACTGAGCAGCTAACACCTTCACTTTCAAGGGAGAATGCTTGAGAATCAATTATTATTATTCCAAGTGTGCAAGTGATTCCATTTGAACACTGTGATTCAGTGGTTCAGCAAGTGGGAAACAGGAATCCAGACAATTATTTTGGGATGTGGTGAAGTAGAAAACAGTGGTGAGTGGGAAGTGTATATTTGTGTGTATGTTTTATTCACTAAGTCGTGTCTGTCTCTTTGTGACCCCATGAACTGTAGCCCACCAGGCTCCTCTGTCCATGGCATTTCCAAGACAAGAATACTAGAGTGGGTAGCCATTCCCTTCTGCAGGGGATCTTTCTGACCCAGGGATTGAACCCAGGTTTCTTGCACTGCAGGCAGATTCTTTACCAACTGAGCTACCAGGGAAGCCCAATCTGTGTTACTGTTGTTCAGTCACTCAGTTGAGTCTGACTCTTGTGACCCCATGGACTGCAGCACACCAGGCTTCCCTGTCCTTCTCTGTCTCCTGGGGATTGCTCAAACTCATGCCTATTGAATCTATGATGCCATACAACCATTTCATCCTCTGTTGCCCACTCCTGCTCCTGCACTCACTCAGTCTTTCCCAGCATCAGGGTCTTTTCCAATGAGTTGGCTCTTCACATCAGGTGGCCATACTATTGGAGCTTCTGTTTCAGTATCAGTCTTTCCAATGAATCTTCAGGGTTGATTTCCTTTAGGATTGACAGATTTTATCTCCTTGCCACCAAGGTACTCTCAAGAGTATTTTCCAACACCACAATTCAAAAGCATCAGTTCTTTAGTACTCAGCCTTCTTTATGGTCCAGCTCTCACATCTGTACCTAACTACTGGAAAAACCATAGCTTTGACTATATAGACTTTTCTCAGCAGTGATGTCTCTGCTTTTTGATACACTGTCTAGGTTTGTGATTATTTTTCTTCCAAAGAGCAAGCATCTTTTGATTTCAGGGCTTTAGTCATCCGCAGTGATTTTGGAGCCCAAGAAAATGAAGTCACTGTTTCCATTGTTTCCCCATCTATTTGCCATGAAGTAATGGATCAGGATGCCATATTCTTAGTTTATTTGAATGTTGAGTTTTCAGCCAACTTTTTCACTCTCCTCTTTCACCTTCATCAAGAGGCTCTTTACTTCCTCTTTACTTTCTGTCCATCAGGGTGGTGTCATCTGCATGAAATATGAAGTGACTATCTGAGGTTATTGATATTTCTACCTGCAATCTTGAATCCAGCTTGAGGAATTCCAGTAGGTGAAATCTTTACCACTAGTGCAATCTGGGAAGCTTACTCAGTGCACATTGCTGCTGCTGCTGCTAAGTCGCTTCAGTCCGACTCTGTGCGACCCCATAGACGGCAGCCCACCAGGCTCCCCCGTCCCTGGGATTCTCCAGGCAAGAATACTGGAGTGGGTTGCCATTTCCTTCTCCAAAGCATGAAAGTGAAAAGGGAAAGTGAAGTCGCTCAGTCGTGTCCAACTCTTCGAGACCCCATGGACTGCAGCCCACCAGGCTCCTCCACCATGGGATTTTCCAGGCAAGAGTCCTGGAGTGGGTCGCCATTGCCTTCACATTTCCCCTTCTAAAATGATAAGAGCCTATGATAAGTATTACCACATCTGATTGGTCTCTAAAGCCTAAAAAGCCTATTTAATTGATGTTTTTCTGAGCTTGTCTTTTTCTTCTAACCTGCAAGATTATCTCTGATTGGGAATATTAAAGTAAACTCCTAAGTGATTTTACTACCATGATTTATCTCCCATCTTCTGTCTATTCTTTTACACCATACCCTGCTTTCTTATCCTTAGTCATCATTCTACCTTAGGTTTTTTGTTGTTGTTGTTGTTTTCCTACCTGTCTACCTCCCTAGACTCAGCTGTCACCCTCTGGTCTTATAATGTTCCCTGGTTCCCATGCTTCTTGCTTTTCTCTTGTTTTTCCCCTGTCAGGGGAAATCCCAATTTTTCTTCACTGTGCAAACGAATCTTTCCTGCAAACTCTTTGGCTAAATTAAATGTTCCCTTCAATGACTTCCATGTACTCTTGATGTGCCTCTATCAAAGAAATCAGTCATTTTGTGTGGTTATCGTTTGTTTCTATCTCTCTCCCAGCAGTCTGAAAGATCTTTTAGCACAGAAATGCTGTCCTGGTCATTTAAAGGAAACTCTTCTGTTGGTAAAGTTGCTGGTATGTAGTAGTAGTAGTGGATACTCAATAACTGCTTGGGGAATCAGTACAAGAGATGGATATTAATAACAGAAGTCATCCTTACCAAAATTACTCAAAATACATAAAAGCGTTTGTGAGAGAAAGTATATAACTAATTCCAGGGCTGGCTCGTGGAGAACCTAACTAGACAAAGTTTCTGTCTCTCTTACTTCCCCTTTTACCAGTGCCATATTACCTTTCCTTGTTTGAGCCCCTCCCAAGCCCTACCTTGGGGTAGTGATTGTTTATATTCCAAATATTTTCTGGCCCTCTACACACTCACAGCAGACTTTGTCTCTTCTGTGTGTTACCCCCTCTCAGACGTCATAGCTGCCAATGTGAATGAGAAATGGCATAAGTGGCTTAGCTGATTAACTTCCACACATAATGTATGTCTGTTTTAATTAGATTTTTCTGGATACCTGTGATGTAATCCAAAGGAATAGCTCATGTATGGGGAGTGACAGCACTTGGTTCAGAGGGGCAAGGAAGCAGTTTGGGGAAGGAGAAGGATGGAGATTTAGAGTCTGTAGACATCCTTCTGCAGTACCAAACTACCTTTCAATGTCACAATAGCATAGATCCTTGGGAAAGCAAGACTCATTTTCCCACTGTTTAATAATTCAGGTTCCTAATGGGATGTTATTAGGTGTTTAGTGATTCCATTGCCTTCTTGCCTTCTTCTCTACCCTCTTTCCTTCCTTTAATAAGTATATATTCCAGGCAGTCTGCTGGAATGAAGTGAGGGAAACATGTATGGCCTCAGGCCTTCAAGGTGCTTATAATCACTCTAGTAAGGGAATAACTATTGAATAGTTAGAAGATAATTGCCATTGTGCTAAGTGGTGTGAAGAAAACTACCAACTAGACAAGCATTTATCTTCAGGGTTTCAAAGTAATATTCACAGTGTGTGCCTCTGCTCAGTCACTGAGTCGTGGCTGACTCATTTGGACTGTAACAACCTGCCAGGCTCCTCTGTCCATGGAATTCTCCTGGCAAGAATGCTGGAGTGGGTTGACATTTCCTCCTCCAGGGGATCTTACCAACTTAAGGATTGAACCCAGGTCTCCTACACTGAAGGCAAATTCCTTACCATCTGAGCCACCCAGTATCCACAGAGTTAGTGTTAAAAACTATTTTGTATATAGTTAACACACTATAAGTTTTGTGGATTAAGTGTTGGATAAAGGCAGTTTCTGTCCAAATACACGGTACCTAGGATTATAATGCAATCCTCCATTTTTCCAGCGAGATTACTGAGAAAAAAGCTTTCAGCCAATTTGTATAAATAAACTATATGAATGTGAAGAAAATCTTCAAATGCTTAATGATATTATTTAATATCTTACTTTCATTACTCATATGTACATAAAAGTACATTGTATGTAAATAATGTTAATTTGGAAGTACTCTTTCTCATGTTCATTTCATAAGCAATCTTATTCAGACTTAAGCACATCATTAGTAACAGTGATTTATCATCAAGAAGCTACATTTTAGTTACCAGTTCAGGTTTCCCAAAGACATTTTTACTTATATCTAATAAACTTTCAATAAAATATTTTTGAAATCATATATATTTTGTCAGTGAAAATTTTATGTCAAACTGCAAATGCCAGTTCACCTAAATTTTGGTCCTTTCCCCCCTTTATCCTATAAGGATGCATTCATGATCTTGACAACTTTTCATTTTTTATTGAATTTTATTCTAATATCCAGCCTTTTCAGTTATGAGGTTATTCTTCATCATGCAAGAATAACAATTAAATAATGGTAAAAATATTGCCTGCTTATTTAAAATAGGGCTTCCCTTGTGGCTCAGCTGGTAAAGAATCCACCTGCAATGCAGGAGACCTGGGTTCGATCCCTGGGTTGGGAAGATCCGCTGGAGAAGGGAAAGGCTACCCACTCCAGTACTCTGGCCTGGAGAATTCCATTGACTGGACAGTTCATGGGGCCGCAAAGAGCTGGACACGACTGAGCAACTTTCAATATTTAAAATAATCCTAGTGGATAAATACTGAAATCTCCAAAATATCATATTGTTTCTTTCACAGAATGAGTTTGTTGGGAAAGTACAACATGATTGAAAGACTTTAAGAGCTTGAATATATATGACTTTATTTTCAGTGGGATTAATTTGAGGCGTTACAGTTTATCTTCCATTTGAATATTTATGAAAATATGAGTACTTTTGCTCAGTTTAAGTGAATTATTTAGCAATGGACTGAATTATGTCCCCTCAAAATTCATATTCATTAGGAAGCTCTAGTTCCTGATGGATTTGAAGATAGGACATGTGAAAAGGTAATAAAGCTAAATAAAGTCACAGGAGTGGTGGTGCCCTTATAAGAAGAGGGAAAGACCCCAGAGCTCTCTTTCTCCTGCATGAGGACATATCTAGAAGACTGCTGACTGAAAGCCAAGAAGAGAGCCCTCCCCTCCTAAGGAACTCAGTGAGTTGGCACCTTGAACTTCCCAGACTCCAAAACTGAGAGATATAAATTTCTGCTGTTTAAACTACTCAGTCCATGTGGTGTTTTGGTATGGCAGCCCAGTCGAGCTGGTTAAGTACAGTTATAGCAGGCAGGTATTAATAGTAAAAGGCAAGCTGTCATGGAACAGCTTTGGGAGAAAAGATATAAAACATTTTTCCTCTTTATGCCTAAGTATAGTATTCTTGGATGGCCAAAATTGCCTCCCTGCATTGGTCCCAGTTGATGCTTGGAAAGGGATGAGCCTTGAACAGTGAGTGACAAGGCTACCAGTAATATAACAAATACTCTTATACCAAGTGATTTTAAATTGTAGCAATCTTAAGTCCAATAAATTTGACACCTTCAAATGATTATCAAAACAGAGACATTATTATTAAAATTTTTATCTGGATAAAATAAAAATATATATTAAAAATATAAAATTTGGTAATTCTATGCTGTCTTCACTACTAATACATATGTGTGCATGAATACATTGTTTTATATACATGTATGTCTATACACACAAAAAAATTTATATTTTATCATCATTGAAAACCACTGCATATTCGATTTTATTTTCATTCTTTTTCACTTAAAATTATATCATCATGTTTTGTCATCCAATTAGAAATTATTATGATTATCATTTTTAATAGCTGCATAATATTCTTAGCTTGTCTAGGATATAAGAAAAAATAGCAAACACATTGAAAAGTTATTATTAGTTCAAAGCTCTAGTCTTTGGAGCAAGTGGTGTTCCAGCTAAAGCTGTTGACAAGTGTATTCTTCTTGAGGGACTAATGGTGACAATTCCCAGAGTAAAGCTGGATGCTCAGTCAGGTTTCTGCTTGGTGTGATTCTTGTGCAGAGCACAGACTTTAAGCTCCCCCAACAGCTAGTGGGGAACCTTGCTCAGCTAACAAAGTTGACAGAAGGGCCAAATAATGTGCCTCTGTGTGACACTCAGAGATCATATGCTTTTCTCTCACTTAAGCCTCTGAAGAATCTTAGCAAACATTTCAAAAGTACCAAAATTTTGAAAGGGGAATTTGATTGTCCATGTATGCTAAATGATGAGATCAGAATAAAAGGACTTTGTTATTACATACTATATTCTTTCATTGACAATAAAACTTCTCAGTGGCTTAGCAGAGAGCACACCACTGAAAAAAACGAACCAAACACCTGACTCTGGAGTTTGTGAAGTTGTGTTTTAACTCCACACTTCTTCAAAACCAACAGTCATGAAATCAGGCCTTAATCCTCCTTATCCTCTCCAAAGCTGAAGAATGATCTGGAATATAATCCTTTGCAACCTACAACTTCAGGCTGCCTTGAAGGCTTATCCCAGCTAAGAGAGGAAAAGAGATACGTTCCCAGCCCCATCTCTCTTTTTAAATCACCATTTAAGATGCTGAACTCTTCAGGAACTTTCTTCTGAGGGTCAGATAAGTTACTCTGACCCCAATAAAAGTTTTCTTTCTAACTAGTCTTCTAAAGGGAAGGGCAGAGCATGATTATATAGCTTTCATTTGAAATGTTCACCTAAAAGATGAAGAAAATTGCAAATCCGGCAGAGGTTGCTTGACGAGGTATAATGAAGTATACCTTAATTAATTCAACTGAATTGCATGGGAAGGCCAAGGCTCCAGGACCCTGAGTGGCAGGCCACAGCAGTGTTACATAATCAGGTATTGGTATGCCTTCCCAGAGTCTGTCTCGATGCTTCCTGTGCATCTGACCACGGTGCAGAGCTTTCTTCTCCTGACAATTGAGTATTCTGGGCTCAACTGCACTAGGTTTTATTCCTTGGCTGGTATTCTCCCTTGACATACTAAGCTGTCTAGGGACATTTGTGAATACCTTCCAAACTCAGAGGGACGAATCATACAGATTTTATAGCACAGTATTTCTCTGAAATTCATATTCTATTAAAACTGTTATGAGCTAATTTGGGGGAAACTTAGATTAAAGTCCTTGATTTCAGATAGCTCCATCTTTTTATCTAAAAAGATCTGGTAATTGGTAATAACTTTATTCAATACAACTATTTGTCTAAATTCATATGACTTAAAAGTAATTTTCACTTTTACTCAAAACGCAAAATGTTACTTTTCTCCATAAAAATGTTGTAGAATATATCTGATGAAGAATGTATAATTTATAAAATTCTGAGTGGAAGAATCAAACTTATACTACAATAAAGGAATGGGATTTTCTTAGAAAATTGGTCATCTAAGTGGAGAATACTGAAATATTCTGATTTATGAATAGATAGGTGACATGTTTGAAATTGAGCTAGTTAATAGGAGAACTGAAATTATTAAAGAAATACTGTGTTTGAAAGCATAATGGAAAGATTAAAATACCAAATTCATCTTATAGTTAGTATTTATGTTAAAAAATAAATTACATAATAGAAAATAGGCAGTGAGGTTGTTTATACATCATAGAGATACAGCTTCCCAGAGATGGGGCTGATAATGACAAATCTTATTTCTTAAAAATACTTTTGTGGGATATATTGTATCTGGATATTAAAGAGACTGATTCAATTCTTTATCCTTCAACATATTTGTAAGAGAGCTTATCATATGCTAGGTACTGTTCTAGATTCTGAGCAAACAACAGTGAGCACTCCTCTCCAGGAGCAGAGGGTGGGGAGAGGAGAAATAAACAATTAAGAAGGATAATCTCAGGGTGACTCAGTGGTAAAGAATCGCCTGTGGATGCAGGAGACGCAGGAGTGCAGGTTCGATCCCTGGGTTGGGAAGTAACATCCCCTGGAGTAAGAAATGGCAACCCACTCCAGTATTCTTGCCTTGAAAATCCCATGGACAGAGGAGCCTGGTGAGCTATACTCCATGGAATTGCAAAGAGTTGGAGACAACTCAGTGACCAAGTACACGCAAGAGGATAATCTGAGATACTTCTGACTGTTATGAATATACAAAAACTAGGTGGTAAAATTTTGTTAAAGAAAGAAAGGAGTGGAACTTTAGTTTGGGGTTCAGAGTAGGTATCTCTGAGAAATAAGGTTTGAGCTGAGAGTTGTGTGAGTAAAAGGTGCCAATCATGCAATCATATGGATACTTAGAGCAGACGGAAGAGGACATGCAAAGGACATACTACATGAGTGTAGGAATTTAAGAAAAAGTAAATACTAGTGAGGCAGCAATGTGGTGAACCAGAGCAAAGTAGTATGGCGTAATTTGTATCTAGGATTCCCAGCATCTAATAATGCAGTGTCCAAGGTTAAAAGGGATAGTGAAGAGAACCTGATTGGCCACTGTTATCTATCAGGGGGAAATTGAAGTGGTTTTCTAAGACTACACACAGTATAACTGAAATGGTTAGGTTTTTTGTTTCCCTAACTAAATCTTCAACACATGCTAGAGAGTCATGTTTCTCTTAAAATACATACATATATATATATATATATATATATATATGTATGTATGTATGTATGTTTAGATCCAGCTGCTTCATCATTGTTTGTATCCAAGCTTTCCTTTGATAGAGCAATCTCTGATATATTGATAAAGACAGAGCCCCAAGGTTGTAATCAACAGATCCAGGTTCAAGTCATGGTTTAAGTACTTGTAACTTTCTGGTGCTACCTTGTCTCACTTGAGCCATCTGGGCCTAGTTTCTCATCTATAAAATATGAGAATAGTTATGAGGGTCAACTGACAGTGAGGAAGCTAGTTAGGGACAATGGTGGGAAGATATATCATTACATAAAAGTTCAAGTAGAATTTAAGAATGTATCTCAGATATTTGTCTTACCTTAGGAAAACAAATATGATAAATCAAAAACTGTATTGTTTCAGTCAGTCATTTGGGTTTTCAATTCAGAAATTTGTATACTGAGAAGAAAAATTTGCCATTTATGTATTAAAGGTGAGAACTGTGCATCACAGCTGTCTGTAGCTAACCAAAAATAGCTGGATCATGGTCTGGCTCCTCTGGTGGTTTCAGCCTGATTCGTACTAGTGCAGCCTTGATCTGATTTCACCTTTAGTCATTATTTTGGATAAAACACTAAGATAAGTGATATCAAGGCCATTTTCAGTTCTATTATGTAAGGAACTTGACATATGAAATTTTTTTCACAAAATGAAGGAGTAATTTTTCAATTATGTGAAATACGTTTATCATTTTGTTTTTATTTTTGCTATAATCTTCATCATACTGAATTTCATAAATGGTTCGTCAGGCTCAATAAAAGGGGCAATGTAGATTACTAACCTATATCTATTAAACCAGAAAAGTCAGATGGGAAACAGAAATGTATTAGTCTAGGACAAAATACTAATTTTCTTATCATGATTTCTTCTTAATCTCCATAGAGGGTGTAGGTTTTCTTCATTATAAGACTGATCCTCACTATATTGTCTTAAATGTAAAGAATAATGGCTACAGAAGCTTAGAAATTTCATAGTATCTTTGGAGAATAAGCTTCTAACTATAGAGTTATTAAAATTGCAAACTATTTGTTTTTAAGTTTGTAGGAATGACTAGCCATAATTTCATCTGTTTTACATTTNATGATTTATTCTTAATCTCCATAGAGGGTGTAGGTTTTCTTCATTATAAGACTGATCCTCACTATATTGTCTTAAATGTAAAGAATAATGGCTACAGAAGCTTAGAAATTTCATAGTATCTTTGGAGAATAAGCTTCTAACTATAGAGTTATTAAAATTGCAAACTATTTGTTTTTAAGTTTGTAGGAATGACTAGCCATAATTTCATCTGTTTTACATTTATTTCTCAGTATGGATTAACATTTTTTCCAAACATTTTTCTGTATTGTAATCATGGTAGGGAAATGTTATTTCAAACCTCAGATAAAAGCCTTATAGTGATTCTATGTGACAGAATTTTATCTGGGTTTCAAGAAATCCTAATAATAGCATTTACAATTCTTCTTTGCAATTTTTCCTCTTCTTGTTACTATAGAAATATGAAAAACACGTTCCTGGTTTAAAAAGCTAAAAGAAAAAAAATCAGCAGTTTAATCTGAGTCTTAGGAAAAGGATCACAAATCCTGGTATAGTATTTTGTATTTAAGCTAGTTTCTGTAAAGACCCCTGACATACCCCCTGGGAGCTAAATATTGACAAGCATGCTTTGGCAATCAAGATCAAGCTTGTTGAATTAACACAGCTCAAGTCTTACATTGACACCATAACCCAAGACGGAGAACTCTTATCTCACCCCATTTATTTTGGCTTTATAGGTGATACTGTACACTTGAATTAGGGATTTTCACTGTATCTTAAATGCTACAATGTGGATTAATTTGATTTGAGAATATACTAGTCCTTATCATGTTCACAGTGGAAATTATAAATGAAGTGGAACATTCATTGTTTTCTCTCCCAGCATGGATCTAGAATAAAACTAACTATATGCCTAAGTCTGGTATCTTTTCTATTAGAAAATGTCTTATAATTTCCACCTCCTAAAAAAGAGAAAGAGAAAAAAGAAGGATAATATTGTCCTTTATATATCTTCCAGGTAAAGGTTAATCTATCCCAAATTGCTAATTCTTTCAAGGCTTTGATCAAAAATTAAAATATAAATTATAAAATAAATAAAAGTTAATTTATTTTTCATCACAACTCTTCAAACTCAAATGGCAATCTCCCAATGATGATTATTTTTATAAAACTTAAAACTGTCTTCAAGTTTTAGAGGAAAACATAACCCTTTACAATCTTTCAAGAGTTAAGTAATGAATTTTATTAATAGCTAGGAATGAGGATGTAGTGGTAGTGGTGGGAAGAACTAACACTCATTAACAGCTTACTGTGTGCCAGATTCAATATGGAGCACTTTACATGCATTTTCCCATTTAACTCTATGGGGTGGTTATTTTCATTGGCCCTGTTTAACCCTTGAAGAAACAGACTGAAAAGAGCTTTAGAAACTTATCTGGTCATGCTCAATGTTTCCTAAAGCCTACTCTTCTTTTTTTAATTAATTAATTAATTTTAATTGGAGATTAGTTACTTTACAATATTCTGGCACTCTTATTTTCTTTTCCATGAATATGCTCACAGTCAAGGTAGGAACTAGATTTTTCTCCTGCCCGTACAGAATGCATACCACAAAGGAAAGGACATGCATGCCTCTAGCGCTGTCATTCAAGGCGGTGACTGCTAGGACTAGAGGGAACAAGGGAAGGAACATGGTGACTGGGGATGACCCAAGAGGGCCCCCCAAAGGCCATCACATTCTGTAGGGACCTTAAAGGAAGAATAAGCGAAGAAGGTGAAGAACATTTCAGACAGTGGAAATAAGAGAATTGACACAAAGGTGGGAATAAACAATCTCTTCAAGAAATTGCTGATAGTTCAGTGTTCCAGGAGTTACTGGGTGGAGGCCACATAAATGATGCAAAGAACTGATTGAGTTTAAACATCAAAGGCATACTTACCAGCTGATAACCTCTGTATCTTCACTGTGAATTGAAGATAATAACCCAAATCAGACCTCCCAGAGCTGTTGTGAGGGATGAATGAGATAACGCATGCTGAATACCTGGCTTAGTCTTACTTCTCAATTTTAAGATCACGGTTTCATTTTCTCAAGTTAAAATCACATGCGTCTGAACCTTCAAAAATAATTTTTGAACTAACTTCTGACATTAATTTTTTTAAATAAAATATCATTTGGCACAATTTTCCTACCTCCTATAAGAAAGTAAAAGTTACTCAGCCGTGTCTGACTCTTTGCTACCCCCTGTAGTATACAGTCCGTGGAATTCTCCGGGCCAGATTACTGGAGTGAGTGGCTGTTCCCTTCTCCAGGGGATTTTCCCAACCCAGGGATTGAACCCAGGTCTCCTGCATTACAGGAAGATTCTTTACCAGCTAAGCCACCAGGGAAGCCCAAGAATACTGGAGTGGGTAGCCTATCCCTTATCCAGCGAATCTTCTCGATCCAGGAATTGAACTGGGGTCTCCTACATTGCAGGCAGATTCTTTACCAGCTGAGCTACCAGGGAAACCACCTCTATAGGAAAGAGAGGTGAATTGGGTCTTTCTTGATATATTGTTGTTGTTGTTCAGTCACTCAGTCGTGTCCAACTTTTTGAGCCCTCGTGGATTGCAGCATGCCAGGCTTCCCTGTCCTTCACCAGCTCCTGGATCTTGCTCAAACTCATGTCTATCGAATCAGTGATGCCATCTCATCCTCTGTCATCCCCTTCTCCTCCTGCCTTCAGTCTTTCTCAGCATCAGGGTCTTTTCCTATGAGTCAGCTCTTTGCATCAGGTGGCCAAAGTATTGGACCTTCAGCTTCAGCGTCAGTCTATCCAGTGAATATTCAGGATTGATTTCCTTTAGGATTGACTTGTTTGATCTCCTTGCATTCATAGGGACTCTCAAGAGTCTTCTCTAACATCACAGTTCAAAAGAATCAATTGTTCAGTGCTCAGCCTTCTTTATGTTCCAACTCTCACATCCATACACAATACTGGAAAAACTACAGCTTTGACTAGACAGACTTTTGTTGACAAAGTAATGTCTCTGATTTTTAATATGCTATCTAGGTTTGTCATAGCCTTTCTTCCAAAGAGCAAGTGTCTTTTAATTTTGTGGCTGCAGTCACCATCTGAAGTGATTTCGAGCCCAAAAAAATAAAGTATCTCACTGTTTCCATTTTCTCCCCATCTATTTGCCATGAAGTGATGGGACCGGACGCCATGATCTTCATTTTTTGAGTGTTGAGTTTTAAGCCAACTTTTTCATTCTCCTCTGTCACTGTCTTCAAAAGGCTTTTTAGTTCCTCTTCACTTTCTGCCATAAGGGTGGTGTCATCTACATATCTGAGGTTATTGATATTTCTTGATAAATAGGTTCTTTTATCTCTTTCTCAAAGGCGGTTGTCATAATTTAATCCCTACAAGCGTGTCATTTAGTACTAAACTTTCCCATATTTGTATGATTGGTTTTCTAAAATAATTTTGAATTTGTATGATTTCAAATACCTATATTTGTGATAAAGTAAATTATAAAGATGTCATACTTAAAGTAGAAGTTGTCTGTCACAGNCATTTGGCACAATTTTCCTACCTCCTATAAGAAAGTAAAAGTTACTCAGCCGTGTCTGACTCTTTGCTACCCCCTGTAGTATACAGTCCGTGGAATTCTCCGGGCCAGATTACTGGAGTGAGTGGCTGTTCCCTTCTCCAGGGGATTTTCCCAACCCAGGGATTGAACCCAGGTCTCCTGCATTACAGGAAGATTCTTTACCAGCTAAGCCACCAGGGAAGCCCAAGAATACTGGAGTGGGTAGCCTATCCCTTATCCAGCGAATCTTCCCGATCCAGGAATTGAACTGGGGTCTCCTACATTGCAGGCAGATTCTTTACCAGCTGAGCTACCAGGGAAGCCACCTCTATAGGAAAGAGAGGTGAATTGGGTCTTTCTTGATATATTGTTGTTGTTGTTCAGTCACTCAGTCGTGTCCAACTTTTTGAGCCCTCGTGGATTGCAGCATGCCAGGCTTCCCTGTCCTTCACCAGCTCCTGGATCTTGCTCAAACTCATGTCTATCGAATCAGTGATGCCATCTCATCCTCTGTCATCCCCTTCTCCTCCTGCCTTCAGTCTTTCTCAGCATCAGGGTCTTTTCCTATGAGTCAGCTCTTTGCATCAGGTGGCCAAAGTATTGGACCTTCAGCTTCAGCGTCAGTCTATCCAGTGAATATTCAGGATTGATTTCCTTTAGGATTGACTTGTTTGATCTCCTTGCATTCATAGGGACTCTCAAGAGTCTTCTCTAACATCACAGTTCAAAAGAATCAATTGTTCAGTGCTCAGCCTTCTTTATGTTCCAACTCTCACATCCATACACAATACTGGAAAAACTACAGCTTTGACTAGACAGACTTTTGTTGACAAAGTAATGTCTCTGATTTTTAATATGCTATCTAGGTTTGTCATAGCCTTTCTTCCAAAGAGCAAGTGTCTTTTAATTTTGTGGCTGCAGTCACCATCTGAAGTGATTTCGAGCCCAAAAAAATAAAGTATCTCACTGTTTCCATTTTCTCCCCATCTATTTGCCATGAAGTGATGGGACCGGACGCCATGATCTTCATTTTTTGAGTGTTGAGTTTTAAGCCAACTTTTTCATTCTCCTCTGTCACTGTCTTCAAAAGGCTTTTTAGTTCCTCTTCACTTTCTGCCATAAGGGTGGTGTCATCTACATATCTGAGGTTATTGATATTTCTTGATAAATAGGTTCTTTTATCTCTTTCTCAAAGGCGGTTGTCATAATTTAATCCCTACAAGCGTGTCATTTAGTACTAAACTTTCCCATATTTGTATGATTGGTTTTCTAAAATAATTTTGAATTTGTATGATTTCAAATACCTATATTTGTGATAAAGTAAATTATAAAGATGTCATACTTAAAGTAGAAGTTGTCTGTCACAGTGCCCAGCACATAGAGGCACCTAATTAGTTCACCTTTCCTTTCTCTGCCTTCATCTTTATATTAAAATCTCCTTCAAAATCTGACCAGTGCTACTCAGAAGTAACTCTGTGTATTATGCAAGTGTCTTCATTTGTCAAACTTCTTAGCCATCCTAGACTAAATCTCTGCAATCTAGCAAGCATCTGCTTCCCAATTTGCATCTCAGTGAACATTTTGCAGAATGTCTACTCAAGTTGAACACTTATCATCTTGTTCTATGAAATCATTTATACATTCTCACTTCCATGCCTTCTTTCAAAACAATTTCTGAAGTTTGGAATGCCTAAGGTCTATTTATCTCATTTTGCACTTTGCTGATCACTTTTTCCCAGCACATCTTGGAATTCACCTGCTCTCTGATCTCCTTTGGAATTTCTTTGGCATTCAGATATGATACATTATATAATTATGTTCACTTTGCAAACCTTCTCTGCAGCAAATTATAACTCACATTAGGTTAGGGACCTTCTTTCTCTGTATTTGACACAAAAAGAAATTTTTGCTTTTGAAAAAAAATCATCTTTTTTTTTTATCAAAGAGCATATTCAATAAAGTATATGGCTCTAACTATTTCATAAGTTACTTAAACATTTTAACTTCAGATAATTGCAAGATATATCATAAACATTCTTACCTCAAGTCCATACTTCTGCAGTAAATCAAAATACTCCCAAATCATGTTTTAGTAATTATTAAAATGGAAAACTCTTCAGATTAAACGATGTAATGCCATTGCATTGTTCCGGCATATTTTCAAGTAGTTCTAGAATATATTTCTATATCTTATTTCTTATGTCAGGATGGAACAGTGCCGTATAAATTTCGTTACAAAAAAGATACAGAAATCTTAAAAACTAAATATTTAGAAACTGATGTAACTAGTTATAAAACCATAATTATGTAAGAGAGTGTTCTTTTATAACAAAAAGGCTTCACATCTGTCATCCAGTGTTTTAAAGCCTAGAGTACTTATTAGCTGACTATTTCTATTATTACCATTCTACAAGCAACTGCCATTCTTGAAACTGATTGATGTTCAGAAATAAAGCACATTTATTACATGTTGCCAACTTCAGAGGAGCAGTCTTATAACCTACAGCGCTTTTTGAGAAGTGATGATACCTTATATTTCTGGAACTAATCACTGCTAAAGAAAGTAAAGGGTGAAAACACAATATTTTTTTTCCTGTGAAGACCTTTCATTGCATTATATGCCATTCAACTATAAAATGATTATAGTGTTTTATCTGCCAAGAATGACAGTGGTGAAAGGCAACTTTATATATATGTAGAGGTGTGTGTACATTCCTATATATCCGTACATGCACAGTGTGTATCTTTTCCCTATTTTAGTCTGGCTAGACTGCCTTGAACAGATATGGGGGAGGGATGAGAATAGAAAGCAAGAATTAAAGCTTGCTGAGTTTTAATGTGAACAAAAATTAATGATGTTCACATAATTATTTTATTATTTTACTACTTCCAAATTACTGCTGTAATTGCCTTCAATTGTCATCCTTTGAAGTTCTTGCCTTTTTTATACCACTTGAATTTTTGCACTGGCCTTGCCTCAGTTATGTCACTTGCTATCACTTACTGTCCTTAAGTCACTACCCCAGCTTGACTGAACGCTTTGGTCCTTGGTTCACTGATGTTTTTATCACTCCAACATCTGCCATCATCATTAAGGGATAATCATGAAATACTTGAAGATCTAGCTAGCATATAGTAAAGGTAATATATTTTAGCTTTTATCATCCTCACCAGAAACAGAATTCATGTTGCCAAGTATCCATCAATTTTCAAAGCTACTTTTTAAATGATATGGTAACTGATATTTGTGTAACACTTTTACTGTTTCGAAGCATTTTCAGAATTTCATTTGATTCTCACAATAACCTTATGAGACAGGTGTTGTTAGCTTTATATTTAGAGTGATTAAAATCCAGTTCATGGTTGCTATCAAGAGAAGAAAACAGAATTTATACTGAGTTTATCACCCTAAAATCCAAAGATGATTTTTCAATTGGACAACATTTTGGGAAATGCTTTCCAGTAGTCAACACTGTCACACCTTCTTTCAGGCCTAGGCTACTAAATATATAGAAGACATTTACAGAATCCTAATTTTATACAGTGCACACTATGCATGATAAACCAAAATATAAATAACAGACTATATTCCATGTTCCTAAGTAGCTCAGATGTTTTCCAGCTAGATAACCTCAGGTACTCACTCAAATTCAAATTATCTTCTACAAACCAAAAATTATCCTAGTTAGTAGAGGTAACCTCTCGAATCTTCTGAATGCCTCTCGGCCTCTTCCTCTGTGTATGTAAAGAATGACAGGTTCCCATGTGATCCATCTCTGAAGGTGACAGAATTTCATTTACCTCATTTTCTGTCTGTATAACCTTGATTTAGTCCAAGCCCATAAACTCACACGTGATGAACTTCTTTTCTCTAATCGTGTCTGTTTCAGATACTATCCAGTCAGATATCAGTGTGCATAAGTAACTTAATTCCACGCTAGTTACTATTTTAGTTGTTACTGGTTTTTTAGGAGCTTCCTAGGTAGTTTTTCAGAGCTTAAGTGAAATAGGTGGAGAATAATCAATTCTACACTTTTTTTCCACCAGCAAACAGCCAAGTAGAAATCTATAAAAATATACTTATTTCTTAATGTCACTAATTTGGGGTTCATTTGTTTGGATTATCTCAGATTCACGAAGATGGGTCTTCAGTCACAAAACACTATCATGATTGGTTCATGCATGCTACTCTTTTATTTACTTATTAATTCATTATTTCATTATATTATAAGCCCATGATCCCACTAACCCAATTTAAGAACTAAAAGTTGCCCACAACCAAGCCTGTCTGTTCCTCCCTATCTTATTCTCCTGTCTCACACTCAGATATAACCGCCATTCTAAACTTTATCATTATGTTTACCAAGTTCTTGCTTTTTCTTTAATTTTATTTTCTGTACATATTTGTCTGTGTGTGTGTGTGTGTAATACACCTAAGTAATATATCTGATTTTGCTTGGATTTGCAGTTTATACAAAGGACATGATACTGTATAGTGTATCCTTGGGGACTTACATCTTTTACTTCAACAGATTATTATTAAAAGGTCATCTAATGACCTTTTAATAATCTCTTCACTTTCACTTTCATCTCCTTCTAATCCTTAACACCAATACCATTTATAAAGTCTGCAATACCATTGGATCTGGTGACCACTCTGCTCAAAATTCTCAGAGGTTTTCCCTGCTCCTGTGAGAAAAAAATTCCAAAATGCTGAGTGGAGTGTAGGACCCTTCACAGACAGGCCCCATTGTAACTCTCAGTGCCGTAGCTTGAGTTCCTCTGAAAACCAAACCTGTGACAAAAACTCGGATGCAGCTAGTTTATCTGGGAAGAGGGAACATGAGGCAAAGAAGAAGCGAAAGCCAATGAAGAGCATTATTCTGAGACCGTAACTATAAACTCGCAAGAAATGTAAAGATGGCAAAGGTTCTTGCTGAATTTTCCACCTGAAGGATGAAAGCTGAAGCATTTATCCAGTGGCATCCATCACCCCCTACTTGAAAGCTGTCCAGGGAGTTTTAACTGCTTGGAACTTCTGTGGGTGCAGTTGTGCAGATGTAATAGGCTTTTACTGTGCCAGCCTCAACCTTGGTGCACAAAGATGAAAGAAGCCTTAGCAGAATGTGAAGTGTGCCTTTGCATTCTTGGGTTAGTAATAGCTGGCCTGGAATTCTTCAGCTATAGCAGAAATCAGAGGTGGTTGAGGAGATGAGATGTGGGTCCCAGAGATACCTGCCACACGCCCCTTCCAGACTTTTCCCCTTCCTGTCCTTCTAATTCTCCTAATTCACCCTTACTTTAGGCCTTGTGACACACCTCATGTTCTAATTACATCCAGATCTTTGAACTTTTGCTCATGCACTTCTAGCTGTAATTTCTTTACCTGGCTTCTCTGCCTTTTAAAACGACACTTATCCTTTAAGACTTAGCTCCTATTATCTTAAAGATGACCCAGGCAGACAGAGTAAATGGTACCTTCCTCTGAGCTGTCTGGGCCATTTGCTCAGGAGTTTCTAGAGCCAGTAGCATGTATTACAATAAGTTATTTCACCACCTCCAAACACAATAGCTACTTTATAGTTAGCATTCAAGAAACATCTAGTGATTTAGTAGCTGAAAACATTTGAATTCTTTATGTATACTTTTTTGTTGTTTAAAGTCATGTCCAACTCTTTGCAACCCATGGACTGTATCCCAGCAGGCTCCTCTGTCTTTGGGATTTCCCAGCTGAGAACAGAGGAGGAGTGAGTTGCCATTTCCTTCTCCAGGGGATCTTCCTCACCCAGGGATCAAACCCATGTCTCATGCGTTGACAGACATTTTCTTTACCACTGAGCCACCAGGGAAGTCTTATATATAGATTCACTTTAGTTCAGTCGCTCAGTCATGTCTGACTCTTTGTGACCCCATGAATTGCAGCATGCCAGGACTCCCTGNCCCAGGGATCAAACCCATGTCTCATGCGTTGACAGACATTTTCTTTACCACTGAGCCACCAGGGAAGTCTTATATATAGATTCACTTTAGTTCAGTCGCTCAGTCATGTCTGACTCTTTGTGACCCCATGAATTGCAGCATGCCAGGACTCCCTGTCTGACTCTGGCCAACTCCCAGAGTCCACTCAGACTCACATCCATCNCAAGAATCTTTTCCAACACCACAGTTCAAAAACATCAATTCTTTGGCACTTAGCTTTTAATATTATCCAACTTATTATTGGGGAAAAAATTCTGTATCGTTTTTGAGAAATGCATTTTGTAATTTTGCTATACTTAGTTTTCTCTTTTGGAAATGACCCTTATCATGATTTAAGAAATTTTTCCCCCATTGTTGATATGTTAAAAGTTTTTCTTCATATGTAACAATCCCTTCTGTCACCTGACTTCTTTTTACCAATTTTTGGCCTTGAGATTTTTAAAGGGATTTGTTGGTGTCATGGACAAAATGTTTGTGTCTTCCCCAAATCCATATTCTAAAATCCCAACCTCCAATGTGTTTAAGAGGTAGGGCCTTTGGGAGCTGATTAAGTCATGAGGGTGGCACCGTGGTGAATGGGATTAGTCACATTATAAAAGAGACTCAGAGAGAGCTTCAGAATATGAAGTCTACTACTGTTGGCTTTGCTTCAAAATGGNTGTGTCTTCCCCAAATCCATATTCTAAAATCCCAACCTCCAATGTGTTTAAGAGGTAGGGCCTTTGGGAGCTGATTAAGTCATGAGGGTGGCACCGTGGTGAATGGGATTAGTCACATTATAAAAGAGACTCAGAGAGAGCTTCAGAATATGAAGTCTACTACTGTTGGCTTTGCTTCAAAATGGAATTGCCAGCGTTTTTGTCTAGAAGCCATAAAAACATCGTAGTGGGAAATAATTCAGTCACTACCAGACCTTCTTATTTTATCCATAGATGTTCAACCTATTGTAGGAAAATGAAATTTTAATATAGGCAAAACAGAAAGAACACATAACTGTCATCAGTCATAAGTCAATATTAATATCTTATATTAATAGAGATATCATTAATGATTTTACTGTTGTTAGCTTATTTACAGAGGAGATAATTTTCACCGATTTAGGCTGGCCCTGCCTAAAGAGGAAGTCATGAACTCGACAACTTCTTAAATTTACATAACTTCTAGACCATGACACAGAATAATCTGTTATCCTATTTCCAGAAGGCAGAAGCTCAGACCAGGGATGACGTGCAAGGACTCTGGTGCTCACTGCTTCGGGTAAAGTTCTGGTGCCACCACTTATTAGCTTCTCTTGGATAGGTGACTCAACCACTTAGAATTTTCTCAGGTGGGGAGAAAACTGGCTAAAATAAGAGAACCCATTTTGCCAAACTGTTGGGAGGATTACATTAGTTGATATCTGTACAGCACTTAGAATGGAGATTAGCAGATAAGAAGTGCCATGTAAGCTTCGTTATGAAACTCTACCTTTATTCTTGGAAGCTCCGTTTCCTGGAGAGTTTGGGATACATCAGACTCTTCTCATTAGTGGATTCATGAAATAGAACATATGCTTTCTTTGTAGAAATACCACCAAACGGTATGTTTCATTTGTAATTTGATGCTCAGGCAGGCCTTGAAGTCTCAAAATTGGTTTAAGTAAATGTGATGTCTAAATGAAGCCACTGTCGGTGATGCTGTGTACCACATTCTCAAAGCTTTTACCAGGTGTGAAGCATCAAAACTCCCATCACATCTTCTGATCTAGCCTTTCCAAACCAAGGACTCTAGCACTGAAACTCCGATATTAGCCTCTGTGTGTTGGCCTCTTGACATATCTTAGCAAAGGAAATCTTTCGTTTTTGTCTGAGTGAATCTTCTGAAGTAGAAAGTGTTGAAATAAATGGCTCATGACATGTATAGTGTTGAAATAAACGTTTATTTTAACACTTCATAAGTCATGAGCCATTTATTTTAACACTTTTCACTTGAAGTGCTTAAATAATAGGTTTTATACAGGGATGTGTCATCCACTCTGTTTAATGTAAAAGTGAATATGTAAATATATCCATCTATCTAATCTGGTTTTTCCACCCTTTAACTGCCAAATAGCCTGGTGACCATAGATTCTGGAGTAATCTGAAATTAAATTTTCTGCTTTTTCTTTTTCATTTGATAGGTAATTTGGTGATGCACAAGGTGATTGGACATCAGTCTATGAATGAACAAAGGCTAAATACATCCTTTTTTAAAGTAACCTGAAGAAGTGTCAGCAAAGAATAGATAGTGAAATGTTTTCATAACTAGAACAGCTTTTACTAGAAAACATCAGGGCGTTTCCTTTTGTTTTTAGGACAAATAGAAGCTTGTTTTCAGGGTTATTTTTGAGCACTCTTTCAAATGTGTAACCTAAAATGGTGCCTGGAATCATATTAATATGAGCATAAGTACAGAAAAATGCTAACTTTTTGAAGTGAGACAATGTGGAAAGTGGCACTAATTTGGGAGTCAACAGGTTTGATTGGAATCTAAGATCTTTCACTTATTATTACAAGGGAGGGATATTTAACCTCTTTGAGCATCTAAAGTAAAAACTCCTAAGGGTTTGCTAAAAATTAAATGAAACTGTTTAAGTAAAAATCTTAATAGAGTGCTTTATATATACTCAGTTCAGTTCAGTTGCTCAGTCGTGTCCGACTCTTTGCGTCCCTTTGAACCTTAGCACGCCAGGCTTCCCTGTCCATCACCAACTCCCGGAGTCCACTCAAACCCATATCCATTGAGTCAGTGATGCCATCCAACAATCTCATCCTCTGTCGTCCCCTTTTCCTTCTGCCCTCAATCTTTCCCAGAATCAGGGTCTTTTCCAATGAGTCAGCTCTTTGCATCAGGTGATCAAAGTATTGGAGTTTCACCTTCAACATCAGTCTGTCCAACGAACACCCAGGACTGATCTCCTTTAGGATGGACTAGTTGGATCTCCTTGCAGTCCAAGGGACTCTCAAGAGTCTTCTCCAACACCACAGTTCAAAAACATCAGTTCTTTGGCGCTCAGCTTTCTTTATAGTCCAACTCTCACATCCATACATGACCACTGGAAAAACCATAGCCTTGACTAGACAGAACTTTATATATACTGCTGCTACTAGACAGCTTAATAAAAGATAGTTATTATTATTACTGTTATTTCTTAATAGGAAATGGCAATTAATAAAAACAACTATAAATGCTATGTCTTTTTTATTTTTAAAAACTTTTTATTTTGTATTGGAGTATAGCCATCAACAATGTTATGATAGTTTCAGATGGACAGCAAAGGGACTTAGCCATGCATAAACATGTTACCATTCTCCCCCAAACTCCCCTCCTTTCCAGACCACCACATGACATTGAGTAGAGTTCCTTGTGTTATAAACGTTATGTTTTTAAAAAAACTATTTCCAATATTCACAAATTTATGTCTTCATTTCTGCCAAACAATATAGACAAACTGATATTTTTTGTACGAGCAGGAAGAATCCAAGTGCTGTATAAAGAATTTCTTTTAAACTCTTTTTTTTTCTGAAATGATTTTGGATTAACAGAAAAGTTGACATTATAGTACATAGTTTCTATATGCCCATCACACAATTTCTTTTATTTTTAATTATAAGAAGTATTTTAATGTACAAATTTACCAAAGTAATATCTTATGGTAGAAAATATTTATGTGAAAGCCTTTATTCTGACAAGCTAACAAAGTGAAACTGGAGGCTGAGAAGGTCATGAGGGAAAGAAGCCAAAAGGAACAAAGACTAAAGGAGGAAAATTGGGGTTAACTTGCATTCTCGTGAAGACTTGACATTTTGCTGTGTATAAAACAGCTCCCTGAAAAATCTGAATCTGTTGGAAGAGTTAACTGAGACATGAATGGACAAATGTTTGCTTTTGCTTTTAGATACTAGGAAATCTTTTAAGAAATGACTAAAATCTAAGTAGTGAGAATGCTCCAGAAAGAATACAAACACTGACATTCATTTTCCATTTGATATTTTCCAATGTCTATGAATGCTATTGATTTCAAATTCTAAATCATTTCACTTCTGAACATGCCTTGTAGAATTATTACAATGCTGTTTGTGTGGGCTTGTAATTATTGATTGTGGCATTATACTCTCCATAAATGTGCCATTGTGAATAATTAAACTTGTTAGCATTTTGTTTGCCTACAGTCTTTAGAGTGCTAGCCCTTTTTTTGGCAATCACAAATATGTTTCTCTAGTTTAGGGTGTGCTAGATATGGGACACATATCATATTTTCTTGAAACTTTTTAATAGTTTGCCATTTTAAAATTTCAAATCTTAAGAGCTGTTCTGTAACAATTTAGCTTTTAGTAAATAATAACTCTGGGAATCTTATGATTTGTATTTCGGAGTTTATAAATAAATGATCTTCTAGAATGTAAACAGGAGACCTTTTTCAAGCCACTTACTGCCTGTGAGCATTCTATTTCTCACACTTTATTCTTATTGCCTTTGGGCTTCCCTGGTGGCTTGCCGGTGGTCAAGAATCTTCCTGCAATGCAGGAGATGCAGGTTCAGTCCCTGGGTGAGGAATATCCCCTGGAGAAGGAAATGGCAACTCACTCCAGTGTCCTTGCCTAGGAAATCCCATGGACAGAGGAGCCTGGTGGGCTACAGTCCATGGGGTCACAAAGGAGTCACACATAACTTAGCAACTAAACAGCAATGCCAATTACAATTCTTATTGCCTAGAGTAAAACAAATATTAATGTTGGAAAAGAGAAATATATTGTGACTGCTGGCCCTAGTTATAACCATTGCAGATATCCTTGGAAATATTAGAAAGATTGATATAGTCCTAGATGACTTCTGTCAGCTACTACACAATTACAAAGAGTCTTTGAGCTCGAGAAAATCAACATATAGCAATTTTGGCAAAGTCTCTTTAGAAAAGTGTCTCCCCTTGAGGCATGGAAACTGTGTTCTAGCCCTGCCTCTGGAACTGGATTTCGCACATCTCTGATGCCCATGCCCGATTCTGAGTGGTCCAATGCTATTTGCAATCATTATGCACAATTTAAGCATTTGGACGATGAAACGCTTATGGCAACAATATAAACTGAATGAGCATCTATGAATGAGGGAAAACATATGCATCACATTTCTGCTTAGATATGTGTATTAGATACTGACTATATATCCTTTTTCCACCAAGTTGGTCCTGATAATAGGCTGTCTCCTTTTCATGCATGCAGAAGTTAGCTAAATGCCATTTGGCAATGAGTTGAATCATCCGGGGTTGCACACTTGCCAATTCAGCCTAAATAGCCATGCCAATCGACAAAGTAATGACCTCAATTTGACAAGAGCCTGAAATTTCATCAGAAAACATAAAAGATTGGAAAAGCAGCAAATAGAGAGAGGGTTTTTTCGTTTCAAACCCATCATAGACTTGACATAAGCTCTAAGCCAAATATTCTTTAAAGATTCAGCTGGGAAGATAGTTTATGATTACAAGGTTTTAATAGGAATAACACCCTCGACTACTCGCTCTCTTGTTTTGGAGAGGTAAAGATATACTCAAATAGCAATTTGGACATAAAGTGCAGAAACAGAAACTCTCATTATATGTTAACAATATTTATGATCAGTTGATGACATTTTTGAAATTTGGCTCTGGAGTCTTACTCAGTACAACAGTCAGCAAAAAGCCAAACAGCCTTTGTAGCTTACTGGAGTTGTGTCTTTCTCCATGAGGCAGTGCTTAGCATGCCTGGCTAATTCAGGAGCTGTGCTTTGTATCTACAGCCTGGCCATAATATCTGTCTTTATATTTACATCACTTTTGTACTCCATTCATCTTTATTGTTAACAATTAGTAACATCACTGATGGTGTGTATTTGTTTGTGTACATGCTTACATAGGATGTACATGGCATCTTTAAAAGCACTGCTTTCAAGAATATTTTATGAAGATTACAAGAATTGAAGAGGCCAAGAACATCATAAAAAATACTTCTGATGGGTCATCTTGTTCTCTATATTTCTCTTTCGTGATGTACTGCAGATATGATTTTTAGTTCTGTTTAGTTTTAAAATGTAAGATTCATTTTTTCTCAGATGTAGTTCCTGCCCACTAATGGGAAGGATGCTCTCATATTTTGTAAAATGAAGTCTTTGAGTGATCTAACCATCTAAAACTTCTTAGACGTGGATCCAGCTGGAAGATGCTTACTTTTAAGATGGACATTTTTGCTACCACTTATATATATTTACATATTTTTTATTTTTTGTATGAAGTGTATTTTATATAGGATACAGTGCACAAATGTTAAGTGTTCAGCTAAATTACTATTGACTACTGTCTACATCTTTAGTAACTACAGGGGCTCAGGTGGTTCAGTGGTAAAGAATCCACCTGCCAGTGCAGGAGACACATATTCAATCCCTGGGTCAGGAAGATCCCCTGGAGGAGGAAATTGCAACCCACTTCAGTATTCCTCCTCAGAAAATCCCATGGATAGAGAAATTCCGCCGGATATAGTCCGTGGGGTCACAAAGTGTCAGACACTGCTGAGCGACCGAGCAGACATGGAGTAACTACAGTTTGAAATAGAATAGAGTATATTTCTTTCATACCTGAAAATTCTCTTGGTACTGTTTGACAATCAGTCCCTCCACTATTTATTTATTTACGGAGAAGGCGATGGCACCCCACTCCAGTACTCTTGCCTGAAGAATCCCAAACTTCATATAAATGAAATTATGTATTCATTCTCTCTGTCTCCCTCTTCCTCACACCCCTACTACTCTGTGTTTGTGTGTGTGTGTGTGTGTATGTGTGTGTGTGTGTGTACTTTTTGGGTTCATTAACTCAGCTATCACATTTTTCATATCCATCTATGTTGTTGTAGGTACTAGTAGGCGAGTCCTTTTTATTGCTGATAATTTTCACTAAATTAATTGACCACAATTTGTTTATCCATTCTCTTGTTAGTGGACATTTGGGTGGTTTCCAGTTTGGGGCTATTATAAACATTCTTGTATGTACACTTTTGTAGTCTTATTTTCATTTCTCCTGGGCAAAAGTTTAGGAATGAAATTGCTGAGTCATAGGATAGATATAGGTTTAATTTTTAAAGAGATTTCAAACGATTATCCAAAGTGATTTTCCCATTTTGTACTCCAGTTAGCTATATATGAGAATTCAACTTGTTCCACACTCGGGTCAATGTTTGGTGTTATCAGTCTTCTTTTTACCTGTTTTCTAATAAGTGTGAAGTGGAGGCTCATGTAGGTTTTGATTTGTGTTTCTCTAAAATGGAGTAACTTTCCATGTATTCATTGTCTATTTATATATCTTTAAAAGTCTGATCAAGTTTTGCTTATTTTAGTTATTACTCATCTTGTAATTATTGTTTTTTAGGAACTCTTCATACACATTGGATATAAGTTCGTTTTAAAATTTATGTATGTGAATATAATTTTTATAGATTTTGGCTTCTTTACTGATTCTTTTAATAAAATCTAGTATATCAATATTTTATTATTTAGTATTATTTAGTAACTTGTTTTAATATTCTTTCCAAAAATATCTTGCTTAACTCTAGGTTATAGAGATACTTTCCTATGTTTTTTTGTGTGTGTTTGTTTGTTTTCCTAATTCATTCTGAATCTTTAAAAATTTTTTGTATGCAGTAAGAGAGAAACTAAGGTTTTTTTATCACCTTTTCTTACAAATATCCAGTTGTTCTGTACTATTTGTTAGAATGATTTTTCTTTCCCCCACTGAACTAACTTAGTGACTTGGTCAAAAATCAGTTGACTTTATAGGGGTGACTATTTTTGGATTCCATCCTGGTATATATTTTTATTTTTTTATTTTTTTTTTTAATTTAAATTTTTATTTTTTCATCTCAGGTGAAAAATCATGAGTTCCCAATCTTGAACCGCCCCCCACCTCCCACTCCACCTCAACTCTCTGGATCATCCCCGTGCACCAGTCCCAAGCATCCTGTATCCTGAACCGAATATAGACCGATGCTTCGTTTCCCACACGACAGCACATATGTTTCAGTGCCATTCTCCCAAACCTTCCCCCCCTCTCCCTCTCCCTCAAAGTCCAAAAGTCCATCCTGGTATATATTTTTATACTTTTATCATGATAGTGGATATTTATGCAAGTCCTGAAGTGAAATAGCATCCTTGAATTGTGTTTTATTTTTCATAATTGTTTTGGTTATTCTAGATAATACGTATTTTTATATAAATTTTAGAATTAACTTATCAGCTTCTTCAAAGACAGTTTGCTGGAATATTATTAAAGACATTTGAGTCTATATTAATGAAGAATATTGGCCTACAATTTTATTTTCTTCTAGTATATTTTTTAGATTTTGGTATCAGAATTATGCTAGCCTCATAAAATGAGTTGGGAACTGTTCCTTCTTGTTCTGTCTTCTGCAAATGTTTCCAGAAGGTTGATACTCTTTTTTCCTTAAGAAAGAAAAGAGAATTCGCTCAGTCATGTCCAGCTCTTTGGGACCCCGTGGGACTATAGCCCACCAGCCTCCTCCATCCGTGGGATTATCCAGGCAAGAATACTGGAGTGGGTTGCCATTTTCTTCTCCAGGGGATCTTCCCAACCCAGGGATCGAACCCAGGTCTCCTGCATTGCAGGCAGACGCTTTAACCTCTGAGCCACCAGGGAAGCCCTTAAGTTTGATAGAATTTACCAGTGAAGCCATCTGGGCATGCAGTTTTATTATAATAATAATAATTATCATTATTATTACTAATTCAATTTCTGTGATGTGATGAGTTTGTTTTTTAATTTTTATTTATATTTATTTTTTTGGTTTTTGTTATTATTTTTGCTTAGATGTGGTTTGCTTGGAATTTGTCCATTTCATTGCAGTTGTTTAATTTTTTGCCTAAAGTTGTTCACAGAGTCCTTACTTTATTTATATTGTTTTAAAAATCTGTTGTGATGGTACTGCTTGCTAAGCACTTCATATGTGCTTGTCACAGAGCTACCTGCTTTACATAGATTATCTTATTTGATTTTTACATGGTTCTATTTATGTCCATTAGATGTTCCTTCCCAGTATATGGTTTGTCCAAATAGCTGCTGGTTTCTAACGACTCACTTGCCCCGAGGAGCATCCTTGCTTATAGTTCAAAGCACTAAAATATCAGGGGACACGTGGATAAGCACATGTTGAGACTAGATGACCAGTTTAAGCCCCCAGTTGTCCTCTGGTATAAAAGAAGTTTCCAGAATATACTCATGATCTAACATAGTGTAAGAGTGCCCCTAGGTAATAGTTTGGAAGATCTTGTAAAGAAATGTAATGTTAACTTATTTTCCCTTTTCTAATTGCTTGATTGTGTGCTCTGTTTTAATGCTTGCTTCAGATTCCTGCAACATTTATGATTTTTTTTAAGACTACAAATGCATTTATGAAGATGAAAATGTATGATACTAGTAACTGTTAGTTACTAGTAACTAGTAACTGTTGAATGGAGTGGAACTTGTACACTCTTCCATTCACAAGCTTCCTAAGTTGTAAAAAGAAGAAACATTATTTTAATTTTAATTGCAACTTCTGATAGATAAAAATCCTATTACTTTTAAAATCAGACTACAAAGATCCTTATGATCTATATAAAGGCTACAACCAGGGACATGTGTGTATGTTTGTCACTCAGTCATGTCTGACTCTTTGTGACCCCATGGATTGTAGCCCAGAGGCTCCTCTGTCCATGAAATTCTCCAGGCAAGAATACTGCAGTGGGTTGCCATTTCCTTTTCCAGGGGTCTTCCCAAACCAGGTATCAAACCCTGGTCTCCTGCATTGCAGGCAGATCCTTTTACCATCTGAGTTACTACATAGACTATATATTCTGTTTAGTTTCCTTGGAGAAATATTTTTTATTAACAATGAGATAAATCTGGGCTTCTTTTATTTATTATATCTTTTTTTCAGACACTGTTGAAATTCATAAGAATTCAAAATTTCTCATGCCAACTCAGTAGTTTAAAAATCATTTTTAAAAATAAAGTATCATATAGAAATTCATAACAATATCTGATAGAGTGGGGGTGTTGCCCTCTGCTCAGCAGGCAACACCACCATGCAACCCAAACTCATTGTATATGGTTCCCCAACCTGAGAGGCTACTTTAGTTTTGTTATTAATACAAGCATCTCAGAAACATGAATTATTCATTACTGTAACTGCAATTTTGCCCACCTTGTCCCCAACCCTTGCCAGATTTTGAAATATCCTAGTTCTGAACCCCAGACCTACCTACTCGTCTCTCAAGAGCACAGCTGGTATCCTGCTGGTATCTCTCATAAAGCCTTGCTGAACCACTCAGTCTTCCTGGATCATCCTATTCTCTGAGTTTCAGCAATTCTTCAGTCTGCTTCAGATAATCAGGATGTGAACATGTGTTGCCCATGTCTTCATTATAGCTAGTCTCATAAGCTCAATGAGAGGAAATACTTTTATTGCTGCCTTTTAGCAACTGACATCATACTAGGTACAAGAAATAATTTTGACTAACAATGATTTCTATTCTTTACCCTATTTAAATGTAGGAAGAAATTTTACTGTCAATTAGTTGAGAGGGCAATTACTGGTCAGTAGAGCAAAATTGGTGAGTAGAACTCCTACTTCCCAAAGTGCCTAGTCAGTTTACAAGAGCATTGGTTCTCAGAGGGTTCTGATAGGGTCCAGCTGGAGATGACCTTGTCTACATTATTATTTTTAAACACATGTCAGAACACCTTTCCTCAAAAGGTCTATGGATAACAAATGTGGGAGAGAATGTGAGGAAAAGGGAACCCTTGTACCTGTTGGTGGGAATGTAAATTGGTACAGCTACTATGGAAAACAGTATGGAGTTTCTTCAAAAAAACTAAAAACAAGACTACCCATATGATCCAGCAGTTCCACTCCTGGGTACACATCTGAAGCAAATGAAAACACTAATTGAAAAATATACATGCATCCAGTGTTTATAGCAGCACTATTTATAACAGCCGAGATATGGAAGCAGCCCAAATGCCCAGTAGACTAATGGATAAAAAGGTGGGATATAGACAGTGGATTACTACTCAGCTGTAATAAGTGAAATCCTGCCACTTGCAGCAATGTAGATAGAGATAGAGAACATTTTGTTTATTGAAATAAGTCAGAGAAAAACGAATACTGTATATCACTTATATGTGGAATCTGAAATATATTACAAATGAATATATGCAAAACAGAAACAGACTCACAATGTAAAAACAAGCTAGTGGTTTCTGATGAAGAGAGGGGAAGGGCAAGGGGCAAAATAGGAGCATGAGATTAAGAGATACAAACTACTGTGTATAAAATAGATAAGCGACAAGGATGTATTGTATAGCACAGGAAACTAAGCTATGCTCTTGTGATAACATTTCATGGAGTACAGTCTGTGAAAATACTGAATCATTGTGCTGTACACCTGAAATTACTATATTATTATAAATTAACTATACTTCAATGAAAAAATTTTAAGCCCATTATTATCTTTGAGAGGTGTCCACACCAGAGATGAGAACAAAACCTCAGTGCTTACTGTGCAACCTGGGTTTCATCAGGCTATGGGAAATACAGCCTTATCATAGGGCACAGAAATTTACACTGGTAATTCATTGTCAAATAAAAAGAATGAGAATAAGGAAAATTTTGACGGTAGAGCAGGTGCGACCATGGACACCCTGACCATGGAAACACCCACAGTGTAAACTGAGTACAGAATTTCAGAGAGGAAAGAAATATATGGCATTCCAAAGAAAGATAATATGATCCTAACGAATGTGAGAACTCTTTTGGTTATTTTTTATGTCTTCAGAAAAAGGCTCATTTTTAATTGTCCTAGGTCTCTAAGAGCAAAGCCTACTTCTAGTTATCAGCATTACCATCATTTTAAACTTCCTCTTTCTCTTCTTCAAACAACCATTTTGAACACACATAGACTGTGAGATTTTTATGTGGTTTCATAACATTTGTCCTGAGCATTCTTCAGCAAAATCAAATGAGAAATATTTATACACCAAATTTGCTAACTCATGGTTCCGAATCTCTTTACCAAGGAAATATGTATATTTTTAAATAGTCATATATTTATATATATATAGGTAAATTGTTTGTATTTATAGGTTTATAGCACTGCCAGAAGTACTTAGACAAGAAGAGACAGAAGAATATGGTAATCTGGAAATAAAGAAAAACCCTCCAATTCAAAACTATCAATGTATTTTATGGTCACATTGTGAACTAATTGTTTTATTGTTATAATGTTTTATTTCACTACATGACCCTGTCTTTCTTATGTACATTTGCCATTTAACTCTTCTGAAGTTCTTCATCTGTACAGGGGGAATAATGCATATACAACTTGTTGTGAAGATAGAAATAATGTATGAGTAACTTAGTAGTGAAAGTGAAAATGTTAGTCGCTCAGTTAGTTACAACTCTTTGCGAACCCATGGACTGTAGCCTGCCAGGCTCTTCTGTCCATGGAATTCTCCAGTCAAGAATACTGGAATGAGTTGTCATTCCCTTCTTGAGTGGATCTTCCCAATCCAGGGATCAAAGCCAGGTTTCCTACATTGCAGGCAGATACTTTACGATCTGAACTAACTTAGTAGTTCAGTTTAGTTCAGTCTCTCAGTCATGCCCAACTCTTTGTGACACCATGGACTACACAACACCAGACTTCCCTGTCCATCACCAACTCCTAGAGCTTGCTCAAATTCATGTCCACCGAGTCCGTGATGCCATCCAACCATCTCATCCTCTGTTGTCCCCTTCTCCTCCTACCTTCAGTCTTTCCCAGCATCAGGGTCTTTTTCAGTGATTCAGTTCTTTGCATTAGGTGGCCAACGTATAGACCTTCAGTTTCAGCGTCAGTCTGTCCAATGAATATTCAGGAATGATTTCCTTTAGGATGGACTGGTTGGATCTCCTTGCAGTCCAAGGAACTCTCAAGAGTCTTCTCCAAAACCACAGTTCAAAAGCACCAATTCTTAATCGCTCAGCCTTCTTTATGGTCCAACTCTCATATCATACATGAATACTGGAAAAACCATAGCTTTGACTAGACAGACCTTTTAGGGCAAAGTAATGTTTCCTTTCTAATATGCTGTCTAGGTTGGTCATAGTTTTTCTTCCAAGGAGCAAGCATCATCTAATTTCATGGTTGTAGTCACCATCTGCAGCGATTTTGGAGCCCAAGAAAATAAAGTGTCTGTTTCCATTGTTTCCCTATCTATTTCCCATGAAGTGGTGGGACCAGATGCCATGATCTTAGTTTTTTGAATGTTGAGNAGTGATCACACCATCGTGGTTATCTGGGTCATGAAGATCTTTTTTGTATCGTTCTTCTGTGCATTCTTGTCACCTCTTCTTAATCTCTTCTGCTTCTTTCTGTTAGGTCCATACCATTTCTGTCCTTTATTGAGCCCATCTTTGCATGAAATGTTCGCTTGGTATCTCTGAAGAAATCTCTAGTCTTAGTAGAACACCTGGTATTCAGTAGACTCTTAGCAGTATTTTCTTTTTGCTATAAAATGATATGGCCGTTGGTTTTGAATTCTAGTCTGGTTTTATCATATGAAGGCCTACAGCTTAAAAATTGTGACAGTCTCAGAGAGTTTATCTCTGGTGACTCAGAAACACACCATGAGCCCTTATCAGTAGGTCTTAGAATAGGGAGCTGAATCACAAGGAGGAAGCTGAGATCCAAACCCTGGTCTGTTTTAAATGCTAAATACCAGCTGAGATGTAAAAGCAGTTTATAGTTTTTCTTGATAACTCTGCTTTGAAATTTTGCATCATTTTGTAAGTAAAAGCATACTAAAATATTTTAAAAATGAGAGTAAGAAAAATTCTCTACTTATTTCTCTTGTGTAGAGGTTACTGAACAAATAATATGATGAGTATATTTTGCATATTCATAGATTCACATGATTTTAATTAACACCAGCCAATTGCATGAACCAATTTGCAAAACTTTCCATTCTTGTTTCCAAAGAGAATACATATGTTGTAGCATCTACTATGAAAACTAAACCAAGTTGGAAATAGCAGCAATGTACTTATTTCAGTAATCTTTTTTCTTTTGTCTGTGTGTCTTTACTCAATGTTAACATGTCTGCATACTGGATTTCTTTCTAAATCTGAATGTCCTTGCTGACCATATTGAAGAATGTGCTTACTGTACTGTTTCATTAAACCGCTGTGTTATCGGGTAATTGTTTAAGCATAATGCCATAGCACTATCAAAAGGAAAGGTGAACTAATGGCATTTGCAAATGTCAGGGATTATCTTAACACTTTTATTATAGTTTATAAAAAAGTAGGTTCAGGGCATTTCATGGCAATTATTTCTACAGAAATTGGTTATTTAAATAAATTGCTAATTATCTGAAGAGGACAGTATTGAAAATGCTACTAATGAGTTGTTTAATAAGTGTAGCTTGTGGTGGCCACCTACAGGTTGAAAATAGAACATATAGAATAATTATGCCCAGATATCACATATAAATACCCTATATTTTTCCTTCTAGTAATAAATTCAAGGAAATATGTCTCTTCACACCATCCTTTGAGTCTTGGACAGTGTAGTCAGTTCCTAATTTTTTCATAGATTATGATTTTGTTCTAAATCAAATTTCATTTGCTTCCATAATTATCTTTGTGCTATAATCCCTAAATGCAATTTCATTATAATTTGTAATCCAAACTAGGTGCTTTTTGAATGAAAGAGGATGGTATTTATGATTGCATCGTGTAATTACAAATAAATATAGGTGTGACAAACTGGGACTTCCTAGGCAAGCTAGGTCATAAATTACTATTGTTTCTATCTAATTCCTAGCCAACAATTATACTCGCATTCTTGCTTTTATCATATGTGGACAACAATTCTTTATTAGTTACAAAATTAGTTACAAAATTTAGTCTTATTTTTAAAAAAATTTATTCAAGTATATTTGACTTATCCTTCTCTAGGGGATCTTCCCAATCCAGGGATCGAACCCAGGTCTCCCACTTTGCGGGCAGACGCTTTACCATCTGAGCCACCAGGGAAGACCATATTGAATGCATTGAATGTTAAAATTTGACTTTCACATAATCAATCCTTTTATATGTTAGCTTCATCACTGGTATCTATTGGGAAACCACACAGCATATACAATTACTCCTTAAAATATCATTACAAAGTTCACAGTATCCTGTAATTTTTAATCAGAAGAGATCAAAAAATCCAATATTTTCTATAGTACAGAGGTCTTTTCTACTGGCCACTACCTGCCAAGTACCCATTTAGTTTCAAGTGATAGGAGCATACCAATGTAGCTATTTCTGTCGCTGAATTTACAATTGGCAAATTTTAATATTAATTAGGAGAAGGCAATGGCAACCCACTCCAGTACTCTTGCATGCAAAACCCTATGGACGGAGGAGCCCGGTAGGCTGCAGTCCATGGCGTCACTAAGAGTCGGACACAACTGAGCGACTTCACTTTCACTTCTCACTTTCATGCATTGGAGAAGGAAATGGCAGCCCACTCCAGTGTCCTTGCCTGAAGAATCCCAGGGATAGGAAAGCCTGGTGGGCTTCCGTCTATGGGATCACACAGAGTTGGACATGACTGAAGCGACTTAGCAATGGTATTAATTAATGATAATAAATAATAATAAAACCAAAAGAGTGTGCCTAACCATTGGTTCTAGTTACCTTTTGAGAAAAATCATAGATGAAATCTTTCTTCATGATTACCTCTTAAAATACTTGAAGACAACCGTTAGATTATTCATACTTTCAGCCATTTTATACACCACACATATACATATACATATTATTGTTTAAAATTTTTATTTAAAAATTAATTTTATTGTAGCTGAAACAGTGGAATTAACTTTACATAATAAACTATTTGCATATATGTGTGTGTGTGTGTATATATATATATATATATACATGTTTTAAATTATAGGGACAGAATTTATTTTGACAGATATTGTTAAAATATTAAAATTGCATACTTTAGTAATATAACTCCATATCCTTAATTGGTATAAGTGTGATACATTTTCTTGCTTTCTTGTGTTCTGCTAAATCACTGTAGCCTAAACTACTTCGTAAAACTGACAGTTAGCTTTACTGAAATTTACCTTTACTGATTTTGCTTACCCTTTGATTCCAAACAAAACTATTTATGTGCTTTTTCTATCTCTGGTTCCATCTCATGTGTGTGTGTCTGTGAAAGAAAGACAGGGACAGAGATCACAGTCATCCTGTTCACCCTGTTTTGGATATATTCTGTTAATATTTTACTAAAATATTAGATATAGAACCAAAAGTGCTCTTCTGAATGTACAGAGAGTAGAAGCACCACGCATCTTGTACATAAAAATTTCACAGCACAGAATCCTATTCCTGTATTGTTTTAGACGCATTATATTAAAAAAAAGTCATTTTTAATTGCAGAAGTGAATCATAAGCACTTTCTTACCTAAGAGAATCAAATAATATGGAAGTATAGATATGAAACGTGAAAGTTCTTCTTCAGCCTTCTTTCCCCAGAGATAATCATTAGCAGTTTAAAACACTGTATTCTGTGCATTTACATGTCCACATACTAAGTGTAATTATATTTTTTCTTTACCTAAAATGAGACCACACCCTATATATTGTTCTTCTACTTGTGATTTAACACATAACTACGTATCCTAGAGATAGGTCCATGTCAATTTTAAAGGTTTCCTGCAGCATCCTACATGAATGAACTATAATTTATTTTCTACCACAACCTCTAGTGATTAGTTTGCTTTTCACTGTTTTATTATATAAAACAATATTTCAAGGAACATCTTTGTACATGCAACTTTGTATCTATGCACTAATGGGTTATATTTCTCAAAATGGGGTTTCAGGATAAGACATATACCTTTAGACATAACAGTTGCACTATAAATCTAATAAAAGTTCACCACACAAATAAATGCACTTGCAGTCATAGACTGAAACTGTATTTTTTGGAAATGACTTAGGATCTCCAAATTTACTATCTAGAATATTAACTAACGCCCCTTAAGTATTAAGTGTTTAACCCCACATGTTTATAGCGAATGCTTATTTCTCTGATCAATTTTCTGTGACTTCAGTAGAAACATCAACCTTTATACACTACAAACCAGGCACTGGACTGAATGCTTTCCACAAACGGTAACATGTAATAGTCCCCAAGCTGCTATGGTATGGTTATTGATGTTCCTGTGTCACAGATACCAAAAACAGATGTTCTAGGAAGCTGAGGAGCTTGCTCCAAGTCACAACGGTGTAAAGTAGTAGAGTCAAGATTTACACCTACTTGGGTGGACTTTGGAAACTGTCTGAGCCTTAGACCACAGGCAGTGCTGATACTGGCTTTCTGAAGGTGATGTTCATCATAATTGCTGCACTGTCAATTCTCAGTTCAAAAGTATAGACTCCACACAGAGACTTGATCTTTAAACTTTAAAAACTATGACATCAAACAAGTTTTATTCAGGTTGAACTACTGTTTCTTCACATACATAATAGCATCTACCTGCACAGCACTGCAAGGGTTAAAACACACGCTGTGTATGAAGCCCCAGTCTCCGTGTCAAGTATCAGGGAATTTGGAAATCACTTCATGAGCAAGCACCCAGAGAGGTAAATGTCCCCTTCCTTGGTAAACAGTATTAATTCTGTTGCTTTAAAATAAAATGTCTAGCACAGTCCAGGTACCAAATTATTGAATATGAATTGACTATGAACATACTGAATATGTTATAAAGCAGATAAACAGTTATAAAGATATAAAGACTGGGAGAAATTTTCTTGGAATACTTAACAAAAATTAAAAAATTAAAAAAGTTTTAGTTTTTCAATAAACCTGAAATAACAATATAAAATAACTAGTTTTCTCTCTCTCATTTCTCCTGTTTAGATTTCACATCTCTTGATATAACCCTGATCCTTCTAGTACTTCAGTTTCTGGTTGAATTATGCTAAGTTTCTCAGGGGACTTTAATCCGTGTGTAGAGATGTATTTTTAATTAGTTGTGCTTTACATATTTATCAGTGTATTAGGTTCATTAACATTTTAAAGTTGTTTTAAAATATAAATTTTGGGTGCTTGATTTATGTGTTTTATAAAAATCAATCTCTCAACTCCTAAATCCTTGAAAGTCTTGATTTGCTACTATTTTCTTTCTTCTAGGTGATGTTAAAACTATTACCAATTAGGCAGTCAAAGTTCAATTTCTAATGAATTTGTTATCCACTTAATTCATTATATTTTAATTAATGTAAGCAAATTAAAACTACATTTTCTTTTCGTATACACAGTGAGCACGAGTGAGTATTATAACCCAATTTCTGTTTTATTGCCTGCTAGAGCTATTATCCGGGAGTTTATTGTGGACTTAGCTCTAACAATTAATTCTGTAACAGTAGCTGTCCTAGAAGTCAAATGATTAAGGTGAAACCAAACAGAATTAAACTCAATTATTCAAAATTTCAGTTATCCAAAATTAGCATATGTTCCACACTATCTTGGCCATTAAAAAAGTCTTTTCTCTTCAAGGATTTAGTGATGCTAAGTAAAGTTCTGCTTACTTCTTACAAATAAACTCAAGTTCTGATGTCGTTAAAAATTTTGCATATTGATTTAGCACATGGACCTTTTGATTCTCAAAAAAAAAAAAAAGTAATATATGGATGTCTGTGTTTGAGATTTTTAGCTTTGGAGTCAGTTAATCCTACCAGCATCATGATGTCATTCAATAGAGATGAGGAAAAGAAGCAGAAGATGGTTCTTCTAAGGGAGCAGAGGTTATAAAGTTTTATCATCCTAAGCATCATGCTTTTGTCCACAATAAAAAAATTGCATTACTAAGCACACAGCAGCAACATAGAAGGCACGAAGTAAACTAAATAAATGCTCCCTCTGAAATCAATTGTCCTTTTAGGGAAGGTAGGACAGGTTATAATAGCAAACATTGTATAATATTTGGCACCTCCCTGGTGACTCAGTCTGCAATACAGCTAGCCCTTTATATTGGAGAAGGCAATGGCACCCCACTCCAGTACTCTTGCCTGGAAAATCCCATGGGTGGAGGAGCCTGGTGGGCTGCAGTCCATGGGGTCTCGAAGAGTTAGACACGACTGAGCGGCTTCACTTTCCCTTTTCACTTTCATGCTTTGGAGAAGGAAATGGCAACCCACTCCAGTATTCTTGCCTGGAGAATCCCAAGGATGGGGGAGCCTAGTGGGCTGCCGTCTATGGGGTCGCACAGAGTGGGACACGACTGAAGCGACTTAGCAGCAGCAGCAGCAGCCCTTTGTATCAGAGAAGGCAATGGCACCCTACTCCAGTACTCTTGCCTGGAGAATCCCGTGGACGGAAGTCGGACACGACTTCACTTTCCCTTTTCACTTTCATGCTTTGGAGAAGGAAATGGCAACCCACTCCAGTATTCTTGCCTGGAGAATCCCAGGGATGGGAGAGCCTGGTGGGCTGCCATCTGAGGGGTTGCAGAGTCGGACACGACTGATGCAACTTAGCAGCAGCAGCCATATATATATATATATATATATAAATCCTCAGAACAGCTTTGTGAATTTATTAAAATTTTATTATTTTATAGACTAAAATGTTAAGAAATTTTCACAAGATTACACAGCTTGTAAATAGTGGAGCTAGAATTTTAACCTAAGCAGTTGACCCTGTTGTTTCTTTGATATTGTAACTAGTTCATCTTCAAATTCCCTTCTTTATAGGAGTAATTACAAAATATATGATGTTTAAATGAATGCAAAATTTTCTTAATGGTACATGTCTTGACATCAGTGTTGGAACTCACAGGTCTGGTTCACATTTGTTTGTTTCTTTGTTTGAACCTGTAGCTTTTTTCAAAATGTGAGGATTCAGGATGGCTAACTTTCCTTGGCGCATCCCACACATTTGAAACGGAAACGCTTGATGTAACTGAATTCCCCATCAGGCCCATCTGGTTATCCCATGTAGATGAAGACTTAATTTAAATTACACGTTGCCTAATAGTTAATTTAAGCTAATAGGATTTCAGTTTTTTAAGTTTAAACCTTGTTATTTCCTTTAGGATGGAGTCTACTTTTAATTCCTTGAGCTTCTCAAACTGGACTCTTCCTCCCTGTTTTTTGATCTAAAATCATTAATTACCATAGCAGTGCCAAAATAAAAAAAAAATTGTCTCAATAGTCATGATTCTGAAAATCTTTATGCATTTTAATTAACATGTATAATCTTGTGTAGTATTGATATATGTGACCAGAAGTTTTATTTTTATATTGAATCTATTATTTCCTCATTTCTGTCATTTTAAAACTAAAAAATTTCTGTATAACAATTTGAAAGATCTTTTTATGTACCTTCAGTTTCCTTCCAAAAACCTTTCATGGCAGATAAAAGTCATTTTTAAAACCTATTCCCCATAAAAAATGCTGAGAACAGGTAGATTATATTTCATTTAAATCAAGTTATTAAGAAAACCAATCAAATAGAATTTATAATGGAAATTAAAACTGAATTTACTATTACCCAGCAACAGAAGGATCCATTTCTTCATTTTTGGACCACATTTACTCAGAGAACATAATAACTCTTAATTTTTAAAAAGATACCTTTATTAGTTTGAAAGGTTTTCATGTTCATTAGGTAAATTAGAAAAGCTTTAGAAAAAGAAGGAAAACGTCAAGTAGAAAACATCTTATTGACCTAAGTGAACATTTTAAAATGCCACTGAGGGTAGGCTGATGTTCTTTAACACCTGTGTAATAATGTTGCCCTTTAAATGGAACTGGTTAAATTTTCAAAGCTGTGTTCTGGGATTTTGCCATTTGATGTCCATTAATATCAATTGGAATATGTGGCCAAATCCCTGTGTACCACTTTGAAACTTTACCCCTTAGTGTTAATGATAGTCTTCTAACAGTGCAGTTAGAAATAAATTATTTATCTGCTTAGCACAAATTTCCTTTACTCTCTAGGGTCAACAGAATAAGAAAAAAAAATAAAAAAGAATCCCAATATTTCTTTATTGCTTCAAAGTAACATGTGTATAAAGGAGCCATCAACTTAGTATATATTGAGCATGTCATTTTTATTATGCCAGGATAGCTATATGTCTGTCTAAAAGATTCAAGTTACAAATTCCCTAAAAATGCTTCCCTCTAACCTTTACTCTCGAATTTCTTTTTGGTATAGCTGAAGATATGTTTTTATAGGTATGTGTGTGTGTATTCTTTCCATGCATCGTCCTTCCACTGTGTTCGCCTTTTTCAATGATTAAAACATTCAGACCAAGAAGTCACTGCTAANTAGAGTGATCTGATGAAGATTTTGAAATCAGTCATCGTAAAATTTCTCTAACATGGTGATTACAAATATGCCTGAAACAAATGGAAAATATGAAAGGTCTCAAAAAATCGAGGATATAAAGTACTTCAGTACTGAAAAAATGAAAACTTCAGTACTGAAAAATACAATAACAAATACAAAAGTCAGTTGACAGCCTCAAGAGAAGAATGAGAAGGACAGAGAAATAATCAGTGAAATGGAAGACAGAGCAGTAGAAATTAACCAGTCTGAAAAAGAGAGAGATAAAAGACTGAAAGGGAAAAAATGGGCAGAGTATCAAGGAACTGCGGGAGTATAGCAAAAGATCTAATATCCATGTTATCAGATTGCCAGAGGAGAGATCAAGGAAAGAAGGGATGAAAAGGAAGTCACATCTGAAAACTTCTCAATCTTTGCAAGAGACATAAATTTACAAGATTCAAGAAGCTGAATTAATCCCAAATTTGAGAGGCATGAAGAAATCTATACCAAAACATATCATCATCATACTTCTGAAAACTAAAGACAACCCCTTGAAAGCAAGAAAACCATGACATTTTACTTATAAGGAACAAAAAATTCCAATGNATCTTTGCAAGAGACATAAATTTACAAGATTCAAGAAGCTGAATTAATCCCAAATTTGAGAGGCATGAAGAAATCTATACCAAAACATATCATCATCATACTTCTGAAAACTAAAGACAACCCCTTGAAAGCAAGAAAACCATGACATTTTACTTATAAGGAACAAAAAATTCCAATGACAATAGATTTCTCATCAGAAACCATGAAGTCCAGAAAGTGCGACAAAAGTTTTCAGTTGTTGAAAGAAAAGATCAGCCCAGAATCCTATTTCTTTCAAGAAAGAAAGATAAAACATTTTTAACTCAAGAAATACCAAGAATTTATTTCCAGGAAGCATAACTAAATGAATGATGGAAGAAGTTCCTTAAGAAAAAGGAAAATTATGAAAGAAGGTACTTTGGGGCATCAGAAAGGAAGAAAGAATAGATATACAGGTATGTAGATACAATGCAGATATGTGAATACAGAAAGTGCTGTGTATCCTCATAAAAACACGTGGTGAAGGAATCACTCAAATTGCAGTTTCTGCTCAGGCTCATCTGGGATTTAAAAGCAAAGAATCATTCAAACTTCCTGAAGAAAATGAAGCCTATTATATAGTATTTAGGAATGCAGACAGGAACTACAAGAACCAAGGGGGCAGTTCTCTACCCAGAGACGGCAGAGACCTTTGCCACCTCTCTTTTGTGAGCCATGCAATTTTTCCCAAAAGGAATCTATAGTTCTGTCTGTTCCTCTTTAAGACTTATTCCTCATTTCTGCCTCCTCTGAACTGCCTAGCACATGCTCATCATGGGCCATTCTACCTAGTGGTCTTTCAGTTCCACCTTTTACATGAAATACCTTACCAGCTGAGTATCTATCTCTTGCCTTAGATTTTCAAAAGAGGAAATCTGCTTGGCTTAATGTATCTTTTCATGTCAAGCATCATCATAAAACACTAGTCACCTCATGTATTGGCTGGTATATAGCAGAAGCACATTAAACATTTGTTGAATGAATTTTTTAAGTGGATGTGCTTGAGTTGTGATTTTTTTACCAGATTGTGAAGAGGGGATGAGAGGGTTCACATGGTATTAAGAAGTGGCCACCAAAGTGTTCCTTCAGCTTAGGCTCGGAGACTTTCCAGCTATTGACTCCTAGTTGATGTTGTTAGAAATGTAAATTTCCACACACAGTCTTTACTGGTGTAAAATTGCAGGTTATGTATCAATTATGTGTCATTATGGACATCACCAGATGGTCAACGCCAAAATCAGATTGATTATATTCTTCGCAGCCAAGATGGAGAAGCTCTATACAGGCAGCAAAAACAAGCCTGGGAGATGACTGTGGCTCAGATCATGAACTCCTTATTGGCAAGTTCAGACTTAAATTGAAGAAAGTAGCAAAAACCACTAGACCATTCAGGTATGACCTAAGTCAAATCCCTAACGACTATACAGTGGAAGTGAGAAATAGATTTAAGGGGCTAGATTTGATAGACAGAGTGCCTGATGAAGTATGGACGGAGGTTCATGACATAATACAGGAGACAGGGAACAAGACCATCCCCAAAAAAAGAAATGCAAAAAAGAAAAATGGCTGTCTGAGAAGACCTTAAAAATAGCTATGAAAAGAAGAGAACCAAAAATAAAAGGAGAAAAGATATACCCATTTGAATGCAGAGTTCCAAAGAATAGCAAGGAGAGATAAGAGAGCCTTCCTCAGTGATCAGTGCAAAGAAATAAAGGAAAACAAAAGAATAGGAAAGACTAGAGATCTCTTCAAGAAAATCGATACCAAGGGAACATTTCATGCAAATATGGGCTCAATAAAGGACAGGAATGGTATGGACCTAACAGAAGCAGAAGAGATTAAGAGGTGTCAAGAATACACAGAAGAATTGTACTAAAAAGATCTCCATGACCCAGATAATCACGATGGTGTGATCATTCACCTAGAGCCAGACATCCTGGAATGTGAAGTCAAGTGGGCCAAAGCTAGTGGAGATGATGGAATTCCAATTGAGCTATTTCAAATCCTAAAAGATGATGCTGTGAAAGTGCTGCAGTCAATATGCCACCTAATTTGGAAAACTCAGCAGTGGCCACAAGACTGGAAAAGGTCCGTTTTCATTCTAATTCCTAAGAAAGGCAATGCCAAAGAATGCTCAAACTACTGCACAATTGTACTCATCTCACACTCTAGCAAAGTAATGCTCAAAATTACTTATATAGCATGCTGCTATACTTTCTAGATATAATGTCTTTTGATCTGAATTATCTAGTGTGGTGTGTACTAAAAATCCACTGCTCACACGCTAGTAAAGTAATGCTTAAAATTCTCCAAGCCAGGCTTCAACAATATGTGAACCGTGAAATTCCAGATGTTCAAGCTGGTTTTAGAAAAAGCAAAGGAAACAGAGATCAAATTACCAACATCCGCTGGATCATGGAAAAAGCAAGAGAGTTCCAGAAAAACATCTATTTCTGCTTTCTTGACTATGCCAAAGCCTTTGACTGTGTGGATCACAATAAACTGTGGAAAATTCTGAAAGAGATGGGCATACCAGACCACCTGACCTGCCTCTTGAGAAACATGTATGCAGGTCAGGAAGCAACAGTTAGAACTGGACATGGAACAACAGACTGGTTCCAAATAGGAAAAGGAGTATGTCAAGGCTGTATATTGTCACCCTGCTTGTTTAACTTATATGCAGAGTACATCATGAGAAATGCTGGGCTTGAGGAAGCACAAGATGGAATCAAGATTGCTGGGAGAAATATCAATAACCTCAGATATGCAGATGACACCACCCTTATGGCAGAAAGTGAAGAGGAACTCAAAAGCCTCTTNATATTGTCACCCTGCTTGTTTAACTTATATGCAGAGTACATCATGAGAAATGCTGGGCTTGAGGAAGCACAAGATGGAATCAAGATTGCTGGGAGAAATATCAATAACCTCAGATATGCATTGGCACCACCCTTATGGCAGAAAGTGAAGAAGAACTAAAGAGCTTCTTGATGAAAGTGAAAGAGGAGAGCAAAAATGTTGGCTTAAAGCTCAACATTCAGAAGACTAAGATCATGGCATCTTGTCACATCACTTCATGACAAATAGATGGAGAAACAGTGGAAACAGTGTCAGACTTTATTTTTTAGGGTTTCAAAATCACTGCAGATGGTGTCTGCAGCCATGAAATTAAAAGATGTTTACTTCTTGGAAGGAAAGTTATGACCAACCTAGATAGCATACTAAAAAGCAGAGACATTACTTTGCCAACAAGGTCCATCTAGTCAAGGTTATGGTGTTTCCAGTGGTCATATATGGATGTGAGAATTGGACTATAAAGAAAGCTGAGTGCTGAAGAATTGATGCTTTTGAACTGTGGTGTTGGAGAAGACTCTTGAGAGACCCTTGGACTCCAGGGAAATCCAACCAGTCCATTCTGAAGGAAATCAGTCCTGAATATTCATTGGAAGGACTGATGTTGAAGCTGAAACTCCAATACTTTGGCCACGTGATGCAAAGACCTGACTCATTTGAAAAGACCCTGTTATTGGGAAATATTGAAGGCGAGAGGAGAAGGGGACGACAGAGGATGAACTAGTTAGATGGCATCACCAACTCAATGGACACGAGTCTGAGTAAGCTCCAGGAGTTGGTGATGGACAGGAAGGCCTGGAGTGCTGCAGTCCATGGGTCGCAAATAGTCAGGCATGACTGAGCGACTGAACTGACCTGATGTGTCATTAGTTTTAGTCACGTTTTTATTCAGCCAGAAAATATTTTTACACCAATTTTACCTAAGGTGAGAACTAAAATCAATATTAAGATATATTTAGGACAGTTATGAGTGGTAAAATCCTTGAATTTACAATTTTGACTTGGCATTTGAATGGGGTAGAAAATGTATAATATTTCTATATCTCTTCCATTGTAGCTAAATTTTACCCTGTTCTACTTCTTAGACCTGGGTTAATCTAGTCTTTCATTTGCTATAGTTCTGGGCTGCTGAATATTATTAGAGAAATTCAGGTAACTCTGGCAATGGCACCCCACTCCAGTGCTTTTGCCTGGAAAATCCCAAGGACGGAGGAGCCTGATAGGCTGCAGTCCCTGGGGTTACGAAGAGTCAGACACGACTGAGCGACTTCACTTTCACTTTTCACTTTCATGCATTGGAGAAGGAAATGGCAACCCACTCCAGTGTTCTTGCCTGGAGAATCCCAGGGATGGGGGAACCTGGTGGGCTGCCGTCTATGGGGTCGCACAGAGTCGGACACGACTGAAGTGTCTTAGCAGCAGCAGCAGAAGCTGCCAGTTGAATTTTCTCCAAATTCACAATGCTTAATGTCAGCTGAGCCTTGGGTGATTGTAAGCATCAGTTTTTATTCATCTTAAAAAAAAAACTCCATTAAGTTCACCCTGGCAATTTTTGTACACTTCAAGGCCCTAAATCCCTTCATCATCACCCTCCCATTTTCTGTTGCCAATTCTTCCCTGGCTCTTACTGCCTACTTCATCCTCTTCTCTGGTTCTGTAATATTTCCTTTGAANGTAAGCATCAGTTTTTATTCATCTTAAAAAAAAAATCTCCATTAAATTCACCCTGGCAATTTTTGTACACTTCAAGGCCCTAAATCCCTCCATCATCACCCTCCCATTTTCTGTTGCCAATTCTTCCCTGGCTCTTACTGCCTACTTCATCCTCTTCTCTGGTTCTGTAATATTTCCTTTGAAAAGATCATCCACTTATATACCTTAAGGTGGACTACTATGAAATCTATTTTTCTATTTCTACTCAAATGTAAAGTGTGTACTGACAAGACATTTTTTACAAGACACCATCATACAAATGACATGTATTTAAATAGCATGATGGTGCTGATACATTGGAGTATAGAAAGAGAAGTAATAGGTACAGAATTGTGATTAAACTAAATTTAATGTTTAAACATTTGATTCTAATATTCTTGATACACATATATGAACTACATAGATAGGTGAATTCACTGCTGGAATAAAGAATTATACTTAAAGTTTCAATTTCAAATTCAGTTTTAAATGCATTCAATAACCATGACCTTCTATGTGACTTTAGAAAAAGTAATGACATTTCAAAAATAAAAAATTAAAATTTTTTCCTTGGTTTGATAAGTGTGACAGAACATGCATTTCTTGTTAATCAGTACATATCACAGAGAATCATTCATTTATTTATTCAATAAATATTTATTGAGAATTTACATGCCTGCATTCCTATTCTAGGTATTTGGAATACATACTTCTGTGAGTAGAACAAGCAAAAGTTCATTACCTCATGTGGCTTACATTCTAGGGAGGACAAAGATATGATAAATATGGAACATAAGTATATTATCTGATATGTAAGATGATACATGATGTGAAAAAAGAGAGGCTTCACTGCAAAGGAAACATTTGTATAAACAACTGAAGATGGGCAGTCAGGGAAATTTTTATTGAATAAAAATATTTAGGTTGTAACATCACTTGCTTAAATTTTTGCCAATGGAGAGTTTAACTGAAATATAAAAAAATCACAAAATATTTTAGACCACCTTGCAGTTTATAAATGGAAATTGCCTTTTAGGGTTTCAGAATTCATTTTAATAGGCATTTTTTTGCTATTCCAAGTCTTTTACCATTTTTAAGAATGTGTCATTGGTAAAAAACCTGCCTGCAATGCAGAAGACCTGGGTCAGGAAGATGCCCTGGAGAAGGAAATGGCAACCAACTCCAGTATTCTTGCCTGGAGAATTCCATGGATAGAGGAGCCTTGCAGGCTACAGTCCATGGGGTCGCAAAAAATTGGACACGACTGAGCGACTTTCACTTTCACCATTTCTCATTGGCACTGTTTATTTCTGTTATCTTATTCTGCAACTTGCTTTGACAAATATTTTAACATTTTAGTGGTAAAATATCCAGTTTATTGTTGTTCAGTTGCTAAGTCATGTCTGACTGTTTGTGACCCTATGGATAACCCTACTTTAAAAATGCTTCAGTTAATGTTGAATAGAAAAACTAAGCAGTTAGCTGGAGAGTACTTTCAATATTCCAGAGCATTTCCCTGAAACAATTTTGGAGTAAAAATGACTATTACAACAGAACAAGATGCAACACATTGGCCAAGAAATAAGGTTCAAAACTGATTATGGGTCTGTATTCTTGGGTAACTGCTCGTATTAGTCAGTCAAGTCAACTAACTTAATTCATTTGTGAACCCCAGTGTCTTGAAATCTTATTTTTCATGTTTTTTGATAGGCTTTCATTAGTTTTAATATGCAAGTTAGATCTATAAAAATTCTAAATGAATATTATTAGTAAATTTCAGATACTGAGTGCTGAAATTTATAAATATCCCTTTGCTAAATTACATTTTCAAACTTCATAAACTCTTTCAGTCTTAAATCTTTTGAAGGGCTACTCTGAAAATGAAAAGTTTGCTTCTGGATGTCCATGAGTTATTTAGAAAAGGGATAGTAAATAAACAACTTGAATAATTTCCCTTTAAAAAGTTTGAAATGATTATGTTAATAAATTAACCCTGGCTTTTTTTTTTTTACTTTTAGTTTAAATCATTTGTCCCAGACTTAGCCTTCAGAATTCTATATCCCCTTCATCGGACTTAAGTGTTAGTCTAAAATTTTTGTTAATAAAAAGCTACTTAGGAATTACAACTAAAACCCAGACTGATTCAGTTGTTTTTACTGATAAGTTTCATCACAAAATGTTCACTCTCCTCTATTGTATATATAGAGAGAGGATATAAGTACTATACTACCTTTCTTTCCCACTGAATTACTTTGATTTTCTATAATTTAATTTAATGATAGTGCCATTACAATTCAATCTTCTAAGGACTTTGATTCAGGACATCAGAAATTATAGGAAGCCATCAGTTCATTCATGTATAATTATGACCTGTGCCTTCATTGAGATTGTATGGGTATTTTTTTTAAATCCATTTCTTTTGTGTGGGTTTGTCACTGAAATTAATAGAAAATCCTGAAATACAACAGAAACAGGGAGTGTAGTGGGCATTTGCTGTGAGTCATGGTCAAATGACAGACACTCACTAGAGTTATATAACCAAATCAATTTTTAACAATAATCAGCTACTCTGATGAAGCTAGTTCCAGCTAAATGGAATTTTTTAATGTGATCAAGAGATGTATTATTTTATTGAAACTAGAGAAAAAGAAGTAATTGAAGCAGCACGGTGACACTATTTCCACGTGAATGCAGATCGTAGCAAACATTCTCTCTTGGTCATAATGCACAGGAAGACGTCAGTGCTTCAACTATTTAAGTTGAGGTTTTTGGATGGTAAAAATTTTGCCTACTGTATTCTAAATTCTTGTTGGGTAAGTGGAAAATATGTTTTTACAATTATTTTGTATTTTTTATTTCATCATCATTCACTTTGAAGTCAGGCTATATGATACCTGAAGGTAGAATAGTTGATACCATTCAAAGTTATTTTAAATGGCATCAGAACTATTTCACACAGCTAGTTAAAATACATATATTAATAGTTTCTTTCCACTATGCAGTTTCTTGTTTCCTAGCTTTAATGAGTGCTTCATTTACAATGTTAAGAACAATATGCAAGTAGTTATTTAAAAATAAAAGAAACCCTGTATTCTTAGCATAATATATAAGGAAAATATGCTGTTAGTATCCATTCAATAAAACTCAAATTACTGTCAATTATTAGATTATTTTAAAATTACTTTAAGAACTGGTTTCTTTAATGGAAGAGGTTTTAGTTTTTGAAAAGTATCTTGATTCCAGGGCAGCAATGTTGTTTATAAGCAAATAGAAGAAATTAAGTGGAAGCCTGCTAGGCTTTTGAATTATTATACACTCACCACTTGATAGATTAATATCTACATTCAAAAGAAATTAATTGAAATTAAATCTAATCTTTTTGAATGACAGTTTTACTATAACAGAAAGTAACTATATCACACAATGACTGTTTTATGTGAGAAAATAACCATGAATTAGCTAAGATGTTTGCAGATATAGCCATATGAAATTTCTGATCTTGTGTGAAGTTCTTTGACAAAATTTTTGCCTGACTCTGGCCAGATCCTTTATATTGTTTGTTCCTTATAGCTTTGTATGCAGAGCTATGGTTAACTACTAGTTTCTCTTCTTCATCAAAGAATCTTCATATGTGTGACAAAAAAATTTTAAGCTACTATTTACCTTTTTATTCTTCAGTTTAAAAAAAATCCCAGTATTTTAGATACTCTTTTTCACATATTTTTCAAACATCGTGTTTTATATGTTGGTTCTCTCTGAATCTTTCCAGTTTTTCAGTTTATTATTTGAAATGAATTGTGATTGAATGTAACTAATTTTTAAGTAATCATTTCATAACTTATCCACTCAAATGCCTATTAAAAATAGTCACTTGGGAGCTAAGATATTTTCAATTCCATCAGTAACTACTCTTCATACTTGGAGAATGAATCTCATTTCCTATAAACAAAGCTAAGGAGAGCCAAGTTGAGTGAACAAAGCTGGTTGTTGAACTGAGTTACATATACAAAATCACAAGTCTCTTTTTCTCTCAGCCCATAAACTGACTTTAATAAACAAGTCCAAGAAGGTGTAACAGAATTATTCTGAGGAGCACCAACATCCACCAAAGTGATTATTTTGAAGAACCCAACCTAATTTAGGTGTGCATAATTGTGTATTTGTTTAAAAATCCACCTTAATATTTTAGAAACTCATTTTGGCACTAAGTTAGGGTTAAGAATTCAGACTGAATAGAGAGAGAGTTAGAAAGCATTGATGCTGCTGCTTAATAATCACAACTATGTCTCCCATTTAGAAATTTAAAAAATCAATAATAAGTTTAAGGTGTTTGAGAAGTTGTAAAGGAAATTTCAGAATCTCTCTCCGGTTCAAGCAACTGCTAATTCACAATTCAGAAAGCAAGCTAAGGCCAGATGACCTGTGTCTAAACTCGGAGCATGATCAAATTCAGCACTGAGATACAAGATTATAATCAGTTCCACTAAGTAGAAGAATTTTTATCAATTGTATTTGACACGAGCATGAGAAAATCTGGATTTTGTCAGAAGTATTCTGTGCAGATATCTATAAATATTTACTGGATTTTGGCATCTTCCTCTTGCACTTACACTCCTTAAAAAAATGTATCTGATAGAAACTGTTTACTTATATGTTAAAAGTTTCCTCGAGGAGTGGAAATCACATCATCAATACTCCCACGTAAAATGCTTTTAGGGAAAACTTTTGAATATTTTATTGTAGACTGTTCAATGAATTGTAATTTCAGATAGAGGACCAAATGGATTTTGGTTTTATCTAAGTTTTTAAAAAATCATTCAAAAGCTTGCCTTTCTAAAATATGTATCTTTGCATCATGTATGTGTTTTATGGCATAAAAGTTACAGTTCAATAGATTTCTAAACAGCTTTTGAGACAGAGACATCAAGTTTTACAGATTCTAATTACAAGTGAGAAGTCATCTCACTGTGGGAAATTAAAAATGGATACAATTAGAGATAATTCCAGTTGAAAGAATGCATTATGGAAAAAGCAATAAAAGCACAAAAAATAGGAAAGTAAAATCACTTCTCAGTAGTTCTTCTATGATTCAACTATAGATCAATAGTGTGTAGTTAATGCATTACCAGGAGAGCATTAATTTGCCATTATGGCAGGTGATCTGATCCTCTGTGTTCTGTCCATTGACACAGATGACCTTTTGTTGAAAGAGATTCTACAGTCATTATTTTAAATAGAGCAAAACGCAAGTATTCTGTAGGTGAAGGTAGGTCACTTTGAGTCGTAAGTATGTTACACAACACAAAGTGGGAATCTTTGTAGTACAGCCCAAGTAGTCTCATAAGGAAGGAGAATGAGCCTGGGCATATCTGTTTGTGTGTAGAATGGATATAATATGCACTATATGATGGTGAGCAAAACTGATTCAAGGAGAATCTACAAAGTAAGCATAAAATAAAATAGACCTATAATAAACCTCTACACAAGAAGATATGAGAAACTTTGGTGCAACTAAATATGTGTTTAGTGATGCTTCATTTTCAACATGTGAGCTAAATAGCCCAGGAGGTAGAATCTGATGCCCCAACAACCACATTCTTGAAAGGAAGTGGATCTCAGCTGTTTAGAGACCTTATTCTAACTATAAACATGTGTCAGGGACCCAAGGGTCTTGTCCAGAGTCTGCTACACAGGCAATGATATCAGCCTCAGAATTGCCAGCTAGGCATGGGAGACCTTAGAAACTGCACCTACTGATAAATGTTTCAAAACTAATGAAAATGTATACATTGTGCAGAGTGAAATCCTAGCTCTGCTATTCACTAGCTGTGTGACCTTGCCTTTATTAGGTGTATGAAATTTTTATACTTCAGTTTTGTTGTCTATGAAGTGGGAATAATAGCAATACCTACTTGGTAAGATGGATGTGAAGAGTAAACATTGTCACATGTAAAGCATTTGTAATAGTACCTGCAACAAAGTACCCCACAAATGTTAGGCTGAAATGATCCTCATCATCATACCCCCACTAGCATTTGTATGCACTGACAAAGAGTTTTAAAACAAAGTTGACAGCCCTTTATTCCAGCATGTAAGCTTCCCCACTGGCTCAGCTTTAGAAAAATGAAAAACTCCTCCTATAGTGCAGGTGATGCAAGTTTGAATCCATGGGTTGAGAAGATTCCCTGGAGAAGGAAATGGCAACCCACTGCAGTATTCTTGCCTGGGAAATTCCATGGACAGATGAGCCTGTGGGCTACAGTTCATGGGGTCACAAAAGAGTTGGATGCAACTTAGCAGCTAAACAACAGCAACAACAATTCTTGCATGTAGTTAGTCTTAGTTCAGTCTAAGGGAAAGATCAAGTGCTGATGTTTTGTTGGAAGGTAAAATCTAGGATAGCAAGAGTAAAAGAAAATAGAAGTAAGAAAGAAGTTGCCATTTGAATACAAAGTAATGCATTACTGAGTTGGCCACTGCTTCGCAAGATGCAAAGACAAGCAGAGAGCAGTTGGCAACGTGGATTGCCTTCAGACACTCTAGATAAAAACCAGTGCCTTGAAGGAATTCTCTGGTGGTCCAGTGGTTAGGATTCAGCTGTTTCACTGAGGTGGCCTGGATTCAGTCCCTCACCATAGAACTGAGATCCTACAAGCTGGTGGCACAGAAGGAAAATTTAAAAAAAAAAAAAAAGAAAGAATGTAAGAAACAAATTTAAAAAAACCCATGCCTTGGGATTTGGGACAATCTATTTCAGTGAAAATGAAGAAGAAATTTATCTACCATTTCCTTCAGCCTTCTGTTGCCCATTGGTTAAAGTTCATCCTTCCAGAGAGTTAACTTTCTCATCCTTCTGGGTTTTATCACCCTGCAAAAGCAGACTCCTATGACCTGTAGTGTGGCCCATTATGGCACTTCATCCAGGATTCTAATCTCTTCTGCACATCTGGTTATCAAGCCTCTATATTCACAGTGACAGATAATTTGTTACATTACAAGTTATCCAGTTAAAACTATAAGCAAGTTCTGCCTCATCTTTCCATGCCTTATACCTGCTTCCACGTATCTTTCATCCACTGGCCTTACTTCTTTTCAGACAGAATATATTCAGGTTATTTTTCTAAAAGCATAGGATTTCAGAAAAAAAGAAAACTCCTGTGAACAGTAATAGTGAAATATCATATTCATACTGTTCATATCTTTGCTTTATAAATGTAAGTTGTATTGTCAGTCAGTAAGTGAATTTTTAGCATAAGATCACTTATAAATGATGACTTCACTAGATCACTTCACTCCCAGAATGAGACACAGAAAGCTAAGAAATTGTGTGATCTCAAGTAAAACTGGCTTGCTGTGAGAGAATTAAATGGTACTCCAAGACTCCCTGTAACTTGGGGAAATTAGTACAGCAGTGACCTAAGCATGCAGAAGTGATCCCACTTCTATTAATAGCTGGAAAGCCAGGGGAAGTGCTCTGAAATGCTCTCAGTAATATTTTAAAACTGAGTAACTTGCATTCAAAACATAGTCTAAAGGGACTTCCCTATTGATCCAGTGGTTAAACTCTGCTTCCAATGCAAAGAATGCAGGTTCGATTCCTGGTCAGAGAATTAAGATCACACATGCCGCACAGTATGGCCAAAGGGGAAAAATTTTTTTGAAAAAATGAAATATATCTGAAGAGCACATGAGACTTGTGTCTTTCTAGAAAAGTATCTAAAGTAGGCGTTGTAGTGATTCAAGGAGGGGGACTCTCATCCTTGCTTCTTTCTCCATTCAGTTTTTGGGTGAAGCAGCAATGATTCATTAATCATCCAAAGAGTCAAAGGAAAAGGGGGACAAAGAAACAAATACGCAGATAAAGAAAAGGGAGGAATAAGGTCCTTATGGTCAATTGATTGGGAACTGAATCCAGCTTATATGTAGGAAAACAACTTGCCTATAGTAGCTTCCCATTTTTTTCATGGATAGATACATTTTATGAATAAATGATGAGTTAGTGAATAAATGCTTCAATCAGTTGAAGTCCCAATTTTGACCAGAGTTGTCTGGTAGGTCATTCTGGCCATTTGGGGTCTTACCCATTCTAATTAATGTAAGATATTTAGTTCCATCTGTGTAATACTTGATATTCTAGTGACAGCATATTGTGATAACTATCTTAAGCCGGCATCATATAAGGAACTGATAATGAAGAGAATGTAAGTAGTTTACCAAAGCCTTACTATAATCCACAATAAGGATGTATATACATTTTAACTCTGCAAATCTAATAACAAAACTATTATAATGGCTAGTGCTCACATTGAATTTACTGTGTTTCAGATGCTTTTGTAAGTTAATAGTTGTACTAATTCATTTACTCCTCCAATAATCTTGTGAGACAATTATTGGTATCATTCCCATCCTATAAACAGAAATATCAAATTATAAGATGATAAGTGGCAAAACTGTCAGCTAAACTCACATGATTTGACTTAGCATATCTGATTTTAACCACTATACTTTATTGACATTTTGCCCACTCAGTTCAGTTCAGTTCAGTTCACTCACTCTGTCGTGTCCGACTCTTTGTGTTTGCCCACTAGAATAACTATATTTTCAAAAGGCAGACAGTAATAAGTGCTAGTGAGGATATGAAGAAACTGGAGCCTTCATGTATTGCTTGTGGGAATGTCAAATGGTGCAACTACTTTCAGAAACATTTTGGAAGCTCTTAGAAAGTTAAACATAAATTTACCACACAATCCAGAAATTTCACTTCTACATATCTATTCAGAATAAATAAAAACATACATCCACAAGCAGAGTTATACGTATATGGTCATGGCAGCATTGTTCCTTATACCCTCAAATTGGATAAAGTTCAAATTCCCATCAGCTGATGAATGGATAAACAAAATGTGGTATGTCCAATGGCAAAATATTCAGTAATAAAATAGACTGATATCATAACAACATAGATTGTTTAACATGTGTAAAACCTTACACTAAGTGAAGACCAGCAGACAGAAAATACAGTTCTATTTGTATTATATAATTTTATTTATATGAAAATTATCGAAAGGAGCAAATCTACAAAGATAGAAGACTGATCAGTAGCTGCTGGCAGCTTGGGGAGGAAGTGAGAGACAGACTGTAAAAGGGTTCATGGGAACATTTGGGTGGTAGAAATATCTTTAAATTGGGCTGGCTGATGGCTCTACAACTCTGTAAGCTTACACTGACTTACACTGACTTACACACTTGTATAGATAATTTTTATGGTATTCAGTTCACTTCAGTTGCTCAGTCGTGTCTGAGTCTTTGCAACCCCATGAACAGCAGCACACCAGGCCTCCCCGTCCATCACCAACTCCTGGAGTCCACCCAAACCCAGTTCCATTGAGTCGATGATGCCATCCAACCATCTCATCTTCTGTCGTCCCCTTTTCCTCATGCCCTCAATCTTTCCCAGCATCAGAGTCTTTTCAAATGAGTCAGCTCTTTGCATCAGGTGGCCAAAGTATTGGAGTTTCAGCTTCAACATCAATCCTTCCAATGAACACCCAGGATTGATCTCCTTTTGGATGGACTGATTGGATCTCAGTCCAAGGGACTCTCAAGAGTCTTCTCCAACACCACAGTTCAAAAGAATCAATTCTTTGGCTCTCAGGTTTCTTTATAGTCCAACTCTCACATCCATACCTAAATGATACTATTTTTTTTAATGTACATATATAGAGATGTATTATTGGGCTTCTCAGGGTAGCTCAGTGGTAAAGATTCCATCCACCAGTGCAAAAGAAGTGAGTTCAATCCCTGGGTTGAGAAGATCCCCTGGAGTAGGAAATGGCAATCCATTCCAGTATTCTTACTTGGGAACTCCCATGGACAGAGGAGCCAAGTGGGCAACAGTCTATGGGGTCTCAAAGAATCGGACATGACTTAGGGACTAAACAACAACACAGCAAGAAAGAGATAGATTAAGATTGTTAAATACTGTATGTAACAGAGTTATTAAATATAAAGATTTGAAATTTGGATTAATAGTGATTCACAGTGAAAAATCTGGAAGGTAAACAAGAGGGATATATTGAGAACATTTCAGAGTTCTGTTTCTTTAATTTTACTGGAAAATAAGACATAGTACCTTTTAAAGGAATCCATTAATATTTATACTATTATTAGTATCTCAAATGTAATCAAATTAAATAAATGTTTATGAACCTGCCTAATTTAAAGGTAAGCACATTCACCAAAAGAATTATTTCACAAATAATTCTATGCATTAAAGTATTAAAATTAGACTATTTTCTTACAAATAAACATGATCATACTTAAAATAAATGCTTATGTCTGATGCAAGTATTTTAATTTTTAAAGCTGTATGTTATGTAGGAAAAGTTAAATAGATAGGGAGAGATTAACTTTGATGGTATCAATAAATAACATCTGTTGAGAACTTTAGTCATGAAAGTCATGTGACCAAGCAGTGTTAGGTAGTGGTTATAAACAATGCCCAATCATTCTCTGAATAGTTATTTAGTATCTGATTGTACCAAATATAGTAATAAGAAGCAAACATATAAGAAAAAAATGCCACAAATAGTGATAAGTGCTCCACGGTGCTCTTAAACTAGAAAATGTGATAGTGACTGGGTGGCTGGTTTGACTGGCTGGAGATCTGGANGCATATTTCCTCATGTGGAAAATGATAGGATTTCAGTTGTCATGCTTTAAGGGCATGAGCCATAATCTCATTATCATCTCCCTAAATCAGTCACTACATCCTGGATGTTAACTCCATCCTAATGATACCAGATGCAGTAATATATATGAGGTGAGAGAAAAGTTCCATGACTCATCACTGGGCTCGAAAACAATGATGCAAGCTAAAAATCAATTTAACCACTGGTGAATTCAGCATGGACAACATTGCACATGCCTGGTTTTACTAAATAAAGAATAATGTTGCATATTTATAGGGCCTGATGTCTCTGAAACACACAAAGTAAATGTGAATAATCTAAAAAGAGTTAAAAAAAATAAGCCAGCCCTATAGCATTTTAGAGCATTATATAATTAGGGAATGTTTCTTATAACAACTTCAGGATGTAAGTAATAGGTGAACTTATAGTGTAACATTTCATAGAGAAAGACTGAAATGTAAAACGCATAAAATTCACTTATCTGCATTTAACTTATTTATCTTCTCTTTAATTCATATATGTAGTCTAGTCCATATTCAATCATTGATTTAAAACTTATGATGTATTGATATGTGGAGAGGGGATAACAATCAGATTTCAGTTTATGTTGTCAAAGCATAACAGTTGAAATTCATTTGTTTCTTGGTCTTCACATTTTATCTTATATATTCATCTGTGTGTGATATGTCAATCATTTACAACATAGAAGTGATCATTTTAGTCCTGGGGCTCAATGTAGCAACTTGTCTTAGAAATTAATCGTCATGGGAACAAAACTCAAAAGACACTAGTTTCACATCAAGATACACAATTAAGAACTTGAATAGTTATTCTTACCTCTAATGAGACCCGCTGTGTCATACATAGAGCAAGAAAGCCTTCCTGTAAATAGTACTTCATAATTTTCATCTCATTTTGTCCTGACAGCATCTTTTTGAGGAAGGCTCACTGTGATAGATATAAAACAAATAGCATACTCTCAGGAGACTGCAGTCAGAGTTTTGTTTGATAATAGAATTTGAAAAGAAACCAGATGACTGGTTCATAAATTAGTATCATTGAATGAAGGAATACATGAGTGAGTGGGTAATTTTTGAGTAATAGGGAAAAACTTTTTTTGAAGAACTGATGTCATAAAATTGCTCTCTTATGATCAAAATTCAAAATGATCTATTAAACACTCCTGGCTACATCCCAAGCAAATAGAAAAGGTCGTTACTGGGAAGATGCAGCAATTTTGCAGGATACTTGTTAAAGGAGGGCAAAATGTATTAAATGCCAATATTTCCACAAATCTGTTCAATAGTAAATTTGATTATTTACTTTGAACTATTTAGAGGAAGTTGATAAAGTTCTTAACTTTGAAGTATAAATTTGAAATAATCAAAGAGAAAGAATTCTTTAAAATGGAAATATTGGTCCTGATCCAAAGAGACACTGGCCTGACCTGGATGTGTGTGTCGCAGAAGTGAAAAAAGTAAATTAAAAAACCCAGGCACAGAAAAACACAGAAACCTTTCCCTTAACTTCTCTTGGCTCTATTTTATCTATTCTTCACCAATAGCTAAAATCTAGACTACTCTATATGAATATTTCAACATATATACATATACAAGTGAAAATTAGTATTTTAGAACATTACATAAATTGGACATGATAAATAAATTACATATGTATCCAGTTGTTATTATAAGAGACTACTAGAAGAGAAAAATTAAATGACAGCTGCTGTCAAGTTTCAGGTATCTAGAGTGGGACTCCCAGATAAGCAATTATCCATATACAGGCCAAGTTTGGCTATGACAAACAGTTGACTGCAGCCATGAAATTAAAAGACGCTTACTCCTTAGAAGAAAAGTTATGACCAACCTAGATAGCATAGTCAAAAGCAGAGACATTACTTTGCCGACTAAGGTCCATCTAGTCAAGGCTATGGTTTTTCCTATGGTCATGTATGGATGTGAGAGTTAGACTGTGAAGAAGGCTGAGCACCGAAGAATTGATGCTTTTGAACTGTGGTGTTGGAGAAGACTCTTGAGAGTCCCTTGGACTGCGAGGAGATCCAACCAGTCCATTCTGAAGGAGATCAGCCCCGGGATTTCTTTGGAGAGAATGATGCTAAAGCTGAAACTCCAGTACTTTGGCCACCTCATGCGAAGAATTGACTCATTGGAAAAGACTCTGGTGCTGGGAGGGATTGGGGGCAGGAGGAGAAGGGGACGACCGAGGATGAGATGGCTGGATGGCATCACCGACTTGATGGATGTGAGTCTGAGTGAACTCTGGGAGTTGATGATGGACAGGGAGGCCTGGCATGCTGCGATTCATGGGGTCGCAAAGAGTCAGACATGACTGAGGGACTGAACTTGAACTTGATGTTGATTATCAGGAAGAATGTTAAAGAAGCAGAGCTGCATCTTTGCATACTAGAAAGACATTGATACCCCCAAAAAGAGTTACATGAAAATGCAAAGAAGTTAATGTTTAATGGGGCAGTGAATAGCACAGACTCTAATATAGTAGGAATTAAAATAATATCTTACTGTGGGTTGGTGTGAATTCTGAATTATGATGTAATTGTGTAAGTAGAGGAAGTGAAAATGTGTTATTAACAGAAAATGAAAGAGAACTATGCTCATCATTGATTGCTATTACTCTCATATCTTCATCTTATTTCATTCATTTATTCGGGGAACAAATCACATGCCAAGCACAAATCTTTATGTGAATGTGCAGTGGTGAACAAAACAGCTATAGCACCTATCTTTTTACTGTGTCTCTGGAAGCTGAAGAGTGAGATCTGGGCAATACCTGCTATACATGTACTTTAGGTACTGAACTAGATACATGCCATTTTATTCAATACAGTCCTCACAAGAGTTCTATTTTAGATAGATAGATAAATAGATTCATAATATATGTATATGTGTGTGCTTGTCATTCAGTCATGTCTGACACTTTGAGATCCCACGGGCTGTAGCCCCACCAGGGTCCTCTGTCCATGGGATTCTCCAGGCAAGAATACTGGAGTAGGTTGCCATTCCCTTCTCCAGGGGATCTTCCTGACCCAGCGATCGAACCCATGTCTCCTGCGCTGCAGGCAGACTCCTTACCGTCTGAGCACATACACACAGTTATTTATTTATCCCTGTTTCTGCATGAGTTATTGTAGTGGTTACAAGAGTACACAGGAATTTTGAGAAGGGGGGTCTAGAAGCAGATAGACTCAGGATGTGAACTTTGGTTCTGCTATTTATTAGCTGTATGATCTTAGTCAAGGTCCTTAGTTCTCTGACTCTCCGTTGTTATTTCAGTCACTAAGTCATGGTCCAGTGCTTTGTGACCCCCATGGACTGCAGCACCCCAGGCTCCACTGTTTCCAGGAGTTTGCTCAAATGCATGTCTTTTCAGTCAGTGATGCTATACAACCATCTCATTCTCTGTCATCCTCTTCCTCTCCTAGCCTCAATCTTATCCATCATCAGGGTCTTTTGCAGTGAGTCAGCTCTTCCAGTTTGTGATCCATCCAGTCTGGCATCTCTCATGATTTACTCTGCATATATGTTAAATAAGCAGGATGACAACATACAGCATTGTCATACTCCTTTCTCAATTTTGAACCAATCAGACTCTCTGTTTCCCATCTGTCTTTTGAAGAAAATAATAAAATCATTTCATGGTGTTATTGTGATATTTAAATGAACATTTTTAAGCACGGTGATTGAAATGTAATAACTATTAAGTGAATTTTAAAGTGCAGTAAGTCTAAAAGAATTTGGGTAAAGTATAAGGAAATGATAGTAAAAAAAGAACAGACTATTAAATATGTAAAGTACATCAGATTTTTCCACCCTTAAGGATGGTTTTGTTTGGCCTACAAGATTCGGATTTAGGACAGTCCCTACTGTTTTTATACTTCTTGAGTTCTTCTTATGCCAAAAGACCCTTGGCAGCCAAGAGTGCCCCTTTATTCCTCGGCTTCTCTAGATCAGATCAGGTATCCAAGATTCCAAAATTCTACCTAAGCATTGAAAGCCCTGTGACTTCAATCCAGTGTTTTGTTCTCAGGTCTGCATAAGCACCTGAAGGACCAGAATATTTAACCAAGCCAAAAGTAACAAAACATTTTAGAATGTGTTCTAAGAGGACAAGTAAAAATCTCCCTCCAATATAAACACAGGGAAGAAAGCCATCTAATAAGTAAGAAAAATCACAGACCTAGATTTCTCCAGGACAGTTTTAACTTATGCTGATTGTCCTGGAGTTTTCATTACTAATTTCCCCATTTACCCTCCAGTGTCACAATTTTGATGGTAAATCATATGATCACCTTGGAGTATCCTAAAACCCTCACCCTAGAATTTTTCATGGTGTTGGTAATGTTCCCTCAGGTTAATTCTCATACTCGACACATCATAAACTATATGCCCTTTTAGTGAGAAATGCAGAAATAAAACTGCTTGTTTGATCATTTCAGTTATTCATCTGTAACCATATTCCAATGATCCATTTTTGGAAGCTGAAAGCCAGGCATTTTGTCTTTAGGTTCTTGTCTTCATTAAATTAATAATAATTTTTAAAAAACCCCAAGCATACAGTTTATTTCCCTGATTTTTCCACAAAGTCACAAACTTTATGTGCCTCATGTTTTCCAGCTGTATTGTAAAGCAATTAAGAATGTCTTTAATGCTCTTTGTCTTTAGGTCTTTAATGTGTAAAAAGAACACATCTTTTAAAAAATATAAACCTTTCTGCTTTGCTTTTCCAACCTTCCGTCTGTACATACAAGTGCTTTCACTATATTAACTTGGATATTGGTAGGATGTTTTTCTATAGCACTTTGTAAGTACTTAGGTCTTCCCCGATAACTCAGCTAGTAAAGAATCCGCCTGGGTTGGAAAGATCCACTGGAGAAGGGATAGGCTTCAGTATTCTTGGGCTTCCTTTGTGGCTCAGCTGGTAAAGAATCCACCTGCAATGCAGGAGACCTGGCTTTGATCCCTGGGTTGGGAAGATGCCCTGAGAGAGTGAAAGGCTACCCACTCCAGTATTCTGGCCTGGACTACATTCCATGGGGTCACAAAGAGTCGGACATGACTGAGAAACTTTCCCTTTCATAAGTACTTACTCTTAATCAGCTGAACTTTGTCTAACTTTCTGTCCCAGACTATATAAACAACTCAGTCAAGATTCTTGACTCACTGCTAAGTTACAGACCACTCTCACAAATTTGTGTTTTTACCAATAATAGATTAAGCATAAAATCAACTACTGAATTATGAATGCTTTGAGTTCATAAGGGGACAGTATTATTTAATATACTAATTTTCAGGTTAACATTTTTCTCGTTGCAGGCAAATAGTCTATTTTCCTTAGAATGATGAATGTCTGCTTATATTGTTGAGTATCCACATACCTTTGTTCATCTTCAAGGTCCACAAAAAAATTTCCATGGGATAATTCGCCCAATAGACGTTTCCTTTCTTGGCTTTATGACTTATTCTCATTCTGTCATCCAAACCCCATGTGGTATTTTAGTAAATGATATTGTAAGTCAAGTTTTCACAGCTGTGTTGACTCTGTTGGAAAAAGAGAGATTGCCTAAAATTAAGGATTTTAGTCATCTGACAGCTATTGTTTAGACATTTAGTTTCCTTTTCTTGCTCCACTTTGATCATGGGAGGTGCTGAGCTTGCACAATGCTACACAAAACCCTTGCTACACCACCTGGGCTGCCACGGAGTAATTGAAAATTACTGTAGTAACTGATGCTGCCCTACAGCAATAGCCCAGCATGGTGAGAATTTTTTTAGTAGAAAAATCTACTGCTTCTGGAGCAAAAGTGACCAAGCTTCCTCAAGCTGCAGCCATAGCCCCTAACCAAAGAATTGGCTGCATAAGACTCTGATGTACAGAAGACTCCAGGTCTTACCCCAGTCTTTTTAGTCTTGTATTTATGTCTGTGAGGAAGCAGGGTCGTCAACAGTAGTGTCTTTGAAGAGGCAGGACAGAAGTCCCCATTCTTTGGCCCTGCATGTTGTGCCTGGTTCACTCATTTTCTCTCTTCTGCTGCTGCTGCTGCTAAATCGCTTCAGTCGTGTCTGACTCTGTGTGACCCCATAGACGACAGCCCACCAGGCTCCCCCATCCCTGGGATTTTCCAGGCAAGAACACTGGAGTGGGTTGTCATTTCCTTCTCCAATGCATGAAACTGAAAAGTGAAAGTGAAGTCGCTCAGTTGCGACCCCATGGACTGCAGCCCACCAGGCTCCTCCGTCCATGGGATTTTCCAGGCAAGAGGACTGGAGTGGGGTGCCATTGCCTTCTCCAATGCATGCAAGTGAAAAGTGAAAGTGAAGTCGGCTCAGTCGCGTCCCGACTCTTGGTGACCCCATGGACTGCAGCCCACCAGGCTCCTCCGTCCATGGGATTTTTCAGGCAAGAGTACTGGAGTGGGGTGCCATTGCCTTCTCCGCATTTTCTCTCTAGCCCCTCATAAATGGCAAATAGAGGTGCTGTATCTCCGTATGGTTCTTTTTATTATTATTTCTTGGTTCAGGTCATAATTGAGATCTGAGTTTACCTGGAACTGACTTTGTAATGGACGAGACAGGGAGGGGGACAGAGGCAATCTCACCTGCAGGGCATATCCCTTTGACTAATCAGCTGAGGCTGGTGACTTCCCTGGCGCTCCAGTAAAGACTCTGCACTTTCACTGCAAGGGGCACAGGTTCAATCCCTGGTCAAGGAACTAAGATCTCACATGCCACGTGACATGGCATTAAAAAAAAACAGTGGCCTCACATGAGGAATTAATCAGCCCGGGCCATCTTCAGTCAAGTTGTGTCATCAGCAAAGTATGGGTAAGATCAGTTCCACGTGCTATTCTGAATAACAGCCAAGTGGGTGACCCATCACCTGTGCTGCCTTTGAGAAAATACTTCGAGAATAGATGAATATATTCTGGTTGGCAAATGTGGTCTGGATCGCAGTATAAAATACCTTGGAAACACTTTATACTCTTAGTCTGTATTCAGCTGAATTGTGGGTTAAGAAATTTGTCAGAAAGAGCGTGACCACAGATGGACATTGAAAAATAACCTTTCAAGCTCCATAAAATTCATCCTTGATTGGGAAAAAGGAGGTATTTAGACACTTAGAACTTTTCATAAAATATATAATTTTAAGGATTAGATAAGAGGATAAATAATGTAACCTACAATGAAATAGACGAATATATAAAACAAAGTGACTCCTATACCTTTAGGATTTATCAGTGAGTAGCAGTTAATTGAAAAAATTAATAAGCTTAGCTTCTTATCCATTAGGCTTTTCCTGAGTTGAAACTGAAAAAAACAGTTTCTGTGGGGCTATCTGTTTGTTGTCCTTTTTGCCCCTTTTCCAATTTGCTACGGTCAGAACGTAGAAAACTGAACTCAGAGCCAGATTTCTTAATAGGATGGCATTTGGACAGCTATTTTACTTAGTGATCCTGTGCAGGTTAGTAACAAAGCTGAAATAAGCCCTCTCCTTTTGGGGGAAGCAAAATGGTATTCTGTTGGATGCTAGAATTTTATCACTTTGAAAAAAAAAAAAATGCTGCTTGAGAGACCTAAGAGTATAAAAGCATTTGAAATCTCAGAAGGAGTTTAAATCAATGCATTGCTACAGTTACAGAGCAGATAAAAGAGCCTGCTGTCTCAATTGCCAGGAAACTACTTAGAAACTCTCACTTTGATTTCTTCACATAGTCTGATACATTACTGCTAAATGCAATGTATAGGGACATCACAACTTTGATGTCGTACAGCTCCAACAAATGGAAACTAATGTGATAGAACAACTAAGATTTGTGGTTTTATGTGGATAGACAAATACATGCCTGTCTAGCTCCCTATGTACTGTGTGTCTCCAGGGGCTGTCTTTTCACCTATAGCTTGATAAACTTATAATTTTTGGTGTTTTATTCATGAATTCCAGGAAGCAGTGCTATGTTTATGTAGTACCAAAACCTCATAGGGGGATATTGTTATTCTGAATTATTACTTCAATAGTATGTATTGTGCACCAGTTTCAAAAGTACACTGCAATTTTATACATGTGTATCACTCCTGGTCAGAACCCAATTCAGTGAGGAATTACTTGATTCCATGCCTTCAGAAAATCTGGTGTTTTTAATCAGGGGGTGTGGACAGATGGAGTTGGAAACTGCATTTTCAGCCAACAATAGAGATCTGTTTTCCAGTTTCCGTAGTAAACGTGCAGTAGTCATTGAATTATTAAGATCCTTATACAGATCTGTGGATTTCTGACATTATTCATTAAATAATAAATTTGAAATTATTTCTCAATAATATGTTTCTTANATCAGGGGGTGTGGACAGATGGAGTTGGAAACGGCATTTTCAGCCAACAATAGAGATCTGTTTTCCAGTTTCCGTAGTAAACGTGCAGTAGTCATTGAATTATTAAGATCCTTATACAGATCTGTGGATTTCTGACATTATTCATTAAATAATAAATTTGAAATTATTTCTCAATAATATGTTTCTTATGAAAATCACAAATGTGAGCATATTTAACTCTGGAAGACATTACAATTAAGATTTTGGAATTTATAGAAATAAGATAAAAGTAGAGGTCTGAAGACCTGAATCTGACCATTGACTCTATCACCTACTAATTTTTTGAGTTGCAACATAGCATTCAGTGTTGAGTTTCCATTTCTTCACTCAACTAAACATTTAATAGCACCTTCTCTGTCTTGCTCTTAGAACTGGTACATGGACTAAGTGCTGGTATTAAAAGTCAGTGCCTTAGCTAGAAAACTTCAGACTGGGTGGGAAGACCAACAGTGCCTCCAATTGTGTGTTACCATGGACAGTTTAACCTTTCTGGACTCGTAACATGTGACACAAAGAAATATCTAAATTCCCTTTTGTCTTTGAAAACAATAAAGCACTATGAAAATACTGCAGGTGTTTTACATTGCTTGAACAGATTAACCCTTTATCAAAAATGGATTGGTAAAGGGAGATCATAGGATCACTTTTTTCCTTCTTTCTCTGGGAAATCTTTTAACAATCCAGTAGATAATCCTTCTTATTCACTGTTTCACTGATGGTTTGTTTAATGAGAATATTCTTAAACTTCTTCCAACCACATAAGACTCTCTTATTAGTATATTTTGATATGTGTTAAGCATTGCAGCATAATTTCCATTTTTACTTAAATGTAATTACTCTCTAATACTCCTCTTACTAATGAATTTACAGAAACTTTGAGGGTACTTTGGACTTAAATTGTAACCGTATATTTTGCAGCATGGTGGCACACATTTCTGAGACCTGGAGTGTAGTTTGTCCATCTATGTGGTAAGAATGAAAAGGAGTCACTATGATCATGGGTTTGTCTGAATTGTGTCTAATACTTTAAGATCCCTATTTTAAAAATCTTGTCACATTTCAAAATATCATTTGAAAGTTGTGCTACTCTGTGATACTAAAACCCAAGCCAGCCTCACATGTTCTGCTTGTCTAGACCTCTTCTTTGCCACATTAGTTGCCCGAGGTTAGCATTTTTAATCCAGTTCGAATTCTGTTTGCTAGTTTTCTAGTACATTGTCTTTTACATTTCAAGGACTTTGGCTTTTTCTTTACAGGCAAAAGTTTCCAATTTGACCTCCACCAAGCCCTTTAACTTCTAGATGACTTGATGAAAACTGTGGGGTTTAATACCAGTCTGTCTAAATAATACTATGATTTCCACAGTAGTTCCACCTTCGTGAGGTAATTTCATCCTCACAGTGATGAATAGGATATCATCTAGTGTTTTCAAATTGGAAGGTGGGAGAGGAGGACTCAAAAAGCTCAAAGACCAGTTTCAGTCACACAGCTACTGAAGGACTTAACTGGATCTCAGACATGTCTTTTGACAACAAGACCCAAGCTTTTTCTGAGATTATTGCTTACTGCAAATAAAAATCCATGACCTTTTACTGCAGTAGACCACAAAAATACAGATTTTAAAAATTGCATTCTGCCTAATTCATGCTATGATGATTTATACATGTTATGAACTTTATTTTTGGTGCCAATCTAGCTTACAGAGTGTTGGCTACTGGCTCAGAGATTAAAGCGTCTGCCTGCAATGAGGGAGACCCAGGTTCGATCTCTGGGTCAGGAAGACCCTCTGGAGAAGAAAATGGCACCCCACTTCAGTATTCTTGCCTGGAGAATCCCATGGAGGGAGGAGCCTGGTAGGCTGCCGTCCATGGGGTGGCAAAGAGTGGGACACGACTGAGTGGCTTCATTTTCACTTTCACTAGTGTATGCACTTAAATATGTTATCTTTTACTCTCCTGTGTGCATACTATTTAATCTCCATTTTTAAGTGAAGAAAGTTGTACATACTTAGGCATCTAAGATGTAGTTTAAACCCAGTTCTGCCAAACTTCTACAGGCATGTGCTTAAACCCTAGGCTATACTACTTGATGTGGTATAAAAACCACTTGATTAGATTTTAAGAAATAGTTCTTCAAGTTCAAGCTCTTTCCATTGTTAAAGCATAAATATTGATACTATCCTCTCACCTGCCTAATTTGTATCTTTGCATTGAGTATTGAGAATTTCTCTCAATGTATGTGAAGGAGATTTTAAAAATATAGACCACTGTAAATAGGTAATTTACTACTAATATAGTTAATCTCATTTAATGAAAAATAATGAGAAAGGAGTAGCACCCAGCAACCTTCTGTCACCTCCCAGGTATTTTTACAGTTGCTTTGCATAGACAGGCTCCAATTAAATGTGCCTGCACCTACAGTGAAAATTCAGGGCACTGTGTCAGACCTCTGGAGGGGACCGCTGGGTGGCCATGGGAACTTTATGGCACACCTCAAATCATGCTGCACAGGGGGTCACCACAGACTCAGCTTCTGCATACAGCTGGCCCTGCTGAGAATCAAGGGCCCCTATTTAGAACAGCTCACTGTAGGGAGATTCATGCTTATGGAAATAATTAATGGTGGCAATGATCCTTATAATGGCACCTGATGCCCTGCTGCGAAGAAAGATAAACCAGCCTTCACCATAAAGAACTTACAAATTATACTGAGCAAACATGTTAACAGCTATTAAGAGTCCTAATCAGAGCTGTTAAACAAACAATTAAGAGATGTCATATAAAATACACCTATTTAGGAATAGCAGCTACATGTTTGGAGTTTTAAAAGGAACCATTTACCTTTGAGATAGAGATAAAGCCCTCAGTGCAGGTTAGGCAAGAACAAGGCACCTTTCTGAGCAAATCCATTTTCTGAGCATCAAATCCCATGGACAAAGCCCTGTTCCCTATGGTGTGCTTGCAACCTAAGATTTATTTCCAGTCTCATTACTACTTCATCAGAAACCTACTCTTGTGTTTTCACATATAACATTATTGTAAGTAGAGCTTTAAAGGGCCAAAATATTGCAGTCTAATAATAAAATCAGGAAATTATTTGTCTGGAAGAACTCTACTTTGCAGAAGGCATTTCTAAGATAAGAGATTCATCCCCACCAATACTTACTGCTAAACCACTTCAGTCGTGTCCAACTCTGTGCAACTCCATAGGCAACAGCCCACCATGCTCCTCCATCCCTGGAATTCTCCAGGCAAGAACACCAGAGTGGGTTGCCATTTCCCTCTCCAATGCATGAAAGTGAAAAGTGAATGTGAAGTTGCTCAGTCGTGTCTGACTCTTGGTGACTCCATGGACTGCAGCCTACCAGGCTCCTCCATCCATAGGATTTTCCAGGCAAGAGTACTGGAGTGGGTTGCCATTGCCTTCTCCAGTGCTTAAATCTTTGTTATTCTAAGTGTAGTCAGCAACCTTAGCACCACCTGGAAGCTTGTCACAGAGGCAGAAACTTGGAACTCACTGCAAACCTACAGAAACAGAATTTACCATTTAATAAGACCCTCTGATAATGTGTGTGTGTTTGTATTTATGTATATATATATATATATCTCACATTTTTCAAAGAGATAGCAATCTAAAAGTTTCTATTACCAGAAATTCTTTCAGAAAATTAATGTTTAATCTTATGGGGAAAAAAGTTAAATTATTTTAGGAAAGTATATTAATAGTGTGATAGTTGCTTTATGATGAAACATATCTGAAGTGGTCCCCTCTGACCCAATGGTGGCGTCCAGGGCTTCCAGCATAGCACACCATCCCAGCCATGCTCAGTCACCAGCTGGTAGTCTCTCCTCCTTCTTCAAGTTCTGTGTTCTTTTCACATGCTCAATGCAGCTCCCAATTATGTAAGCACAGTAGAATAAAGAGCATACAAGAGGGTGGGAAAAAGAGGAGGTCGTTTTAGTCTTTAGCACCATATGATCTTCCATAGTTAAAATGCACAAGTCACCCCGATCACTCTGGCACCACTTGGTTGAGTTTACTCTATACAAATTGTGGAGTAAGGGAAGTAGTGGCTTCTGTATCTTCTCACCAGGAAAGTTAGGCAGGACTAAGACTAAGCTTGATTATTCATGCATTGCCACGTAACTAGAGTCCTTTTTAGAGTCCTTTCAGCAGCAGATTTTCACAGCAATCGTGAACATCCTCTAAATTACATGACATGATGTCATTTTCAAAATCTGATCTCTATGTTCATATGGGTAAATGTTTTAAGACTATAGTAAAAGTGTACCCATTAGCATATACTACAAAAAAAAAATACAATCTCACAGTGAACAAAGAAGATGAAGTAAAGCATCAGTTGACTTTATAGTTAAAAAAAAATCCCATGGAGGAGATTATAATGATGTTCTTTATCATTGTTCTGAAAAGAAAACAACTCTAAGAAAGTTATAACAGGCCTAATTAATGCTTAAACTACTCTTCCTGAGAAACAGGTTTTTTTATGTGATATAAATGGACTTCCTAGAAAATATTCTTGTCTGTATTTAGTTATTCAATGTTCTTTCCTACATTGTGGTAACACACCGCCCTTCACAATAGGAAATGAAAGGTTTTTATTTCTGCTTTTGGTTTGGGCTTGTTGTTTTTACTCATACTATACAAGTAAGAAGTAAATAAAACATGAAGACATTGACAACTTTTATCTACTAGTATCAGTTTTTCAAAACAATAGTTATATTTAGGTTGAAGATAATTGACCATTTAAAATATATATGCATGGTTTTGGTTCATGGAAAAAATAATTTTCATTATATGAAAAGAGTTTTTCTGCTGTGACTGTCTATACCTAAGTCACCTTAGCCTGCATGGTCATGAATTATGTAGTATAATCCACTTTTTAACCATGTGGCCTGCCTGGGACAAGTCAGTTAATGTCTCTGCATCTCACTTGCCTCATCTGTAAAATAGGGCTAAAAATTAAACCTACCTCTTAGTGTTATTTTGAGGACTGCATGATATAATACATTAAAAAGTGTTGAACAGAGTATGTGGCCCATAGTAAGAGCCTACTTCATGTTATATATTGCACTGTTTTATTCTTACCACATCATCATTCAACCAAGTTTGACAGAAATTTAATATACAGAAGCCATTCTGTTTTATTCTGAAATATAAAATGGCCACATTCCCTTAAAACATAGCCGTTTGCATCCTTATAAAAATAGTACACAAAAGTCTCCTACTTATACCACCAGCTCTGCTCTTTTTCTTGCATAAGCCAAACTTCTCATCAGATCATTCCATCTTCATATCTTCAGTTCCTCAATCCTCACCCACTCCTCAATTCATTGTAACATGCTTCTGCCCTATTGCAGAAATTATCCACCATAAATGCTAATGTATTTTGATTGATAAATTTAATGATACCTTTTCACTTCTGATATTATGGACCCTTCATGCAGCATTTGACATCTTATACGATGCTGTCTTGTGTCTCTTCTGAGTGTCCTTCATTGTCTTCCTTAAGCCTTCATTTTAAATGCTTCTATTCCCAGAGACCCATATTTGGCCTTTTTATATATACATCGTGAAATTTACTACCACTCTTTGCTGAGAACTGCTAGGTATACATCCTTCTTGCCCTTTCTCTGTTCTATCTATTTCCCATTCCCTATTCTAGAGCTGCTCAGTGTGTTTTCAGTAAATTTTCTCAACCAGCCTAGCAACAGCTAAGTATCTGGTGGTGTGCTAGGCATGAGGATTGTAATGAAATATATTAATTAAACACCCAGAAGGCTTTAAGAGACCTTGAAATAGAATATGGTTTATCCTTCTATTTTCAGATGTTTCCTCATCTACATTCACATATGACATGAGTTTTCATTGTTGTTTTTGTTATTCAGTCGCTAAGTAGTATCCGGTTCTTTGCAACCCCATGAACTGCAGCACACCAGGCTTCTCTGTCCATCACTGTCTCCCTGACTTTGCTCAAACTCATGTCCACTGAGTCTGTGATACCATCCAACCATTTCATTCTCATCACCTCCTTCTCCTCTTGGCCTGAATTCTTCATCATCGGGGTCTTTTCCAATGAGTCAGCTCTTTGCATCAGGTGGCCAAAGTATTGGAGCTTCTTTACCAGCTGCTATCACCAGGCACTATGATATATGCTAAGAATCTAACATCTGGAAAGATAGGCTAAAAATGAGTTTTGCTTTGCTTACTTTTTTGTTTGGATGATTATTTCTTTGGATTGATTTGAAATATGGATGTGAAGAGTCATTGAATTCTAGGTGATAAATTTTCTGTTTAAGTGATGGTGGGCCATATGGATGAAGAGGTCCTACCAGCAATGAGCAAATGTGTAAATGTAATTGAGTTTCTGGAGTCTATGTATAGTATAAAAATTGGAGAATTATCTTTGTAAGTAATCAATATGGAAGTGTTTCTCTAAATCCACTAAATTCAAGCTCTAACTCAAATCCTAACAGATTCCCAAATATATTGTTTTAGAAGGATCCTAATTTCTCAGATTCAGCCTTCCTTAACAAATGGTCATGCAAAAACAAAAAATCTCTCCTGCATATGCATTCATTAAACATATCTCTATTAAGAGCAGAATAAGTGACAAACTCTATGCTAGTCACTGGGGATAATATGTTGTCCAAAATAAATATAGGTTCTTCCCTCCTAAAGCTTCAGTCTATCGGGGAAGGGAGCTGTCAGTCAAATAATCTTGCAAAAGTTAGAAGTCAAAACTGTATGAATTGAGGCTTTAACCTATAGCTCCATATATGGAGCTCCTAGAGGCCTCCTTGAAGAAGTAATATTTCCCATGAGGCTGAAGCTGGGGGGTTAATCAGCCATGTNATATGGTTTATCCTTCTATTTTCAGATGTTTCCTCATCTACATTCACATATGACATGAGTTTTCATTGTTGTTTTTGTTATTCAGTCGCTAAGTAGTATCTGGTTCTTTGCAACCCCATGAACTGCAGCACACCAGGCTTCTCTGTCCATCACTGTCTCCCTGACTTTGCTCAAACTCATGTCCACTGAGTCTGTGATACCATCCAACCATTTCATTCTCATCACCTCCTTCTCCTCTTGGCCTGAATTCTTCATCATCGGGGTCTTTTCCAATGAGTCAGCTCTTTGCATCAGGTGGCCAAAGTATTGGAGCTTCTTTACCAGCTGCTATCACCAGGCACTATGATATATGCTAAGAATCTAACATCTGGAAAGATAGGCTAAAAATGAGTTTTGCTTTGCTTACTTTTTTGTTTGGATGATTATTTCTTTGGATTGATTTGAAATATGGATGTGAAGAGTCATTGAATTCTAGGTGATAAATTTTCTGTTTAAGTGATGGTGGGCCATATGGATGAAGAGGTCCTACCAGCAATGAGCAAATGTGTAAATGTAATTGAGTTTCTGGAGTCTATGTATAGTATAAAAATTGGAGAATTATCTTTGTAAGTAATCAATATGGAAGTGTTTCTCTAAATCCACTAAATTCAAGCTCTAACTCAAATCCTAACAGATTCCCAAATATATTGTTTTAGAAGGATCCTAATTTCTCAGATTCAGCCTTCCTTAACAAATGGTCATGCAAAAACAAAAAATCTCTCCTGCATATGCATTCATTAAACATATCTCTATTAAGAGCAGAATAAGTGACAAACTCTATGCTAGTCACTGGGGATAATATGTTGTCCAAAATAAATATAGGTTCTTCCCTCCTAAAGCTTCAGTCTATCGGGGAAGGGAGCTGTCAGTCAAATAATCTTGCAAAAGTTAGAAGTCAAAACTGTATGAATTGAGGCTTTAACCTATAGCTCCATATATGGAGCTCCTAGAGGCCTCCTTGAAGAAGTAATATTTCCCATGAGGCTGAAGCTGGGGGGTTAATCAGCCATGTGTATAAGGCAATGGCCTTCCAGGCAGCAAGGTTTTACGAGGTCTCAAGGTAAAGAAAGAATGTGGCAAATCTGAGGAAAAGAGGAAAGACCTGGGTGATTGGAGCATAGTGAATACAAAGAAGAACAACAGTATATGAGGATGAAGAGGTAGGCATTGGTACCTGAGGGCTGAGTTAACTGATGAAAGCACTCCAGCCCAGCTTGACCACCTTCAAACAAGGTACATGACCAGCCCGGACATGTACCTCCAAGCAGTACATCTTAACAGAGAGAAAATGAGAGATTAAAATGTCCGTTCTTATGTTGTGCTGAATTTAACTCCTCGGAAATTCTACCTATTGGACCTAATTTTTTACAGCCATACTGACTATACATGACATACAGTAAACTACACATATTGAAGAGTTTCCCTGGTGGCTTAGATGGTAAAGAATCTGCTTGCAATGCAGGATACCTGGATTCAATCTCTAGATTGGAAAGATCTCCTGGATAAAGGAATGGAAACCAATCCAGTATTCTTGCCTGGAGAATTCCATGGACAGAGGAGCCTCGAGGACTACAGTCCATGGGGTTGCAAAGTCAGACACAACTGAGCAACTAACACTTTACGCATATTTAAAGTATACAGTCTGATGTTTTGAAATAAGTATATACCTGTGAGACTGTCCCCACATCAAGCTGATGAAAGTATCCATAGTCCCAGAAAGTTTCCCTGTGCCTCGTGGCAGTTTTTCCTTCCCTAACACTCTCATCCCCTGCAGGCAATGACTGACATGTCATGCTTAGACCGGTGCCTGGCATATAAAATAAATTATGTTGACTGAAAAGTGAGTCTGTTTGGAGAATTAGCTCTTGGTTTGACTGAAGCTGGTACTCCAATACTTGGGCCACCTGATGTAAAGAACTGACTCATTTGAAAAGACCTTAATGCTGGGAAAGGTTGAAGGCAGGAGGAGAAGGGGACAACAGAGGATGAGATGGTTGGATGGCATCATCAACTCAATGGACAGGAGTTTGAGTACACTCTGGGAGTTGGTGATGGACAGAGAGGCCTGGTGTGCTGCAGTCCATGGGGTCGCAAAGAGTCTGACAAAACTGAGCAACTGAACTGAACTGAACTGAACTGACATTCTGTTGGTTGCTCTACCTTTTCTAGGTATGCAGTGCTATTCAAAATCAAGATTTCACGGTCATCCAAGACTACTGCACTGGCCTCAAAGCCTTGCTTTATCTGAAAAGCATTGAAGAACTGCAGGACTGGGATGGGCAGAGTCCAGCCACTAGGAGTCACCAGAAAGGGAAACCAGTTCCTTGTATTGCTGAACTTGTGGGAAAGGTATGTGTTCACCTGTCTTGGGTTGTCCTTGAGAACTCTGGCTTTTTCATTTTCCATTTCAGGTCTTGTTTGCCCTCCCACCATCCTACTAACAGGGGAAACACAGATGCCCTATTGGATATGATTGCATAGTAGAATCATTCTGAAGGAGCTTGATTACAACTATATGACAGGTCTCTGAGCTACATTTTTATGAAACCTGTATAACACAAGGTTACATAAAGGAAAAAGATTGAAGTTTATAGTATAAAATGCCTCCAAATTCTTGCTTACTGTGGTGATGACTGGCATTCTTTCCAGTGGGAGGCTGGAGATTTCTTTATTCTTTAACCAGCTCTGGAAATTATAACATTACCTTTCTATTTTCAGACAATCAAATCACTGGAGCCCTGAATAATATGATGAAGTTTTTTAAATTAAAATCTAATCAGTCTCTTTTGTAACTGCTTCTGCTATGTGTGTGGTTAAATCTGGGCTCAAAAGGTTATGTCCCAACTTTCTCTCTAACTGCTATTTTCAGAGAAATATACACTACATTTACATTTTGTATAATACAGTGATTTTAGCAAATCTTTTCTGAAACAACATTCAGTATTTTGCCTTTGTATTTCCTTTGTATTATTCTAAATAGACAACCATTGTCAGAAGACGTTTCTTGAGTCCTGAATGAGGGGAGGAAAAAATTATAATTCTTAGTCTTTTCAGCTTGTCACTACATCAATAATTAACTTTAAAAAAAAAAAAGAGAGGCAAGTATAAAAAGATTCTTTAAGGAAGCATTTAATAATTCAAATGAATCTTAACTTGAAACAGGTCACATGAAAAAGAATGGAAAACAAAAACCCTGGGTTCTGTGCTTTGGATGGCATGGTTAGGGACTCAGAAAGAATAAGAGAAACATCATGAAATGATTTACATTTGACTAGTTTTAATTGGAAATAGCACTATTCTTCTCTGAACAGACAGCCAAAAATAAGAGCTTCCTATAGATTAATGTGTATGAATGACTGCAAGTCCAGTGATCAAAAATAAAGGGGGGAGGGGATAAAATCTTGCTGGTTTCCAGGAAAGTATCGTGATCAACGACTCCATGAATGGCAATCAAACAGAAAGGCTGGGTGACATTAATATTTATAATATTATAATTAGCAAGACTGTGCCTAAGCAATATTATTAGTGTAACTAATCATATTATCATAAACTGAGTCTGAAAGTATTTAGACAGTGAGTGTTCATGCCTTTATCAATGACCATCAATATCCCAAGGTTGTTCATAACTAAAAAAAGTGTACAAATAACTTTATGCTCATGCAATGTAAATATATCAAGTTAATTGTTTCTGACATGATAGTTTTGATAGTTTATGACCATCTATAAAATCATTGTGTCAAATGTACGCAGTCATCATGAGAGCTGAAATGGAAGAGGCTGCATTGCACTGGGTCATTTTGTCTCTAAAGGACTTCCACACTCATTTCAAAACTTATATATTCAAATAAAAGATAGGTAATGATGGAGACACTTGTGTCAACAACATAAGTGGAAACTGATTTGCAGATAGTTTGAATCTAGGGTTAGACTTTATTTTGGTAAGCCCAGCCTTTATCAAAATTGTAAGTGTAATTTCCAGTATTATCATTTGTTAAAAAAAATAGATCTTGCCTATGTGATTGTATTACTAATTCATTTCTCAGCACTAAGTTGAGGAAAAAACAGATGGTCTGGTAAATAGATCTATGTCCCAGAGTCTCCGGTGAGGGCTGACATGATTCAAACACTAGGTGACTATCTCCTTTAGGTTAATATTCCTAATAGTGAATCAAAGCACTCTGGGTCCACAGTGCAGGTGGCTTCCTAGCTTTACTTTCCTGGTGTATGTATATGTGTGTATCTTTGACAGTAATTCATATTATATTCTCATTAGCTAAAGAGTAGGATGCTGCTTCTTACCATGTTTTCATGCTATAGAGAAACAAGAGAAGATGCAGACGCTTTCAAAAAGCCCCGCTAGAAGTAGCTGGCTTCTTTAGACAGGAAAAAAATTTGTTTGGAAAGTATAATTGTTACTCTACTTAATCTTTCACTCAGAGGTCAGGCTAGAATAAATTAGAGTAGAAATTTAGAAGAAACCAATTACAGTACGGTGTTTGAAGATGGAGGAAAANACAGATGGTCTGGTAAATAGATCTATGTCCCAGAGTCTCCGGTGAGGGCTGACATGATTCAAACACTAGGTGACTATCTCCTTTAGGTTAATATTCCTAATAGTGAATCAAAGCACTCTGGGTCCACAGTGCAGGTGGCTTCCTAGCTTTACTTTCCTGGTGTATGTATATGTGTGTATCTTTGACAGTAATTCATATTATATTCTCATTAGCTAAAGAGTAGGATGCTGCTTCTTACCATGTTTTCATGCTATAGAGAAACAAGAGAAGATGCAGACGCTTTCAAAAAGCCCCGCTAGAAGTAGCTGGCTTCTTTAGACAGGAAAAAAATTTGTTTGGAAAGTATAATTGTTACTCTACTTAATCTTTCACTCAGAGGTCAGGCTAGAATAAATTAGAGTAGAAATTTAGAAGAAACCAATTACAGTACGGTGTTTGAAGATGGAGGAAAATGAGACTTGAGCCATGGAAACAAGGATTTGGCCAAATTAGTCATGTTATCTTTCAAGTAATTAATATATTTAATATATTCTCCCTAATGGATGCCTCATGTATTAATTGATTAGACTTCCCAAGCAATGTTTCTTCATGTGACTTTGGAAGAGCAAGAAGTCAGGCATTTATAGTTTGCTCTGGTCTTATGGTGCAAGTTGTATAAATTTGTGCCTGCAAGCATGAGAGTAGCTTCCGTAGGAAGGGCAGTCAGAGCTCTGCTGCACCACAGAGCTGTGGATCTCGAACGCATGGTGCTTGAATTCCATGTGGTGTGCGTCTGATAGTGTAGATTCCCCGGCTCCACTCCTAGAGATCCCGATTTAACTGGTCAAAGGTGCATCCAGGAATATGCATTTTAACATCCAGATTCTGATGGAAGAACACAAAGATCCATGTTGCCAAGAGGAATGAAGAGAATAGCAACTGAATACAGTCAGAGCCTGAGAAGATAGTGATGGACCCAACACAAGCTTCTTTTGTGAGAGAAAGCTGGTAAGAAATGATTTTGAGCTGGAAGAGAAATGGCACAGAGAACAGGGAGAGGAAATCCAGAGAACCAGCACACTGGGCTCTGAATGGCCAGTGGTTGAACATGCCCATTGAGGAACCAGGGAGTTAGTTCAGCTGTTGGATCAAAGACACGTAAGCAAGAACTGTAACGACAGAGACAGTTCCCAAAGGCATGACATCCAGAGTCCAAGCAGACAGTCAGCAATGAGGATGTCTGTGAGGATTAGGAAGTTGAGACTTCACAGTATCATCAAGAAAGGAGGGGCATCCGTAGCCAGACCCTTTTATTTTATACTCAGTTTACCTTAATTCCCTCTTTACCTGGCAAAAACCTAGCAGCTCCATAAAAGTGAAATGTTGCTTGCTGCCTGTGGGACAGTGGTTACTGGCAGAGTTCAGAATAAGCCTGTGGGGTTTCTATGGGGCCTCCTCACTTACTAGCTAAGCAACTCCGGCGAGTTAATTAATCTCTCTAAATCTGTGTCTTAAACTATAAAATGAGGATAACCACAAGTCCGCATTCTCTCATTAACAATTCTGAAACCCAAAAAACTCTGAAACCAAATGTTCCACATAACTCATTTGGCAGCAAACCTGGCCTGAACTGATATGAGGCTATTTATAATCTTTATTTATTCCTCTTAGGGTGAACATTTGCATGTTTACTGCCGAGAGACTAATGTATTTGAGTCCAGGTTGCCACTCCGCATCTTGCTGGAGGTATTAGGTATAAGGTAGTAAATGTACCATTTTTCTTTCCTAAAGTCCAAAAAAGTTTCTGAATTTTGAAATACAATTCGCCTTAAGTATTTTAGATAAAGTGTTGTGAAGAATACTTAAATGAAAATGTAACTGCGATTATATCTTTATCCACAAATTCTCCTTTAGAGTTGGAGGCGAAGTATATATTTTACTGACATTAGAAAATAAAATGTTAATATTTGGCATTTTGAGGTGTGAAAATAAGAATTATGTTGCGATTATTTGCTTGAGAAACATGGAAAAAATTGCATGCTAAAAGAAACAAAAACAAAATTTTACAATCAGAAAGCATGGAAGAAAATGACTGCACTTTTCTGTGCTTAGGATAAAAGCAGAATTCCTAAGCAAGAGCCCTTGAGAGAAAACAACACAGGACAACACAACTGATTGCTTGGGGTCTGTGTGCATTTTCACCTGCTATTCTTTACATCTGGAGTCTTTCCAGTTCACTAAAGAGTAATTAAAGCATTCTCTTCTCTGAGTTATTCTCTGACCTCTCTGACCAGGGTTAATTTCTCCTTTTCTTCTTCCATCTGAGTTGCAACCAGTATCACACAGCAGTTGAATTTTTGCATCTCTGATTCTTCTGCCAGACAGTCTTCCCCTTTGTATTCCAATTCCTGGGTACCCACTGATACTCAGTAAGGGCTTAATAAATGATGCTTGAATAAGTAAATGAATGAATAAATAAATGTTGTAAGAAAACAGCTAAGTGGTAGAACTAACAGTCAATATTTACCATGCCAGCATTTCCCCCATTACATCAAAAATGAAAAAAGAAAAATAGTAACTTTTAACTTAAAAGTCTTTTATGGTGTATGAGTCTAGTAAAATGAGGTGGAAGGAAGCCAGAGTGAAAAGAATGAGATAGCAAGTGAGCCACCTTGATTCCTTCTATAATTGGCAACATGTACCTAGAGTAGAAGCTTCTTGAGGCTCTAGAGCACACTGTGTGCCAGTGCCTGACCTCACGTTCATCATGTAGGAGCAGCAGCATGGTAGCTGAATTGCGGAATGATATATTAATTTTTTAAAAAAATTTTTAATTTTAAAATTTTTAAAAATTTTATTTTTTTGTATTTACTAAATCTAAATTTTATTTTTAAATTTTAAATAGATAGTTGCCTATACAGTATTATGTTTAAGGACACCATTGGCATCAAAGAAGTTTGTTTACAGATTTTTTATCTCAGTTGTTTGTCTCCAAAGTCTTGCATTTTATTTTTTTTATTTTTTTATTTTTTATTTTTTTTAATTTTTATTTTTTAGTTTGTTTTGCTTTACAATACTGTACTCATTTTGCCATACATTGACATAAATCAGCCATAAGTGTACCTGAGTTCCCAATCCGGACACCCCCTTTCTTCTCCCTCCCCACACCATCCCTCCGGATCATCCCTGCCCATCAGTCCCAAGCAAATGAAGCCACTGACAAACAACTAATCTCAAAAATATACAAGCAACTTATGCAGCTCAATTCCAGAAAAATAAATGACCCAATCAAAAAATGGGCCAAAGAACTAAATAGACATTTCTCCAAAGAAGACATACGGATGGCTAACAAACACATGAAAAGGTGCTCAACATCACTCATTATCAGAGAAATGCAAATCAAAACCACGATGAGGTACCATTTTACACCAGTCAGAATAGCTGCCATCCAAAAGTCAACAAGCAATAAATGCTGGAGAGGGTGTGGAGAAAAGGGAACCCTCTTACACTGTTGGTGGGAATGCAAATTAGTACAGCCACTATGGAGAACAGTGTGGAGATTCCTTAAAAAATTGCAAATAGAACTGCCTTATGACCCAGCAATCCCACTGCTGGGCATACACACTGAGGAAACCAGAATTGAAAGAGACACCTGTACCCCAATGTTCATCGCAGCACTGTTTATAATAGCCAGGACATGGAAGCAACCTAGATGTCCATCAACAGATGAATGGATAAGAAAGCTGTGGTACATATACACAATGGAGTATTACTCAGCCATCAAAAAGAATACATTTGAATCAGTTCTAATGAGGTGGATGGAACTGGAGCCAATTATACAGAGTGAAGTGAGCCAGAAAGAAAAACACCAATACAGTATACTGACACATATATATGGAATTTAGAAAGATGGTGGTGTTAAACCTGTACGCGAGACAGCAAGAGAGACACAGATGTATAGAACAGCCTTTTGGACTCTGTGGGAGAGGGAGAGGGTGGGAGGATTTGGGAATATGGCATTGTAAAAATTTTTTTTTTTTAAATCTTTAAAAAAAAATCCTTTAAAAAAAAAATCTTAAATGTGTTATCTATCTTAAAAGTCACTTCCTTTGTGAAGTCATCTATGACTGTCTTCCTCTGCCTCTAGGAAAATTGAGTCACTTCTTTGATAGCTCAGTTGGTAAAGAATCTGCCTGCAATGGAAGAGACCCTGGTTCGTTTCGTGGGTCGGGAAGATTCCCTGGAGAAGGGACAGAGTACCCACTCCAGTTTTCTTGGGCTTCCCTTGTGACTCAGCTGGTAAAGAATCTGCCTGAAATGCAGGATGCCTGGGTTCGATCCCTGGATTCGAGAAGGGGAGNGAATCTGCCTGCAATGGAAGAGACCCTGGTTCGTTTCGTGGGTCGGGAAGATTCCCTGGAGAAGGGACAGAGTACCCACTCCAGTTTTCTTGGGCTTCCCTTGTGACTCAGCTGGTAAAGAATCTGCCTGAAATGCAGGATGCCTGGGTTCGATCCCTGGATTCGAGAAGGGGAGGGCTACCCACTCCAGTATTCTGGCCTGGAGAATTCCATGGACTATATAGTCCATGGGGTCACAAAGAGACACAACTGAGCGACTTTCACTTTCACTTTTCTCCTACAGCCCTTTGTTCATATAACCAGTATTGCAGTTATTAGATGATCTTCTGGTTATATTACTTCTTGTCCATCACCGAGCTCATTATGAGCTTCTTGAAAACAGAGATCATGTCTCATTTATATTTGAATTTTCAAGCACCTCGCACAATGCTCCATGTTTATAGAATTAAGTTGCACAGACTATCTGTGGTATCCTTCTTTGGGAGAAAAAAAGAAAGCCAGTTTATAATTAAAATTACAGCCAGGCCCTTTCAAGAATTTTAGAAGAAAACAGTAAACATGCCAAATTACTTTCAGTAGGTATTAAAATATGATGAAATGTCTATCAGTGATATTAATAAGTGAACATAATGTGTACTCATTAAAAAGCTTTCATTAGGATAAAATCAGAAACACTGTCTGGTGCTTGTATAGTGATTCATAATACAAGGTTTTATTTTGACGATAAAAATCAAAATTTGTGCATCTACATGACCAGATGCATCATTTTCATGTTTTTAAAATCAAAAGGAATATGATTTTATAAAACTACTGCTATCTAGTTGTGGTGCTTTATATGTACATGTCTCTCTATATACTTGTCTCTGGTATGTTTTTCAATACAGGGAACAAAGAAGCATCCACAAGGAATATATAATGTCATAAGTGTGACTGTCACAAAAGTCCTCATAATAACAGTGGTATCTCCTGTTTACTAAAAACTTTACAAGTCTTATGTCTTCATGCTATTTATTTTTTTGTGCTTTTCGTTTTTCCAAATTGAAGTTTAATTTACATAAAAATGGACAGATCTTAAATAAACCATTTGATGAGTTTTGGCCAACAAAACACCAATAAAATCCTTACATCTAGCAAAATACACAACATTGCCAACACCTCTTGGATTTCCTTCTACATTTTCCCAGTCATCATCTCTCTGTCTTTCCTACCACCAGAAGCAAACACTAATTTCCATCAACATAGGTTAGTTTGCTCATATTCTTTAGCATGATACAACTAGAATTCCATAATGTATGCTTTTTTCTGTGTGGGTATTCTCACTCAGTACAGTGTTTCAGAGATTCATCCATGTTTTGGGGGCGGTAAAGCCATTCACTTTTATTGGTAAATAATATTTTATTGTATAAATATACCACAATTTGAGTATTCATTCAAATCGACATTTGGGCTATGTTCACTTCTCCAATATTATAAATATATTGGAAATAGGCATTCAGACATAAATGGTTTTGTGATTACAAATTTTTACTTCTCTTGAGTAAAATCCAGGTCTGTAATATCTGCATCATAAGGTAGTGTGTATGCTTTATAAGAAACCTACAAACAGATTTCCAAAGTGATTGCAGCATTTTACACTCCTACAACTGCAGGTGGGTGTTTTGGTTTTTCCACCTTCCAGCCAACATTTAGTATTCTCTTTCTCTTCCATTTTAGACATTTTAGTGTATGTACATCAGTACCATACTGTAATATTAATTTTCACTTCCCTGAAAATTCATGATGTTCACCACTTCTTTGTGTTCTTTTTACACATCCATATATCTTCTTCTCTGAAGAGTCTATTCTCTTCTTTCCCCTACTTAAAAATTGGGTTGATTTTTTAATTAAATTTTAGGAATTCTATATATGTTCTGCATACAAGTCCTTAGAGGCAGAAGAAGCATTTGACAAAATCCAGCAACTACTCATCATAAAAACCTAAGCAATCTAGTGGAAGGAAACCCTCAGTCTGATAAAGCATGTATAAAAATTCTATAGTTCATGCTATATGTAATGGTGAAAAAAATCAACTTCCCCTAAGATCAAGAACTAGGCATAAATGTCTACACTCACTACTTGTATCCAACATTATACTGGAGGTCCTAACTACTGCAATAAGGACACAAAAAGAAATGGTATCCAAATTGGAAACAAAGACTATGAAGACTGTCTTAATTTGCAGGTAGTAATATTGTGTACATAAAACTTGTAAAGCACCTGGAAAAACACAATTATTGTTCTTGTTCAGTCAATAAGTTGCGTCCAACTCTTTGAGATCCTATGGGCTGCAGCACACCAGGCTTTCTGATCCTGCACTATCTCCCGAAGTTTGGTCAAATTCATGTCTTGAATCAGTGATGCTATTTAACCATCTTATCCTGTACTGCTCCCTTCTCCTTTTGACGTCAGTTTTTCCCAGCATCAGAATCTTTTCCAAAGAGTCAGCTCTTTGCAATAGGTGGCCAAACTATTGAAACTTCAGCATCAGTCCTTTCAATGAATATTCAGGGTAGATTTCCTTTAGATTGACTTATTGGAACTCCTCGCTATCTAAGAGACTCTCTCAAGAGTCTTCTCCTGCATCACAATTCAAAAGAATTCTTCCTGATGTAGCCATATTTATGGTTCAGCTCTCATATCCATACAGGATTACTGGAAAAAAATATATCTTTGACTCTATGGACCATTGTTGGCCAAGTGATGTTTCTGCTGTTTAATATGCTGTCTAGGTTTGTCATTGCTTTTCTTTCCAAGGAGCAAGAGTCTTTTAATTTCATGGCTGCAGTCACTGTCCACAGTGATTTTGGAGCCCAAGAAAATAAGATCCGTCACTGCTTCCACTTTTCCCCCTTCTGTTTGCCATAAAGTGATGAGACCAGATGCCAAGATCTTAGTTTTTTGAATGCTGTTTTAAGCCAGCTTTTTCACTCTCCTCTTTCACCTTGATCCAGAGGTTCTTTAGTTCCTTTTCACTTTCTGCCATTAGAATGATATCATCTGCATATCCGAGATTGTTGATATTTCTCCCAGCAATCTTGATTTCAGTTTGTGATTCATCCAGGCTATCATTTCGCATGATGTACTCTGCATAGAAATTAAATAAGCAGGGTGACAGTACATAGCCTTGACATACTCCTTTCCCAATTTTGAACCAGCGCTTTGTTCCATGTCTAGATCCAACTGTTGTTTCTTGAAACCACATACACAGGTTTCTCAGGAGGCAGATAAGGCAGTATGCCCATATCTTTAAGAATTATCCACAGTTTGTTTTGATCCACATAGTCAAAGGCTTTAACATAGTCAATGAATAAGAAGTAGATGTTTTTCTGGAACTCTCTTGCTTTCTCTATGATCCAAGGAATCTTGGCAGTTTGGTCTCTGGTTCCTCTGCCTTTTCCTTACCCAGCCTTTACATCTGGAAGTTTCAATTCACATACTGCTGGAAGTCTAGCTTGAAGGATTTTCAGCATAACCTTGCTAGCCTGTGAAGCGTGCACAGTTGTATGGTAGCTTGAACATTTTTTGGCACTGCCCTTCTTTGGGACTGGAATGAAAAACTGACCTTTTCCAGTCCCATGGCCACTGCTGTTTTCCAAATTTGCTGACATATTGACTGTAGTACTTTAACAGCATCATCATTTAAGATTTTAAATAGCTTTCAGCTAGAATTCCATCACCTCCAATCGCTTTGTTCATAGTAATGCTTCCTAATACACACTTGACTTCACACTCCAGACTGTCTGGATCTAGGTAAGTGATCACACCATCATTGTTATCCATGTCATTGAGACCTTTTTTGTATAGTTCTTCTGTGTATTCTTGTGACCTCTTCTTAATCTCTTCTGCTTCTGTTAATTCCTTATTCTCTTTGTCATTTATCATGCCCATCCTTGCATGAAATATACCCTGATATCTTGTTTTTTTTTGAAGAAATCTCTAGCCTTTCCCATTCTATTGCTTTCTTCTTTTTTTTAAAATTTTTTTTAAAAAATTTTTATTTTACTTTACAATACTATATTGGTTTTGCCATACATTGACATGAATCCACCACAGGTGTACATGAATTCCCAATCCTGAACCCCCCTCCCACCCCATATCATCTCTCTGGATCATCCCCATGCACCAGCCCCAAGCATCAGGTATCCTGTATTGAACATAGACTGGCAATTCGTTTCTTACATGATAGTATACATGTTTCAGTGCCATTCTCCCAAATCATCCCACCCTCTCCCCCTCCCTCAGAGTCCAAAAGTCCATTCTATACATCTGTGTATCTTTTGCTCTCTTGCATACAGGGTTATCATTACCATCTTTCTAAATTCCATATNTCCCTGTGCACCAGCCCCAAGCATCCTGTATCCTGTATTGAACATAGACTGGCGATTCATTTCTTACATGATAGTATACATGTTTCAGTGCCATTCTCCCAAATCATCCCACCCTCTCCCCCTCCCTCAGAGTCCAAAAGTCCATTCTATACATCTGTGTATCTTTTGCTCTCTTGCATACAGGGTTATCATTACCATCTTTCTAAATTCCATATATATGCGTTAGTATACTGTATTGGTGTTTTTCTTTCTGGCTTACTTCACTCTGTATAATTGGCTCCAGTTTCATCCATCTCATTAGAACTGATTCAAATGTATTCTTTTTAATGGCTGAGTAATACTCCATTGTGTGTATGTGCCACAGCTTTCTTATCCATTCATCTGCTGATGGACATCTAGGTTGCTTCCACGTCCTGGCTATTATAAACAGTTCTGCTTTCTTCTATTTCTTTGCATTGTTCATTTAAGAAGCACTTCTTATTTCTCCTTTCTGTTCTCTGGAACTAAAAATCAATAAATCAACTTAGCAGAGTTTCATAAGATAAAGACAATATACAAAAGTAAGTTGTATTTTTATATATATCACCCAAAAATTAAATTTTAAAATGCCATTTACAATAACATTCAAAATCTGAAAAATACTTAGGAACAAATTAAAATTTGTGCAGTAACCACCCACTGAAAACCACAAATTACAAAACCATAAAGAATTGCTGAGAAAAATTAATGAAGAAATATCAATAGAGAGATATGCTAAAATGCCATTCTCTTCAGATTGATCTGTAGATATATGACAGTCCCAATCAAAATCCCAGAACATGTTTTTGTAGAAGTTGACAAACTGATTCTAAAATTTACATTGGATTTCAAAGGTCCAACAGTAGCCAAAAGAATCTTGAAAAAAACATACTTGGAAGACTTGATCTATCTACCTTCAATATTTTCCGTAAATCTGGAGTAGTCAAGCAAATCTGTTTTCGACCTCAGGATAGACAAATAGATCAATGGAACAGATAGAAAGTCTAGAAGTAAACCCACACATATACCCTCAACTGATTTTTGACAAAGACACCAAAGCAATATAATGAAGAAAGGAAAGACTTTTCAATAAATGGAGCTGGAATTAATGGATAACCATATATAGGTATAGATATATAGATATTTAATGAACCGTCATCTTATCCTCACACAGGACACAAAAGTAACTTTAACTATATCACAGATATAAAAGTGAAAACAATATTATATAATTTTTAAAGAAAATGTAAGTAAATATCCTTTGTAATAACATTATTTTATTTCAGATACAAAAAAAAAGTAAACATGCTATAAAAAAATTGATAGTTGTACTTCATCAAAATTAACTTCTGCTCATCAAAAGGCAAGTTAAGGAAATGAACATTTAAATCACAGAATTGGAGAAACTATTCATAATACTTGTATCACACAAAGAACTTGTGACCAGAATATATATATATAATACTTTATTAGTGTAAACTGGAATTATTTGAAACAATTTAATCTTATCAACAAGTATATGGAAACTTAACATGAAAAATCCATGGTGAGAGACTTGCCTGTGGGCTGTTGCATCATTCAGTTCAGTTGCTCAGTAGTGTCCTACTCTTTGCGATCCCATGGACTGCAGCACGCCAGGCCACCCTGTCCAACACCAACTCCTGGAGCTTACTCAAACTCACGTCCATTGAATTTGTGTTGCAATCCAACAATCTCATCCTCTGTAGTCCCCTTCTCCTCCTGCCTTTACTATTTCCCAGCATCAGGGTCTTTTCAAATGAGTCAGCTCTTCATACTGGGTGGAGTTTCAGCTTCAGCATCAGTCCTTCCAATGAGTATTCAGGACTGATTTCCTTTAGGATGGACTGGTTGGATCTCTTTGCAGTCCAAGGGACTCTCAAGAGTCTTCTCCAAAACCACAATTCAAAAGCATCAATTCTTCGGTGCTCAACTTTCTTTAAGTCCAATTTTCACATCCATACATGACTACGGGAAAAACCATAGCCTTCACTAGATGGACCTATGTTGGCGAAGTAATGCTTCTACTTTTTAATATGCTATTTGGTTGGTCATAACTCTCCTTCCAAGGAGTAAGCGTCTTTTAACTTCATGGCTGCAGTTACCATATGCAGTAATTTTGGAGCCCCAAAAAATAAAGTCTGACATTGTTTCCCCATCTATTTGCCATGAAGTGATGGGACCCGATGCCATGATCTTAGTTTTCTGAATGTTGAGCTTTAAGCCAACTTTTTTGCTCTCTAATTTCACTTTCATCAAGAGGCTCTTCAGTTCTTCTTCACTTTCTGCCGTAAGGGTGGTGTCATCTGCATATCTGAGGTTATTGCTATTTCTCCCAGTTATCTTGATTCCAGCTTGGGCTTCATCCAGTCCAGCATTTCTCATGAGGTCCCTGTCCATCACCAACTCCTGGAGTTCACTCAGACTCACATCCATCGAGTCAGTGATGCCATCCAGCCATCTCATCCTCTGTCGACCCCTTCTCCTCCTGCCCTCAATACCTCCCAGCATCAGAGTATTTTCCAATGAGTCAACTCTTCGCATGAGCTGGCCAAAGTACTGGAACTTCAGCTTCAGCATCATTCCTTCCAAAGAAATCCCAGGGCTGATCTCCTTCTGAATGGACTGGTTGGATCTCCTTGCAGTCCAAGGGACTCTCAAGAGTCTTCTCCAACACCACAGTTCAAAAGAATCAATTCTTCGGCACTCAGCCTTCTTCACAGTCCAACTCTCAAATCCATACATGACTACCGGAAAAACCATAGCCTTGACTAGACTCAATGGGCATGAGTCTGAGTGAACTCCTAGAGTTGGTGATGGACAGGGAGGCCTGGCGTACTGCGATTCATGGGGTCTCAAAGAGTCGGACATGACTGAGCAACTGAACTGAACTGAACTGAACTCTCCATATAGGTTAAATAAGCAGGGTGAAAATATACAGCTTTGACGTACTCATTTTCCTATTGGGAACCAGTCTGTTTGTTCTTCCATGTCCAGTTCTAACTATTGCCTCCTGACTTGCATTCAAATTTTTCAAGAGGCAGGTCAGGTGGTCTGGTATTCCCATCTCTTGAAAAATTTTCCACAACTCATTGTTATCCACACAGTCAAAGGCTTTGGCATAGTCAATAAGGCAGAAGTAGATGTTTTTCTGGAACACTATTGCTTTTTCAATGATCCAGCAGATGTTGACNATTTTTCAAGAGGCAGGTCAGGTGGTCTGGTATTCCCATCTCTTGAAAAATTTTCCACAACTCATTGTTATCCACACAGTCAAAGGCTTTGGCATAGTCAATAAGGCAGAAGTAGATGTTTTTCTGGAACACTATTGCTTTTTCAATGATCCAGCAGATGTTGACAATTTGATCTCTGGTTCCTCTGCCTTTTCTAAAGCCAGCTTGAACATCTAAAACTTCATGGTTCACGTATTGTTGAGCCTGCCTTGGAGAATTTTGAGCATTACTTTACTAGTGTGTGAGATTAATGCAATTGTTTGGTAGTTTGAACATTCTTTGGCATTTGGAATTGGAAGAAAAGCTGACCTTTTCCAGTCCTGTGGCCACTGCTGAGTTTTCCAAATTTGCTGGCATATTGAGTGCAGCACTTTCACAGCATCATTGTTAGGATTTGAAATAGCTCAACTGGAATTCCATCACCTCCATTAGCTTTGTTTGTGATGATGTTTCCTAAAGATTTTGGCCACCTCATGCTAAGAGTTGACTCATTGGAAATAAGACTCTAATACTGGGAGGGATTGGGGGCAGGAGGAGAAGGGGACAACAGAGGATGAGATGGCTGGATGGCATCACCAACTCGGTGGACATGAGTTTGAGTGAGCTCCGAGAGTTGGTGATGGACAGGGAGGCCTGGCATGCTGTGAATCATGGAGTCGCAAAGAGTCGGACACAACTGAGCGACTGAACTGAACTGAACTGAACTGAAGGCTCACTTGACTTCGCTTTCCAGGATGTCTGGCTCTAGCTGAGTGATCACACCATTGTGATTATCTAGGTTATGAAGATCTTTTTTATACAGTTCTGTGCATTCTTGCCACCTCTTTTTAATATCTTCTGCTTCTGTTAGATCCATACCATTTCTGTCCTTTACTGAGCACGTCTTTGCTTGGAATGTTCCCTTGGTATTGCTGATTTTCTTAAAGAAATCTCTAGTCTTTCCCATTCTATTGTTGTCCTTTTTTTCTCTGCACTGATCACTGAAGAAGTCTGTCTTATTCCCCTTGCTATTCTTGGTAACTTTGCATTCAGATGGGTATATCTTTACTTTTCTCCTTTGCTTTTTGCTTCTCTTCTTTTCATAGCTATTTGTAAGGCCTCCTCAGACAGCCATTTTGCCTTTTTGCATTTCTTTTTCTTAGGGATGGTCTTGATCCCTGTCTCCTGTACAATGTCACAAACCTCCATCCTTGGTTCTTCAGGCATTCTGTCTATCAGATCTAAACCCTTAAATCTATTTCTCACTTCCACTATATAATTGTAAGGGATTTGCTTTAGATCATACCTGTTAGTCTAGTGGTTTTCCTTACTTTCTTCAATTTAAGTCTGAATTTGGCCATGGAGAGTTCATGATCTGAGCCACAGTCAGCTGTTCTGTACAGAGCTTCTCCATCTTTGCCTGAAAATAATATAATCAATCTAATTTTAGTATTGACCATCTGGTTATGTCCATGTCTGGAGACTTCTCTTGTGTTGTCGGAAGAGTGTGTTTGCTATGACCAGTGCGTTCTCTTGGCAAAACTGTTAGCCTTTTCTCTGTTTCATTCTGTACTCCACGGCCAAATTTGCCTATTACTCCAGGTATTTCTTGACTTCCCACTTTTGCATTCCAGTCCCCTGTAATGAAAAGGATATCTTTTTTGAGTGTTAGTTCTAGAACATCTTGTAGGTCTTCATAGCACCATTGAGCTTCAGCTTCTTCAGCATTACTGGTCAGGGCATAGACTTGGATTACTGTGATATTGCATGGTTTGCCTTGGAAATGAACTGAGATCATTCTGTCATTTTTGAGATTACATCCAGGTACTACATTTCAGACTCTTTTGTTGACTATGATGGCTACTCCATTTCTTCTAAGGAGTTCTTGCCCACAATAGTAAATATAATAGTCATCTGAGTTAAATTCACCCATTCTAGTCCATCTTATTTCACTGATTCCTAGAATGTCAACATTCACTCTTGCCATCTCCTGTTTGACCACTTCCAATTTGCCTTGATTCATGGACCTAACATTCCAGGTTCCTATGCAATATTGCTCTTTACAGCATCAGACCTTGCTTTCATCACCAGTCACATCCACAACTGGGTGTTGTTTTTGTTTAGGCTCTATCTCTTCATTCTTTCTGGAGTTATTTCTCCACTGATCTCTAGTAGCATGTTGGGAACCTACCCACTTGGGGAGTTCATCTTTCAGTGTCCTATCTTTTTGCCTTTTCATACTGTTCATGGGATTCTCAAGCCAAGAATACTGAAGTAGTTTCCAATTCCCTTCTCCAATGGGCCATGTTTTGTCAGAACTCTCCACCATGACCTGTCTGTCTCTTATGGCCCTTACATGGCATGGCTTGTAGTTTCACTGAGTTAGACAAGGCTGTGGTCCCTGTGTTTAAGATTGGTTACTTTTCTGTGATTGTGGTTTTCTGTCTGCCTTCTGAGGGAGAAAGATAAGAGGCTTATGGAAGCTTCCTGTTGGGAGAGACCGACTGAGGGGGAAACTGAGTCTTGTTCTGATGGGCAGGGGCATGCTTGGTGATAACATGTTTTTGCTAGTTTCTTGAATGATCACTTGCAGCGCTAACCAAGAAAAGAGAGTGCAAAGGAGATAAAGGTCATTTTCTTTCAAGTTCATCTTATGGCTTTGTATTTCTTGTCCATGTTTTCTTCTTTCATTTCAGTTTTGTCCCTGCTGTTATTTGTGTGCGTGTATGGGAAGGGGGGAGTTACGTTATATTGTTAGAGAAGTTCCAAATAGCATGTTACATTACTTTCAGTTACTTGGGTAACGATGGAATTAGAAAGCAGTATTATTGAGGTCACTTTCTATGACTGATTATATGAGTCTAAATATTTTTTATTGTTTTAGTTCATTTCATAGGACATGGCAAAAAATTTGGTTCCTAGAAATTCAGACTTTCCAAAATTAGTAAATCGGTCTACCTCGTGGTTATTGTGGCAACTTGTTTACATCTCTAAATATCATCAGATGGTTTGAGTAGTATCTTTGGTAGAATGCTGAACTGCCCAGTACCCTTTAAGAATAGGGCAAGCGCCTGTTATAAATGGTGATTATTCCTACTTAGAAGCAAAAACCTTTGGGTAAGTGTTGATAGTCCTTGATAGTCTTGTAGTCCTGAGTGTATCATCATCTCATGAATGTGTAAGGATCCCACAGTGAAGTCAGTGCACTACTGTAGTAAAAGGAGCATAGTGTTTGGAGTCCAGCAGGTCTGAGTTTGAATCCTGGTTCAGTGTCTTACTGCTGGATGAACTGGGGCCAGCCACATGAATCCTCTCCTGAAGTGACATATTTAGATAATGATACTGATTTTGTATGTGCTTTGTGTTTTGTGAGAACTAGAAATCATATGTGTGGTGTGTATAGCATATAGCAGACATTCAATGGGAAGCAATGGCAATTTTTGTTATAATTAATTCTAACATAGCTAGCTAGCTGGATAGGGGGTAATTTGGATATATGAGATATTTGTATCCAAAATATATGTATAATCTTAGGGTAAATATGAACATTTGAGGAATGCTTTATGAGTTTATTTTTCCTAGATTTTGTGTCGATTTTTCAGCTGATATTCGTAGATTATTTTTATACATTCTCTTGGCCTTCTATTGATAACATGCTCTTATTAGGTTCATTAGAACTAGTTAAAAGCTGGCAACTTTGAACTTTGAAGCACTCCCTTTCATACCCATATAAAAAAGTTCCTGAACATATCAGTGTTTGCTTTCCAGGTAAAATGGAAAGAAAAGTGAAGTGAATGAAAGTATTAGTTTATCAGTCATGTCTGATTCTTTGAGACGCCATGAACTGTAGCCCACCAGGCTCCCCTGTCCATGGGATTCTCCAGGCAAAAATACTGGAGTGGGTTTCCATTTCCTTCTCCAGGGGATATTCCCGACCCAGAAATTAAAATCAGGTCTCCCGCTTTGCAGGCAGACTATTTACCATCTAAGCCACCAGGAAGCCCAAAATGGAGATAAATTTGTTAATTGGGGGTTTGGGCAGTAAACTGGTTTGAATGGTTCATCATTGGTCCTAAAATAGGAAGAAGGGCCCACTTTTGCCCTCTATTTTGACAGAGTAACTGTCAGAATGTGATGTGAACCATAAGGAGAGGGGCTGGTAGAAGTTTCTCATTTTATGGGAAAAGATAGTATCGCAGTGCTTATAACCAGAATAGCTCTTCCTCTGTAAACCTTCCCTTGTTTTCTCCCATCTCTGGGATGGGTGGGCTCATTTCACAAGGGAACTCTGATCACTTTGTAGAAATTACTGGGAGCACTTTGTAGAGGAGTGCTAAGCCCAACTCAAAGCTAAGCCCAGCAGAGATATGTGATTGAATGGAAATGCCTACATGGGCACTGACACAGGACAAGATGTTTCAGGACATGGCTTTTCACTTCCCAGAATGTGGAGCTTGGTTTGAGCTCTTGTGTTTGTAACCATTGCACCCACCTTGTTGTGGTCCACCATTGTAGGCCTGAAATAAAATATAAACCATATAACAGTTTTACTGCTGCCAGAACTACATCATGCTTTTAAAAAGTATGATTCCCTATTTTTTCTCACTCATTAAATTGATATCTAATTGCCAAGTACAAATGAAATTATTCTCTTTGTCACTTTCATGAAAGTAAGTGGTTAAGTATAATTCCTCATACTTCATCAAATATACTACTTTAATCAGAATGCATCTCATTAATATTAATTATATACTTAGAACTTGTGCAAAAGTGCTTTTCATCTTCAACACAAGTTACCCACATTAATTTTGATGGTACTTTTAAGCCAGGAAAAAAGATTAGGGTTTCTCTTGTTCTGGGTGGGGACTGAGGATTTGTAAAGGAACCATTACTATAAGCACGTAAGATAAAATTTGAATTCAAGTACTATCCTTGAACTCATTCCCTCTCCCCACTCCTAAGAACTCTACAAAATCAGTGAACATTTATTGCAAACCAGTTAGCTTTGTTCGTAACTTTATGGAATATCCTGATTTTATGGAATAAAGCAAAATATCTCTCTGTAACTCTGAGCTATGCCCCTGAGAGTCTCCCTGAGGAAAAAAACAGGTATTTGTTATATGTCTGTTTGAGCTCTTCTGTCCACTTGAATAAAGGGAGTATTAGATAAAAGATACATTTTTCTGATATTAAGGGAGTCAAAGGAGTCAGTTTGATAATGTGAAGAACAAACAGAAATTCTAGTTATATTCAGCGTTATACCAAGTTGTCTTAATGTAAGATTTGAGAAAACAAATTAAATATCTGCTCTTTGAAATTCAAAAGAGGGATCTGATTTACCTCCTCCCCAGAAAATCAAACAAGACACACCATAGTACTTTGCTTTTGTTTTTGTATTTTATTTTTCATTTTGGTTTTATATTTTTTACCTGCGAAACTTTATGCATTGTGACTGCTATTGAATAGCATTACTAAAACCCTGGAAGTTCAGGAAGGATAGGCAAAGATATCTTCAATTGTACTGAATAATTGGCAATCAATTAACTAAATCCATTTAGATATCCATATGAAGTATCTATCCCTTTTCTTCTTCTCTTCAGAAACCTGACAAGTTTGTTTGGTTGCCCCTGTTGATCTAATTAACCACTTCATTTCTAAATCTCCCGTCCATTTCATGCTGTATAGACTTTGGAAAGCAATCTTATTAGTGGCTGAAATCCATGCCCTGTATTAGTCTGTGCTTCATGGCCACCAGTGACCCCTAGAAATGTGTTTGAGAAGATGTGACTGCAACCTGCTCAGAGAACATGACTCATGCTATGTTGAGAAGCCTTTGATTCTTGGAGCCTTTGATTTACAGCTTCAGGCTCTGTCTGTGAAGTAGTCTCATAGACCTGGAAGCACCTGAAGCCTCACTCCCAGCTCCTCACATCATCCTGGCCCATCTGCTGTGGATTATTCCTAGATAATCATGTCAAGACTGTGCCTCTTGAACTTCTGTTGCCGTTCTCTTTAAACGACTTTTCTTGTCTTTCCTGCTTATCAGTTTTATCCTATTTCATCTCACATTGGAGAAGCTCTCTAGATCCTCTGCATGTGCCCATTCCATCTGAGCTGTACAATGGCACCCATCATCTCAGGGCTATCACGGTGGTTACCTTTTGGAGCCTAAATGTTACCCAGTGTTGCTAAGTATCTCTTTAGACTTAATGTAGGTCGCAAGTGAAGGTAACGAAAGTAAACATGTGGCACTTGTGGTAAGCCAGGCCTCCTAAGAATTCTTCTAAGACTACTGTATACAGTCTTCACTGAGATCTATAACAAGCATGCAAGCTGATTTCCCCTCTGTTCATGCCTACAGAGTTTGTGGTCAGCATTGGTGGTGCTCGCTAGCATTTCAGGGGTCTGCATGAGAAGTAAACCTCTTTGCCTCTTAGATGTTCTGTATGACCAGGTGACATGCTTTCGTTGCTGCAATGTGAGTGAGATGTGGCGTGTGATTCAGAGGGGAAGCGTTTCACAGAGGGCGCTCAGATCTCTAAATTACCTGTCCTTTGCCAGAGCAAACTCTGAAGACTCAAGGTGAGAAAGTGCAGCATAAAATGCTTGGCCTAGATTGCTGAGTTGCTACATTGAAGATATCCAGAGACACAACAGACTTTTTTTTAATGAGTGAGAAATCAGCTTTTATTGTATTAAGTCACTGACATTTCGAGTTTATTATTACCAGCTAGTGAGGATTAATACAGAATTGCAAATAACCTGTAGCTGTTGCCAGAGGATTGATAGCTCTGTAGCCCTTTGAAAAATTATAAAACGGAAGAGCTTTTCTTTATTGACCTTCCCTTTTCTTTCTGCACCTCTTTCCACATGCTGGCAGCTGGTACCATAATGCAGTTTCCCATTACATCACCATACCCTGGGTCTGATCTCTTAGTAAAATTCCCGAAGATACTAGATAGACATTTATTCCAAACCACACAGCAATGATAATTATTCCTGCCCTGTACCTGGTTCTAAATAAATTATTATGAAGAGATCCAACCACTGGCCTAATCCAGCTGAGGAAATTGAGTAGAATGTGTGCCTTTCACAGAGCTTCTTTTTTGTTAGTAGTAAGACCTTCGGCAACTTACATACTTGGTCTTAGCCACCATTTCCTCATCAAAAAACTTGGGATAACAGTAGGCATTCCATAGGATTATTGAGAAAAATAAGCAATATTTTCTGAATTTTTTTCTTCCTTTCAGAGTTGGGATTCCAGAAAACATTGCCTCTACTCACTCTCTCATTCTTTACTTGCTTTTTGGTCTCCGATGCATTTAAATTAGATTTCTGTCTATCCCCACCCTCCCAAAATCGCTAAAACTACTCTTGTGAGGGTTGCATGATATAGTGATCACCAAATCCAGTCATTCCCTAGTCTTGTCTTCACCACATCTTGTCACAATCCATAATCAACCACTTCTTCCTATTTGAAATGTCTTCTTTGATTTTTGAACACGCTTTTCTACTTGTTTCTCCCTTCCCTTTTATCAAGCAAACAATTGTTAGCACCTAGTATGTGCCAAGCATTATAATGTTGTCTTCCTTAAAAGTTTCACAGACTAGTATGGAAATCAGGCAATTAAAGAGTTATTTATATAATATGGTATGATGATGACAGTGGTATAGAGATATACACAGGATAGCAGAGATATCGAGGAGTTTGAGGGTGTTTCCCAAAGTAATCTCAAATGAAGATCTAGTAAATATCGGAAGAATACCCCAGGCTAAGGCAGAAAGTCTGCAGAGGCGTGGAGGCAAATAACATTTCTATGCGTGAAGAGAACCTTCCTGGACTTAATCTTTCAGGACACCTTTCCTTTTTCTGGCTCTTAAATACAAACATTTGCCTATCCATGGCTCTCGATGTTATCATCCAAATTTGTACTCTCACCAGAGACCCCCCCTCTCTGGACCCCACACACCCATCTAGCCAGCTTAACGGTGGACTTGGCCACCCAGTGGTCCAGTTCAGTGCTCTTCCTGCAACCTAGGAATGAAATAACAGTAGTGATTATTTTTGACAATTATATAAGCACTTTATAATTTACAAAGCACTTTGGCATACATTATCTCACCAGCTGCTTCCTTAATGTAATAGCAGCAGTGGGCAAAAAAGCGTGTCACGGCCAACAGCGCTTTTCTGACCTTGGTATCCCAGCCCCACCTACTGAACACATGAGAGCAGCTGGATTGGAGCTGATTAGAGGCTGGAAGCTGACCTTGTTTGGGGACCAGGGGAGTGTGACAGCAGTAGTTGCCGCCTCAACCTTCTCCATCTCCGGAGGGGCTATAGAGCAAGCCAGAGGTTTCGTAGCAGAATCTAGGAGGCTGCACAGAGAGCAAGGCTTCTCATGGGTTGGCTCAGTGCAGACTGAGGGTGGCAGGCATCAGCTTGTGGGAGGTTAAGCACTTATCCACTCTCCTCCTACATTTCAGATTTCTCATTTCTTACATGCATTAACTGTCATTTTGAAAGTTTCAGTGGGTTAATTAAATTCTTCCAGTGTTGATGCTAAGAAAGCTGAAACATTTTCAACTGAGATTGACACTACTCAAGACATAGGCTTCACTGATGTTTGTTCAGTAACACTCCAATATGTCACAGGATTGCTGAGAGAACATCTGAGAGCTATAATGAGCTAAAAGTCAAGTACAGGGGAAAATATGTTCCAGACTGCTGCAGATGTTCTCAAATCAAATCATATTTCTGTGAAATGCCATATAGAATATTCAGCAGTTGAAGGATGCAACATGAAAGGACAGTTCAATTGATTTGCACTGTATTAAAAAATTTTATTTAGCCTAAATTGTGTGAAATGTGATGAGTTTTTTTTTTCTACTTTGAATCAATTAATAAGAGATACACTTGATTCTAATGAGCTTCAAGGATAATTTCCCTGGGCTAAAGAGGAATGCATTAGCTGGTTAAGTAGAAGTCAACGCCTAAGAAAGAAGCAACTGAATAAAAGAAACAAGGTAGAGAGCTCAACAACAGATATTCTATAGCCCCACACCATTGCCTTTATTTTTTCATTAGTCTTTTGACCTCACAATTGAGCAGACCTCTGTTTAATTTAATTAGGGGCTTCCACTGTAGCTCAGATGGTAGAGAATCTGCCTGCAATGCAGGAGACCTGGGTTTAATTCCTGGGTTGGGAAGATCCTCTGGAGAAGGAAATGGCACACCAATATTCTTGCCTTGAGAATCCCTTGGACAGAGGAGCTTAGCCTTCTACAGTCCATGAGGTCGCAAGAGTTGGACATGACTTACCAACTAAACCACCTGTTTAATTAGTTCACCAAAATTCTGAAAAGCCTATCTGTGATGCTATGTTGATGGTGGTTCATTCTGCCCCTCCTGGGGAACTCAAAGGAAGCTTAGCAGGAATCAGTTAAGGAAATGTTTTGGTAGATGTATCTTTTGTCATCACAAAGTTCTGTTCCATCACACAAGTGGTCTTTCACATCACTATAGTTTAGGTAGACTGGTGATTAGGAATGATATTCTTTTAAGTAAAGAACAGCACTAGGTAAAAACAGATAAACCTGGGTAAGAAAAAAGAGGAAAATGTTTAGATGACTTTGGAAATTGCAGCAAAATACTATAATGAGATACCACTTCACACCCTCTTCACACCCACTGTAATGGCTAAAATTAAAAAGACTGATAACATCAAATGTTGGCAAGAATATGGAACAACTAGACCAGTGGATACATAAAATGCTATAACCACTCTGTAAAACTCTTTGGCACTTTCTTATGTTGTTGTTGTTTAGTCACTAAGCCATATCCAACTCTGTGACCTCATGGATTGCAGCACACCAGGCTTCCCTGTCCTTCACTATCTCCCGGAGTTTGCTCAAACTCATGTGCATTGAGTCAGTGAAAATGAAAGTTGCTCAGTCGTGTCCGACTCTTTATGACGCCATGGAATATATAGTCCATGGAATTCTCCAGGCCAGAATACTGGAGTGGGTAGCCTGTCCCTTCTCCAGGGGATCTTCCTGACCCAGGAGTCGAACTGGGGTCTGCTGGATTCTTTACCAAATGAGCTATCAGGGAAGCCAATAAGTCAGTGACGTTATCCAATTATCTCATCCTCTGCCACACCCTTCCCCTCCCACCCTCACTCTTTCCCAATATCAGGGGCTTTTCCAGTGAGTTGGCTCTTCACATCAGGTGGTTTCAAAGGCAAACCATTGAGCATCACAGTAATCCTCTATGCCCCAACCACTAATGCTGAAGAAGCTAAAGTTTACTGCTTCTATGAAGACTTACAGGACCTTCTAGAACTAATACCAAAAAAAAGATGTCTTTTTCATCATAGCAGATTGGAATGCAAAAGTAGGATGTCAAGAGATACCGGGAGTAACAGCAAGTTTGGCCTTGGAGTACAAAATGAAGCAGGGCAAAGGCTAACAGAGTTTTTGTCAAGAGAATACACTGATCATAGCAAATACCCTCTTCCAGCAACACAAGAGACAACTCTATATGTGGACATCACCAAATGGTCGATACTGAAATCAAATTGATTATATTCTTGGAGAAGCTCTATACAATCAGCAAAAACAAGACCTGAAGCTGACTGTGGCTCAGATCTTGAGCTCCTTATTGCAAAATTCAGGCTTATATTGAAGAATATGGAAAAACCGTAGGCCTTTCAGGTACAACCTAAATACAGTGGACGTGACAAATAGATTTGAGGGAGTAGGTCGGGTAGACAGACTGCCTGAAGAACTATAGATGGAGGTTTGTAACATTGTACAGGATGAAGTGCCCAAAACCATCCCAAAGAAAAAAGAATGCAAGAGGGCAAAGTAGTTGTCTGAGCAGGCTTTACAAAAATCTGGGAAGAGAAGAAAATGGCAAGGGAGAAAGGGAAAGATACACCACCCAACTGAATGCAGAGTTCCAGAGAATAGTAAGGAGAGATAAGAAAGTCTTAAGAGAACAATGCAAAGAAATAGAGGAAAATGATAGAATGGGAAAGACTAGAGACCTCTTCTGAAAATTGGAGATAGCAAGGGAACATTCCATGCAAGGATGAACACTTTAAGACCAAACTGTTCTCCTGGGTATTTGTCCAAGAGAAATGAAAGCATATGTCCTTAAAGTTTGAGATAGATAAATTTTAAAAACATTATGTTAAGAGAAAGAAGCTAGACACAAAAACATACTTAGGAAATAATTCCATTTACGTGAAATTTAATTATGGGAAAAATAAATCGATGTTATTAGAAACTGATAACAAAATCTTGGCAACTGTGCGCCAATGATGAATCAAATCTCCGTGGTTTGGGTGAAGCAGCAAAGAACAGATTTATTGCTTTGTGAGGCAAAGTTGGGGCACAGCAGGCTGGTGCTCCGAAACTGTGTGTCCTAACTGGTGGAGATATGGTGAGGAATTTGATAGCAGTGGTTCAAGAGTGAAGCTGCTGATAAGGTTCAGGGATGTTCAGGGCTTACACTCCTTTAATCTGGCCTCAGGCAATCTCCTGATGTGCTTCTGTGGTTCTTGAGGTTACCAAACTGTGACCAACTTTCTCTTTAGAATGAAGAATGTTTCACCAAGTAACTAACATCTTCAATTTGTTGGGGGGTTTATTTATGCAGAAGAGCTCAAAAATATTGTTAAGTGTATCCCCTGAGGCAGAACCAGGATCCTGTCCAAGGCTGCACTACTGTTTCTTGGCTGCTCCTCCACTGTCTCTGCCTGACCTGGTTAGCAACAGTTTGAACCTGCTGTTTGGAACTCAGAGAAGGTCATGGAGGCTGAGCCTATTTCCTACAAACAAGAAATGGGGACACAGAAAGGCTTCCATTCCCAGGAACCCCATAGGATCCTGCACAGTCTCAAAATCACAACAGTGATAAGTAGAAGTTTACTGGAGTAAAGCATAAGGGAATTTTCTGGAGGGATAAAAAATGTCCTATACCTTGATTAGGGTTATAGTTTCATGGATATATTGATTTATTCAAATTCCTCCCACTGTATACTGTTCCCGTGTATTTTTCCATGTGTTAATATACATAAATATATTAAATTACTTTTTAAAAAGTAAACAACTGGCCCTGAAAGAAACTAGAGAAGAAACATTCAGTAATATTTCTAGGGACAAAGCAAGATATATCTATCATACAAGAAATACTAAAGACATTTTTTGTGTCCAAATTCCTTTTAATCAGATAGCCTTTGGGAACTAAAAACCTTATGAATTTAACCATTGGAAAATAATAACTGGTACCTAGATAACAACCTTGGCTGGAAACTAGCTTAAAGAAAATGGATGGCTGGGGGCATAAACAAATGTATTTTCCTCTGCCAACTCCCCTGCAGCAGCTGGGCGTGGAATTGGAATACTTCAGGCCTTGCATATCAGGGAGGCTGGCTAGGTCTTAGAAATCAGGAAGGGGAACAGCTGGCTCCTTGAGGAGCGACACAGGTAAGGAATGTGGCATCACAATGCAAATGAGAAGCTGTTTTGTAAAGATGGAAAATGTGATTAGGTCCTTTGGTAGACCTTCAACTTGCTTTGCTTTGTAGGATCAGCCAGAGCCTGTAGCCTCTGTTAGTAAAAGCTGGCCTTGCCCGAGGCCACAGCTCCCAGAACAGAACCTTAAATCGATTGTAGATAGACTGTTACATGCAGGGCTGGGCTCTTTTGCCCTAATGTCCTACCCACCTTTATACAAACAAATCCAGTGGGACATCTGTCTGGAAATTTAAGCCAAATGCCTTTCTAATGCTTTAATATACATGTTGACATTTTGTCTTGTAATAGCACTGTTAATAATGGACAATAAAATTATATCTAACATTCACTAAAATAAAGACAAAACTCTTGAGTTTGAATTTATATTCATACAGGTACATTTTCTGCGTTTTGTGGGGCGTTACTATGGCAAAGTAAAAATGATTCAAAGCTATATTTTGATGCAGGTAGTTTTTTTTCTTTCAAATTCTGCTTTTGTGTTTCTTGTCATCTAAGTCTCATCTCCTAAAAACATATGGCTGGAAACAAATATCACATATCTTTTCTGAACTCATAATTTTTGTTGTCAGGTTTCATTTTGAGTATTAACTAGAATTTATTTTATGTCTCTCTGCCTAGCTCAAAAGCTTTGAGTCTGACTTTTAATCATTTAAATATATATCTATTCATTCAACAAATATTGAATATCTGTTACATACCAGGCATTGTGGTAGATAATTGAGGCTGAGTGATAAACAAGACGAACACTTTATCATCAAGGGGTGGTCAATTGCAAAAAATACGACAATAGTAATAAACTCATTAAATGCTTTACATAACTATATACACATGCATATATATGCATTTACTTATATACACACACACATATATTTTAATCTTTATTTTATAAAGGTGAAAGCTAAAGCTTAAAGTCTCAAAGAGTTGGACATGGCTGAGCAACAGAACTGCACTGAATTGAAGGCTTAAAGAGGTCTAGTTGTTATTAGTGGAAGCATGATACAAACCCATGTTTTGTTTATTGCAAAAACTGTGCCTTTAACCACTTAATTATACCTTCTTTCAGCATAACTGCTTTTATGACATCAGAGTTATAGAAGCAGAAAGTAATATGTCCATCTCAACCTAGGAAATTAGGAACAATTGAGAAGGGGCAGATGAACTGTCTTGAGGGATGGAAACAGTAGTACAAACTTTATGTAAATGTCCTCATTAATTCCAATCTATACTAGGCAATGGCTGTGGCCAAGTGATCACATGAAAATTTCTGTGTCTTTATTTATAGCAGAGAAAGAGTTCCAGATCTGTTAGATAATTAATTCCATCCCCTGATAGGGTACAGGCTTCCTTCTTAGCTTGTGCTTTTGGGTGCTGTTGTCTTTTAGCATAAATCCCATCAAATCTTTGTGAGTTTTGCTTTTACATTTCCTTCATCTGTGACGAGAAGATTCTATTAGCAACCCTGGCACCTTCCATTAAAGTCTACAACTTCCAACTGCCAGAAAGGGATAATGAAGTGATAAATTTAATTTGCTACCAAAATATGTAAGGCAGAGATATCTACATGAATTTATAGCATTAGCTGTGTCTTTCCTCTTAGCATTAACAAAAGTTTTATGGAAGGTTATCAAAATCATTGCGACAAAAACAAATTTATATGAATTTTCACACACAGAAATCAGATCTATAACTCTGTATCAGATCATGCCTATCTTTCTCCTTCTTAGCATTTCTAGGCTCATCAGAGCTTAATCCAATAAGTTTTAAGTACTTTATTTACTCCTTGAAGATTGTCCAAAAAAAGTGTTAACCAGAGTAAGGCAGTTTTTACTCACTAATATACAAACTCTGGAGTTTATAAAATATGAATCCCCTTCTCCTACCCACTTCTAGAGTCTCTAAAGGCTATCAAGAAAGATAATAATAGCATCATCCACCTATGATTGTGACAATGTAGTGCTTTGGATTTTATGGGACACAAAATTTACTTTCAGCTCATTTCTTAATTCCTGTGTCGTGGTCATAAACCCAGTGATTCCTTAGCTTGAAAATTTTCTTGTATCTTCTCCAGATATGAACATTCCAAGAGTTCATTTGTTCCAATGCACTTCCTCTTCCCTGGTCTCACCATTCCCTGTCTTGTCAGTGGGATCAGTCTTGTTATTCCTGGGGTCCACTGAGGCCCTCAGCTGCACCCACTGAATACATAGCTGGCGAAGTCCTGTCTGCCATTCATTGATTATGTGTTCATCTTATAACACAGACTAAGCTGTTAGAGTCAGTGCATGATTTCACACTTGGTTGTTTGCCCAGTAATTACGATGATATGAGAAAAACACTTTCCACTGGGTGTCATGTAGTGTTGTTTTGAGGGTCCGTATGTTAACTACTTCAATCCTTATAATAATCCATGTAAAGTTTCAACCATTGTTCTCTTTCTACTGAGAAAAGTAAGAGTCAGGAGGGTGAAGAAAGTCATACAAGTTCCCATGCTAGTATAAAAAGAAAGACAACATTTAGGGCTGGGTGTATTTGCTCACAAAACCTGCACACTTGCCTTCTGTGCTTCACTGCCTCTAGTTATCATCCTGTGCTAATCCTTGGTTCGAATGCTTTAGATTTGATCCCGGTTTGACAGATAGCAGACTAGGATTCTATTAATTTGTGGGCAAAGTGGTGAACTTTGCACCTCCCTTCCAGTGACCTGTGGTAGTGGATTGTACTGGGAACAACTTGACGCCTGCTTGCTCACCTGTATTCAGTGGACTTAGGATAAATCATTACTTTTGCAGACACATCACATCCTTCCCTAGGCCCTTAACCACTAGCACTAAGATTATTAGCCACGTTGTCATCTTGCTTACTGGACTGATCCTCCGTGTACTCTGTTTACTGGCAGAGGTTGTGAACTCATCTCTCCCTTCAGTTCTGTCTCTTTATTTTGGATTTCTTGACTTTTAGCTCCTCGATCACAAATCCAGTTTGGGTTATGAATTTATGTATTTATAGGCATATATTTTCTCCACCAACTGCCTTAATGAATCTAGTCCTTCTTGTCTGCTCATTTTTGTCTTCAATCATGTTGAAGATAAAGGGAGCCAGAGTGTAATGGAGAAGAGAGAGCCTTCAGAGAAGGGGGAAGAGCCAGGCCCCGAAGTCTGCAGAGGCTCCAGCAGACTGCTTTGTTCTCCCAGCATCAGGCCTCTTCTCTAGCAGCTGCCGTGCCTGTCTCGATTTGTGTGCATGTCTGGCTGGATGCCCAGCCAAACTGTGAACATTGCCGTCTTTCTCTCTTAAGTCATCTCAATTCCATATAAAATCAGCCATCTAGGCAGTAGCTGTATATTTGAATGGACTTGAGACTCTCGTAGAGTACACAGCCTCCTATGGGCTTCTAATGCCTGCCACTCTCCAGGGTACCAGGCAGTGACAGGTTTATACAGGTTTATTAATGGTATGCAAACCCCTCCATACACTCTCCAAGAATATTTAAACATTTTCATTATATTCCAGATGCAGCTTCCATTCCTGTAGTCCTTATTCAAGCATTGTGGGCTGCAGCAAACCAAAATTAAACCTACAAGTGGTACTTGAAAATTCCCTAGATCTGTATGTAGGTACTATGCCCTAGTTTTGCAATGCTTGTATACTTCCTGTATTTTCTTCTATAAGGTTCTTTCTGGAAGTCCTAGAGAAACGCGGCCTTATACTCTTTAACCTTAGAAAAATTTCAGGAAAACAATTAAAGTTTTGCATTCATTTTTTACTTTTATTTGGTGTTACAAGGTATAACATGCCAGAGCTGGGTGGGGTGAGATGAAGCAGCAGCAGGATTTGGGGATGGAGGGGCAAGCTCTAAAGGTGCATTTGAGAAGATTTCGGTGTAGTGAGTATATAAAGTCAAGCAATAATCCCAGGCAGGGTGTAGCTGTGCATACAAGAGTTATACCGCTGGTCACCATCAAAGAGTAATTTTTAACTTTTTTAAATTTATTATACTATATGTGTACAGAACAATGTAACTTGATTCAGTAGTGATAAACTGCTACAAGCTGAGAATAAGTTCATCTAAAGAGCAAAGTATGACAGTGTTTCAAAACTTAACCCAATTCATCAAAAAAAAAAAAAAAATCTGGTCATCACCACAAGTATTTGTAAACACATATTCATAGTAAGAGTATTTCCTTCAAATATTTTTCCTTAGAAAGAAATAGATGCTTCATCTAAGACAAATTGTAAGAAGGATGATGATATGGAGCTATTTCGATTTGGAAAGAAAAGAATAATGTGGATGGTATCCATCGCTACCAGATGAAAATGCTAGTGATCAGATCATTTCTTAGGAAAGTAAATATAAAATTAGGTGTTCACTGGTGATACAAAATTGACAGAACTACTCAACTTCTATTTGGTTTCCATCTTCTCTACCAAGAAGGATCATCTCCGTCTGGAAAGAGCAGAGCAAAAATCACTAAATCCAAATTGAAGCCCTGTTTCAATATGAACAAATGTAGTCAGGTAGTACTGAACTACTTTAAATGTAACTTTCCAGCCCCAGACAAATTGCATCCAAGGAACTGAGTGAGCTTGAAAATCTGATCAAACACAGTACACGGGTCATCTCTGAGAAATTATCACACATAGGGGAAGAAATCACACACAAATAACTTTGAAGATACATCGATTTTAGCAAAGGGGGAAAAATGTGAATTTTGAAAATTTCCGAATATTAAAGTTGACTTTAGCCTTCTGGAAAATAGTTGAACTCATTGGTTTATATATATATATAAATTGTGAAAAGAAAGACTGTTCTTTGGAAGCAGAATTTGTCTAAAACAATGCTCCTGGGTAGAGGTAGTTTTTGTTGTATAGTTGCCCAGTTGTGTTGGGATCTTTGTGACCCCAAGGACTGTAGCCTGCCAGGGTCTTCTATCCATGGATTTCTCCAGGCAAAATTATTGAGTGGGTTGCCATTTCCTTCTTTAGGGGATCTTCCCAACCCAGGCATCAAACTCAGGTCTCTGGCGTTGCAGGCAGGTTTTTTACTGTCTGAGCCACCAAGGAAGCCCTAGAGGTAGGGAGAAATGAAAACTTATTAAAAACAATTCATTCCAAAAGAACTCAACTTCTTTTTGATATATCTCTAGCAAACAGATAGCTATTGTTAACATTCTCCTGGCTCCTGCAAAGTACCATGTGCTGGACTGAGTGCCTCATTTAAGCCTCAGAACAGCCTATGAAATAGGTCTTGCTGGCATCCCTGTCTCACATATGAGAAGGCACTCAAGGCTAGTAAATAGCTGAGCTGGGATTTGAACCCAGTTAACAGGAAATCAGAACACAAATCCCAAACCATTCCACATCCCTCTCAAAAAAGAATGGCTGCTGGCAAAATGTACTTTGATTCCCAGAATGGACTTGCCACTTAACTATGATATCCTGTTGATATCATAGGGGATGACTATCACAGAACAAGATAGATATTAGTTAAGCCTCATAATATTCTTATTTCTCTGTGAAAAACTTAACTTGCTGTGTGGAGAATACCAGACTTATAAAATGTTTTCATATTCTCAGAGTTCTTCAGATTTACAATTAGAATCTATGAGTTTTGAAAGAAAAAGTTTAGGCTTCTCATTATAGAAATCTGTCATCCAAATTTGAAAACCAAACTCAGAATATGATCATATTTAATTAAAGTTATGTATTTATGAATATTAAATAAGAGTAGTGGACTTCTGAAAGAAAGGCCACAAATTTTTTCAGAGACTAGTAATGGAAAACTACAAACTTGTAAAGTTTCAGTTCAATTCAGTTCAGTCACTTAATCGTGTCCAACTCTGCGACCTCATGGACTGCAGCATGCCAGACTTCCTTATCCATCACCAACTCCCAGAGTTTACTCAGACTCATGTCCATTGAGTCAGTGATGCCATCCAACCATCTCATCCTGTCATCCACTTCTCCTCCCACCTTCTATCTTTCCCAGCATCAGGGTCTTTTCAAATGAGTCAGCTCTTTGCATCAGGTGGCCAAAGTATTGGAGTTTCAGCTTTAGCATCAGTCTTTCCAATGAATATTCAGGGCTGATCTCCTTTAGGATGGACTGGTTGGATCTCCTTTCTGTCCAAGGGACTCTCAAGAGTCTTCTCCATCACCACAGTTGTAAAGTTAAATATAACTAAAATGTAGGATGTTTATTCATTAGTAGCTGTAGTATACCTTTATGCTATTTGATATAAAAAATACTGCCTTGCTAAATAAACTATCAGTATAAACACATTTCCAGAAACTGTTTAACCTACTTAAGATAATTAACAGCTTTCAAGTATGCTATCAAAATTCTTAGGAAAACCAACAATGAATGTGCTGTTTTAAATGAGCATTTGTTAGCAATTTTTTTCCAGTGGACGTGTATTTCTTTCTCAATAATCTATAATTCAGACTTTCCACCCATTCAAAAGAACTCTTCACACAATTCATCCAAATTAGTGAGCTTTTACTGTAGACTTTTATGGAATATAGAGAGCACCATATTCCCCATGGATATAATTTGATCTCAGTTATGTAGTCGTTATCTCATTCTATCTCCTTCTACTAGGAATCTTTCATTAGTTGCTTACTGATCTTACTCTAGAGACTCAGAGTAATTATGTCCAAAAATTGTACGGTGTCAAGAAGTGGCAACTTACAGGAAATGGAGTGATACGGGTTTTAATTTTTAAATCTAATACTAAATAAATCCAGGGAGTGTATGAACATGAGGAAGATATTCTGCAGAAGTATTTACCATGTTTTTCCTATGGCAAGAATAATTTTAACTTTTGATCAGCACTAAAACTTTTGATAAATATAATATTTTCATAAATATCCTCTGAAAAGAAAAAAAATTGTAATATATAAATCCCTTCCTCCACTTTTTAATAAATCTAAACTTTTGCTATTAGAAGCACTCCTATTTTCTAATTTACCATTAATATGCTCTCTGAAGTTGTTGAAAACACTAGTGGTAATAAAAGGTACTGAAAATAAAATAGAAGGAAAATTTCCAAAATGCTCAGATAGTAGGGTACATAGGTAATTTTCCTGTTTCTGCATTAAATTCTGTTTGTTTGTTTTTTAACTTTAAAGCACAAGATCTGACCCATTTAGCAAATTTCTGCACTCTTCATTATGTTTGGAGAACTGTCAACACAAAATATAACTCCTGGCAGGTAATTCCTAGTATCTGGGAATTGGGAAACTAGAGAAGTTTGGAAGGAGTAGATAGCTGAGTTGATCAGCTGCCAAAGGCTGAGGGAACAGTACAGGTAAAGCATCAAGCATCTGAAGAAAACCCCAAGAGGAAAGTATTTTTTCCCCATCTGAATAAAGGCCCTGTTTTACTATACAGCTTGGTGTTGTTTTTTTTGTTTTGTTTTGTTTTTTACCTTCTACATTTTTTTTTCAAGAATCAAACTCTAGGGACCAGAAGCAAGTGAAGGTCACAGCCTTACCCTCTCAACCCTGTTTCCAAAGAAGGGTCATCCATTCTTCTACTACTGTTCACCGTGTGTGGTCTTGGGAGGTTGGTTGTTTCCTTTCCTCTTGGAAAATCACTTTAACTACACATGGTGGTGACTTAGTGGTAAAGAATCCACCTGCCAAGAAGGAGATGCAGGTTTGATCCCTAGGTCAGGAAGGTCCCCTGAGAAGGAAATGGCAACCCACTCCAGTATTTTTGCCTGGGAAGTTGCATGGACAGAGGAGCTTGGTGGGCTACAGTCCATGGGGTTGCAAAAGAGTAGAACAAGACTTATCAACCAAACAACAACAGCAATGCATGATTTAGGTTTCATGTTGAATTTGAAATTAAGAAGGAGGACATCTCTATAGATACCAAATATATAACTGTTTCTTGATTGGCTTAGAAATACTCTCATATCCCTCATGATTGCAGATGCTTTCAGAAAGTGAGAGTTCTCTACAGAGTCTCAATTTATTGGAACATTGATACTGTTGTTTCTTATACTTGTATTAGTGTTGAATAATGATGGATTGCCCCCATAAAGTTTCCAGGCTGTTTTCTGTGATAGAGCTTGTAATATTAAAAATGAAAGTATTCAAAGATAGTGGTGTATTATATATTGGGCTGTTTGAGACACTCCCTGCAGCTGTGTAGAAAAGATGCTTTATTTAAGGAAAATCCTTGGAGAAATTAATTGATACAAGCCAGAAGTTGTTCAGCCAATTTAATCACTAATCTGCTGTTGTTTCTAAATTGTATGAGATACAGGAAGTCTGCCTGCCTCCAAATCAGCCAATTCAAGATAGGAACACAGGATGAAATTTAGTCCACTATATGCTAAAATGCCTGCTTGAAATGATACAGACTTTGCTTGGGGTGGGGATGAGGGAGGGATTGGCCTGGTTGTTAAACATGCTAATTCACTTTTGAGGGCATTTTGCCAAGTTAACTAAAGCTATCCTGAAGCTATTTGAAGAATTAACTGGAGAACAAACAATGACCGAATCCAAATTTATGTTTTCAGAATTTGTTAAGAACTGGGCTTTGGNGGAGAAGGAGACGACAGAGGATGAGATGGTTGGATGGCATTACTGACTCGATGGACATGAGTTTGAGCACGCTCTGGAAGTTGGTGATGCACAGGGAGGCTGGATGTGCTACAGTCCATGGGGTCGCAGAGTCAGACACAACCGAGCGACTGAACTGAACTGAACTGAGGAGTCAGAGAAAATTCATGAATTCCAAATAATATATAAGCAATGCTGATTCCTGCTGAGACCAGAAAGCTCCAAGTGAGAAGAAATGATGCTCCTGCCAAGAAAAACTGAGAGACTAAGTGCCTAGAGGTGGTAGATCTGTTTATCAGTGTTAATGTAATAAATGTTTAAGTAGTGTTTATTATGTTCCAGGTATTGCTTGAAGTGACTTATGCATATTCACTTATTTAAACTTCATAAGAACTCTATNGAGAAGAAATGATGCTCCTGCCAAGAAAAACTGAGAGACTAAGTGCCTAGAGGTGGTAGATCTGTTTATCAGTGTTAATGTAATAAATGTTTAAGTAGTGTTTATTATGTTCCAGGTATTGCTTGAAGTGACTTATGCATATTCACTTATTTAAACTTCATAAGAACTCTATAACCTACTGTATTCTCCATACATTATAGGTAAACAAAAAATGAGGTGTAAAGCTTCAATGGCAATCACAAAAATCAATAAAAATATTCCCTTTAAACAGTAGGAATAATGGGCAAAGTTAATAGTCTAGGTAGAGAAAGAAGGCACAGAACTATCCAGAGGGACCCACAGATCTTGATATGACTGAATGTTTGTGTCCCCCCAAAATCCATAGGAGCTTTCCAGATGGTGCTAGTGGTAAAGGATCTTCTTGTCAGTGCAAGAGATGCAAGAGTCATGGGTTCAATCCCTGGGTCAGGAAGATCCTCATGAGTAGGAAGAGGCAACCCACTCCCATATTCTTGCCCGGAAAATCCCATGGACAGAGAAGCCTGGCTGGCTATAGTCCATGGGACCACAATGAGTCAGACATGACTGAGCAAACACTAAGCACAAAATTTGTTGTCTTTTATTATTTAATTTTTTGGCCATGCTGTGTACATGTGAGATCTTAGTTTCCCAACCAGGGGTTGAACACATACCCTCTTCCGTGGAAGCAAGGAGTCCTAACCACTGGATCACCAGGGAATTCCCTTTAAATTCATCTGGAGCAGCTGCCCATCTCCAACTTCCAAGCCATAATCTTTTAACCAAGACTGCCAATATTCTTTGCTCAGTAAGCCGTGGTGGAAAATATTCATTCATGAGTCACTGTTTACTATCAATAACGCTGAGGCCGAATCAACGTAAATATAAATCTCTTTCCAAACTCTAATCATCATATCTCTTCCGTTGTACCAGACTTCCATAGTCATATCCTGGCTCTTACCCGCTGTTGCTGCATTAATGTGCATTCCAAGGGCTCCCTTGTGTTCTTCATTTCTCCATGTCTTAAGCGTAGGGTCTCAACGCCCCCTCCCAGACAAGGGTTCAAGCACCTGCCCCATCACCAAAGATTGCTCCAGTTCCCAGTGTCTCATCACCAAAATTTCCAGAGTTAAAACATTAGAAGCCTTCAGACAAGCTCTCAAAATCCCTTATTTAACATGGGACACCAAAGAAAAATAAAGAGAACTGGAAGGAAGATGAGAAAAGTCTCATAAGCTTATAACATATATCACATAGGGATGGGTAAACTCAAAAGCAAACCAATATATTCATTCAGTTAATTATGGACAGAGTATGTTTCATAAGATGCTGCACTTATAATATTTTTTATGTGGCCAAGTGTTGAGTTTTGGCTTCCAATACCACTAAATAAGCTGTGAAACAGATTCTTTATGTAGTTTGCAGACTTGTAATTGACATAAGCTCTTAGAAACCACAGTTATAATTTTCTAATATAGAGAAGTAATAAAAGAAAAAATGTCCCATTATGTTATTGTCTGGATAAGTCTGGTTGTCATTAAATACAAAAATGCATGCATAAATGTGATTTACTGACAAGGTTAGAAAATGCAAACTGAACAACAAGGTCAACCAAACAAAAACAGGAACAGTGGAAGCTTCCTTCCTCCACTGCAAACTCACCATTACTCTCTTTCCTTTCTCTCTGATTCTCTCTTTTTATGTACACACACACACACACACACACACACACACACTCACACACACACACATACACGATGTTATTTTCATATTACTTGGAATCTTTCTAAACTTTATATGTGCTTGAGTGTATTTCTTAGTGATAATTTTGTTATGATAATTTCTGATACACCTTGTTATATCTTTCTTTTTAGGTGAGTACAGTGATTATATTAATATAGTACGATTCCAGTAAAGTTTATGTCACAGTTTATATAATTAGAAACGTACTGTGCAAGTTCGATGTATGAAGCAGGGCACTCAAAGCTGGTGCTCTGGGACAACCCAGAGGGACAGTGTGGGGAGGGAGGGGGGAGGAGGGTTCAGGATGCGCGGGGCACATGTATACCTGTGGCCAATTCATGTTGATGTATGGCAAAAACCATCGCAATATTGTAATTATCCTCCAATTAAACTGTATAAATTAATTCAAAAAAAGAAACATACTGGTGGGCATGTTAGCTGTTATAAAAGTTGTTTTACTTTTTCAACAGCACTACTACCGTCAATATCTTTATAAATTGATAGGTGCATTTTTTTACATTTCTAGAAATAGGATTTGCAGGTAAAGTAACCACATTTTAAAACTTGATATAGTTTGTCAAATTTTCAACCAGAAAGTGTGCAACAGTGGTTTTATATATATATGCTTCCCTAGTGGCTCAGACGGTAAAGTGTCTGCTTGCAATGCAGGAGACCCAGGGTCGAGCCCTGGGTAGGGAAAATCCCCTGGAGAAGGAAATGGCAACCCACTCCAGTACTCTCGCCTGGAAAGTCCCATGGACAGAGGAGCATATATATATATATACACACTTGAAATATAGATATATACCTACAATGAATAAAGAAAATATTCAGTAGTAAAGACAAGAAGAATATAAACCCTGGTAAACATTTTGGGAGCTCCTAGGAAAAGTACACTGTGTTAAGTGAGAATTAAGACTGCATCTTATACAATTTGCTTACTAATGAAACCAAATATAGATACAATAAACTGTAAAGGAGTTCTGTGGTTATTGAATGTGGGTTGCTTAGTGCTATTTAGTGAAACATGCCACATCCCAGATGAAGAGAAAAAGGGGGGAAAAGAAAATGGCAGATATTTTATCCAGAAGGCTTATATCTTTGGAATTTTCTTTCCAAATAGAAGATCTGAAAGATGCGGCCCTGAAGCAAAGTAAAATACAAGATTGAAAGAAATAAGTATGAGACCAATAGGAGAGCTGGGGCAAACTTCTATATCAAGACCTCCCATATAATCAAAACCAAAAGAGTTCAAGATAAAAGGATAAAACTCAAATTGTGGAATAGAAGGGCTTTTACCTGGGATTTCCTGAATATTCAGCAGAGATCTCATGCTGTATTGAAGTTTCAATCTTACAAGGCAGTCAGGCAGTCAGCAACTACCATAGAAGGGTAGAACTAACACGAGCAATCATATGTTGTTCAATTCTCTCCTGCCATGTCACCCATCAGTACACTGTTCTCAAATATAAGGACTGTTTAAAAATAATTTTTGAAAAAAAGATACAATAGTTTTATTTAACATTTGCTGATTTCCCACATACAAGGTTCTATATTTTGCAGTCTAATCATAATAGAGAATTAAAGGATCAGCTGCGGCTGCTGCTAAGTCGCTTCAGTCGTGTCCGACTCTGTGCGACCCCATAGACGGCAGCCCACCCGGCTCCCCCGTCCCTGGGATTCTCCAGGCAAGAACACTGGAGTGGGTTGCCATTTCCTTCTCCAATGCATCAAAGTGAAAAGTGAAAGTGCAGTCACTCAGTCGTGTCCGACTCCTAGCGACCTCATGGCCTGCAGCCCACCAGGCTCCCCTGTCCATGGGATTTTTCAGGCAAGAGTACTGGAGTGGGGTGCTGTTGCCTTCTCCGTAAAGATCAGCACAGGGCTTATGTATTAGTTGCAGGAGAGCTGCACTTGAAAATTATAAAAATTTTGGTCTACCTTACTGAATGTAGTTGGTTTGCGCTCACAGATCAAGTTAATAACTGGTATTTTAAATGAGCACAGCCCTCCAAGTTCTGTTGCATTTTGTCTTTGTTTGGCAATTGTGAATGCAATATGATAATTAAACTCACTTGTTGAATATAAAGTTGTATATGAAGTCTGTGGGCTGACTTTTTGCATTTGTGAATAATATACAAGTCCATAAAATTAAACATTTTCACACATTGTGAACATGTCCAAAAAAAATTGCAGAAGTATCTATCCAATGTATAATTCTAACACTAATCTTAGCAAACATGAATTTTAAACTTTTCCATAACTGGAGAGAATGTGCTTATGTTATTTATAGCTGTCAACATATCATTTTTTTGTATCAGATTGTCACTGCATTTGATATCTTGTGGGAAGACTGATCACCATGATAGTGTTGAAATAATACATTACAAGGTTTGAGTGAAATTTTTAAAATTTACTGAAAATAAGAGAGCTTCCTTGAAGCTATTTATGACAGAAAAATTGACTCCACGCATGACTTCATGAGTGTGTAATTTCATGTGTAAAATTCTGAGTTGAACTGAGTCAATTGATGTGCAGAGAGACTCAAAGATTTAGGAATTATCTATGATATGCAATCATATACTTTGAGAAAGTAATTCTGTCATCACTAACACTTGTCATCACTAATTATAAGTGATGTAATACTATATATTAAAAATAGTCAAATGAAAACAACACTGCATTACAAGTTGAATACTACTACCCTTCAAGTCAAGAAACAGGACAATTTTATTTTAATGATCAAATAAAAGATAAACATATGCTATGAGTATAGAGGTGCTTTGGAATAGCTAAGAAAGAAAACAAATTTACTTCATAAACACATTTTTTCTGAGTATTAACAGATCTAATGATGGATAATCTTCCCTGAAGGTGACTTAATAATATAAAAAATCCTCTTTGATAGCTACATATTCACTGCCTGCATATACATGGAACTATGGAAACATTACATCTAAAGCAGAAGTTATGCACAGACTGTCTACATGACACAAACCGCCGGTTAATTTTAGGTTATTAAATCATATGGAACCTGGGATAATTTCTGTGACAATATGCCTTTATGTGCCTCTTAGAAAATATTCACATATAGTTGCAGAAAATTATAAAATATAAAATGCACAGCAGATGTATGTAACTGTTTGACATTATTTTGATCTTTGTTAAGAATATCCATGTTTAATTATATAGAAAGATGACAATTTGTGGCGACTAAAGAGACTCTCGACATAATAAAGATTCTACTTTCTCTTAGTAATCTTAGCAATCAACTGAATTGTGTTGAGATATTGATCCCATGGGCAGAGGAGCCTGGTGGGCCACAGTCCATGGGGTCACAAAGAGTTCGAAATGACTGAGCAACTATATAGCAGCAAATTGATATAAAAGCATGAGCATTGCCATCTCTAACATGTATTAGCCATATGACCTTGGACAACAAACTTTTTTCTTTATCTTTTTTAACAGGGAAATATTTATTTTCATTTGTTTACTTTATTTTATTTTTTCTGTCTCAGGTGTACATGAGTTCCCAATCTCGAACCCTCCCCCCCACCTCCCACCCCATATCAACTCTCTGGATCATCCCCGTGCACCAGTCCTGTATCCTGTATCGGTCTTACATTCCCTTTGAAATATGAGGATACTTATAGATATTACAGTGAAGATTAAATGAGAAAATGTTTATAGTACAGAACAGCACCAGGTCTCATACAAATTAAGTTCTCTTCAAATGGTGGTTATTATTTTTTTCCCAATTAATTTTCTAATGCTTTCATTATGTCTTGGGAAATTAAATTTGAATTCTTTGAATATCTGGTAATTATTACTTTGGAAGTGGACTTTATTAGATTTTTTACTTAGCTAAATGTTGAGTGATGTTAGGACAGAGGGCAAGGTAAAGAGGAAATGAATGTGCTTTGCTTTTATTTTTGAAGATATGTCTTTAGTGGAAGGAAATACTATTATATTTATACATATTTATAAAAAATAAATGAAGCATTTAATATTGCATTTCAAGCAGTTGTGAAGTCAGCAAAATAATGATAAATGTTTTTGCTTTCTACAGAGAAATGTTCTGAGAGGAGAAAAAAGAATCAGTTCAAATCTCTCAAGGCAGGTTTCTAAGAGTCTTTCAAATTATGTTCTCCAAGCCCAGCTATGCAGTTAAGGTCACAACCTAAACAGTTTTAATTTTACATACTCTAACACTAATTTTAGCTTGTTGAATATAGAAGTTAGATCTCTATATATTGTTGCACACATAGTTTAAGCATATTTAAGATTTGTATGTCACTGATATGCCAGAAGAATTAACTTATAGAAATCATGGGAAAGGTTTTAATATATGAAGTGTTTAAAAAATGTTGAGAGTATTTTAATGTTTGGATTTGTTAAATATTTGATCAAAATTACATACATTGAGATATAGCATTGGTGAGAACAAGAATGACAGATACAAAATTTAAACTTTAAAGTAGGAAAGTACACAATTACAAACAATTCTGAAACATGTTTTAGCTTTGAAATGAAATTCAATTTTTTTTCAAAGAGGTAATATAGTGGGAAAGTCAGAGATAAAAATATGCTTGACTTTTAAGAAATTTGATTTCCCATCTGCGCTTAAAAGCCCCCAAATCAAGCTTCTCCTTCTGACCAGTTGAAGAAACAGGGACCAAATATACCCTTCCTCTCTAAACAACTGGGAAACTGTACCAAATGCAAAAAAGGCAAGAATTTTCATACACTAGACAACAGGCAATGCAGAATTATGATCTCTGAGAGGGCAGACAAAGTGAGCCCTAAAATACCAGGCAATTATTGCAGGTATCTATAAGTTGCAGTACAAGAAATACAGAGAAGCCGGAAGTCTTCCTCAGTTGAGGACTCAAAAGATCAGATTATGAAGAAAGGAAAGTAGTTGTAATTTTTAGGCAGAGCTGCAGAGAGAAGAGAGGCAGAGACAGAGAGAATGCGTGTGTGTGTGTGTGTATGTGTGTGCGTGTGTGTGTGTGTGTGCGCGCGCGTGTGTGTGTGTGTAAAAGAGAGAGAGGGAGAGATCCAGAGATCTGCAGGGAGATCCTTTCCAAGACTTGTGGCTGAGTACAAATTTACATGTCTGAGAGAAAATTATCTCTGCAGGGGCAAAAACTACAGAAAAGAATAAACTTCCCTTTGTGTAGACCTTTTTTTTTTTAAATCTGATATCTGCCTAAGGAATTTCTTTAAGATCTCTTGAAATTAAGATCTGCCGCCAATGAATTTTCTCAGTTTGAAAATGTTTCCTTCCAGTGGGTGGCTTGTCTTTTCATTTCCTTAACAGTATCACGTGAAGACCATACATTTTTAAATTCTGAAGAAGTTTAATATACCATTTTTTACGCTTATGTTTCCTGCAATAGCAAATATTGTTCTATTTAGGAAATCTTTGTGAAACATGATTATAAAATTTCCCTGTGTTTTATTCTAGACGTTTTATAGTTTTATCTTTGACATTCACGTCTTTGCTCCAACTCAAATTTATGTGTACTTAGTGTGGCTAAATGTTTTTTTTTTTTTTAAAGCCAAGGGTATCTAATCCAGTTTATTATTTCTTCCATAAACATCTTACTCCTTTGTTGAAAATAAACTTATTATATTTGTGTGAGTCTGTTTCTGTTTTCTATATTCAATGTTGACCTGTCTTCATTGTAGTTCTGTTGTCTTAAAATTGTTCATGCTTTCCCCTTATTATCCTTTTACTATCTTCAGTGATATGTCGTCTTTTATTTCTGATATTGGTAATTTATATCTTCTCCCTTTGTTCTCATCCACTTAGCTGGCTATTCATCGATTTTATTGATATTTTAAAAGAATAAGCTCTTAAAGGGTTGTATTGACTGTCTCTGTTTTTATCAACTGCTTTATTTTTAATTTTTAAAATTTATTTTATTTTAGATTTTATTACCACTTCAAATTTACTTCTTTCTTCTTCACTATTACCTTTGTTGTACTTATTTTAGGATTAATTTACTGAAACTTAAATTTCTAGTTTCAGGTTGAAAACTTAGCACATTGATTTGAGAATTTCCTTATCTTTTAATGATAGTATTTAATGAAGAATGCAATTCCTAGAATCCACAAAGAAACAAGTCTGGTTTGTGTTCTCACCAGCCATGGTAGAGTTTATAGCAGCTGTAGTAGCAGGTAGAATTTCCACCCTAGCAGTGAGGTTAATCTGGCCCTGGATTAGACGCTATTCAGGCGCCACACTAAGAAAGTTAAGAGTAAGGGCAAAGGTATCAGATTCTTTGTAAATTTACTATATACCAGAAGTAAGCCAATACTACATAGAGGATTACAACACAGTCCAGTAGTCAAAATATAAAACTCACAATATTCAGCATCCATTAAAAATTAGGAAAGCTACAAAGAAGTAGGAAAATATAAACCACAACCAAAAGATGGTTAAGTAATACAAATAGGTCTATAATACATTTCATATACCCAAGAAGATGAACAAAAACACAACGAGAATGATGAGGAAATCAACTGAGTCTATTAAAAAACCATTTAAAATTGTAATTGAATAGTGTTTCAATTACTAATATCTAATTTCCTGGTGGTCAGGAATATATACATTGATTTTTAACTCTCTTAAATATATTGACTTGCTTTATAACCTAGAGAATGATCTATATGGATCATTGAACAGTTCAAGTATACTTATTAAAACATATTTTCTGCTCTTGTTGGATAAAGTGTTGCACAATATAAGTTAGGTCAAGTTTCCTGATCATGTAACAGAAGTTTTCCTATCTTCTTTTCTCTTTGTTACTATGGAGGAATAATGGTGAATTTGCCTATCTCTCCTCTCAGGTCTATGAGTTTCGCTTCATGTATTCTGAAGCACTATCATTAGGCTAATAGATATTTAGAAATGTTTTGTTCTTTGATGAACTGATCAAATTTGTCAATATGTCCTATTTTATTTATGGTAATATTCTTTGTTCATGCATATTATTTCTATCTCCAAAACCCATAATTTTTATTAATTTTTTATTAGATGCTGAATTGTTTCTTAAGTAGATTTAAAAATAAGACAATTCTATTTTAAATTCACCCAAATATTTGCCATGTTTTGTGCTACCAGAAGAGCACCAGATAAATGGAAAAAAATATGTGAAGAAATAAGAGCTATTTTTTCCAAATATCATGAAAATTATAAGCCCACAGACTTAATAAGCTCAATGAATTTCCTGCAACCCTCCAACCTTGTCAAGATTGACATATTGCCATATGCCAATTGCCATATTGACATATTGCCACATCATAATTATGTGGCAAAAATAATGATAAAGAGAAAAATTTTAAACATAGCCAAAAGGATGACACATTAAGTTTAGAAAAACGAAAATAAGAGTGACAGCAGATCACACATGCAAAGCTATGCAAACCAGAAGATAATAGAGTGACATATTTGAACTGTGAATAACTGTCAATCTTGATTTATCTAATAAGAGTATCTTTAAAAAAATAAAGGTGAAAAATGTTACCATACATATTCAGGTAGAATTCAAAGTTCTACCATTACTTCTAAAAACTAAAACTAAAATTAAATAAACAATTTAAACAAATATGTGTCATTTTTACCCCCTACAGACATGTAATAAGCCATTATCCCATAGTATTATAAATATACTTAATTCCTATGGCATATACTATGCAAGACTGAGGCCAGATCATACATGTAAAATCTCACCCCATCTGAGATTCTTTGTTTCTTCTCTTACATTATGATTTAAAGTCTTCCTTGTATCTGTATGTTAGTCACTCAGTTGTGTCCGACTCTTTGCGACCCCATGGACTGTAGCCTGCCAGGCTCCTCTGTCCATGGGATTCTCCAATCAAGAACCCTGGAGTGGGTTGCCATGCCCTCCTCTCCTTGTGTGTAGTTAACTGAATTTCCTTTTAATAAAGACATCAGTACAATCATCTATAGTTCTTTATTTCCCTTCACATTCCCACAGAGACTATAAACTTTGTGTCCTGCACTTTATCTCCCACTTTTACATGGCTGTGCCTCCTCAAAGGATGGGGAGTCTGCAGAATTAAAGTAATGCGCTCTATGAAGAACAGATCTCTTTTCTACCTTCCAGGACCTTGAGATACCCTGGGAATGTCAGGGAACCTCTTTTCAAAGCCTAAACAGGTCTTGCTCCAAAGCTTTTTTCCCTAGGGCCAAAACACACAAGTGCACACATTCCAAGGACTGAGGAGTATCCGTTTGCTGTAAGGAGTATGAGGGTAACTCATCACACTACAGGGTTAACTGGGGCTAGGGTTCAGTCGATCTCCTTTGGCCACCAGTTCTGGCAAGGAAAGTTGAATAGTTTGAGGAACTGTGGCTTTGCATTCTTAATAAGCTATATTTGCTGGGTTATAGAACATATTTATTTATATTAGTTTGATTTATAACATTTAAATCATTACCCATAAGGTTTACAGGACCTCATTTATGCTTTTGCCTTGGATGCCTCCAATATTAAGGGCAGACCTGAAGGGCAAACATCAATAATATTCATCTTAGTGTTCACCATACTATAAATGTTCAATAAATACCAGATGAATACATGAAACAACCAACCAATAAATCATATAGCTATGAAAGTCTTTGCCTCAAAGATTTTGCAACCTAATGAGGGAGATAATATGTGGATTGTGAAATTCAAAGTGTTTTATAATAAATGTTGTATGGAAAATAAGTTCTTTCTGAAATTAAATTATTTAACCAGAATTATTAGGAAACAGGATGAGATCTTTTTAATAAATGAAAAAAAATGTTACTGGATATTTTTATCCTTAAGTAGTAAAATCTTGAATTTAATTGAAAATTTAACTTTAGAGAATTAGATTTTCCTGCCTTCTCCAATAGAGAACACACATACTGTATACATAAACTATATACAGTATATACACACTATATATGGTACAGTATATACACACTGCAAATAGTATACATATACTGTATACAGTATGCTGTTGTTGTTTAGTCGTTAAATCATGTCAGGCTCTTTGCAACCCCATGGACCGCAGCAGGCCAGGCTTCCCTGATCTTCACTGTCTCCTGGAGTTTGCTCACACTCATGTCCATTGAGTCGGTGATGTCATCCAACAATCTCATCCTCTGTCATCCCCTTTTCCTCTTACCCTCAGTCTTTCCCAGTATCAGGGTCTTTTCCAGTGAGTCAGCTCTTTGCATCAGGTGGCCAAAGTATTGGACCTTCAGCATCAGTCTTTCCAATGAATATTCACACTGCATGAAGTACACACACACTGTAACAAATCCCTCGTGAAAAATCTTTACTACTATTTAGATTCTGTTTGGATAATTTGAACAGTTTTTGATTTCTCCCTTATTTACTTTATTGACATTATTAATATTTTTTCTGGGGCACTGTTTCTAACTTTCCATAACTTATGAAGGCTGATAAGAATTCTTCAATCATTAGAACTAAAGAAGCCATTAGAGAAGCCATTTAGTTTAATTGCTTCAAATCTTAAAGAAGGTGGCCGAAGTCTAGCAAAACTTGTGAACAACTGGGGGTTAAGATTTAGAGTTTAGATTCTCTTCCACAGGTTGGGTTGGCAGAAAACTGATGGATTTTTTTTTTCCCATATAATAGTGGCATAACTTATGGAAAGAAACGAATCTAAGTCATTCACATTTCTCAAAAAGAGTAGCTATTTTAAACCGAAAATAAAACAAAAACAAATACTAAGAAATATTAGAAGTACATATTTTACAGTATGTTGGTAGAAAATTTTAGATGTAGTAAAGCCAACATAGGGCTTCCCTGATGGCTCAGTGGTTAAAGCATCCACCTGCAATGCAAGAGACATAGGTTCAATCCCTGGATCAGGAAGATTCCCTGGAAAAGAAAATGGTAACCCACTCCAGTATTCTGCCTGGGAAATCCTATGAACAGAGGAGCCAGGTGGGCTACAGTCCATGGAGTTGCAAAAGAATTGAACACAACTTAGCAACTAAACAACAACAACAAAGCCAACATATCAGGAGACAATCGCCATTGAGAAGGTAGAACTTTACTCACTGTTCTCAAGAAGGGGAGGAAGATCATGCCATGGGAAGGCCTACCTGGGGAAGTTTTCAGGGTCCATCAGGAGGCAGAGAAGAGGGGGAACTTAGGCAAGAGCTTTTAGTGGGGTTTCTGTGGTATAGAATAGGAGAGACAAGATATGCAGACTTAGGGAATAATTTCAGCAGACTTTGGGATATGTGACTGCACCAAGTTGTCTAGTATCTGGTCCTGAGATGTTTAGGGCAGGTGGATAGTGACCTGCAGTATGAAGGTCCAGTAAAGGATGTGGCTGGGTGTGGGCTCTGTATTTGTTGGTTTGTATTTGAAAAGCATATTTGAGAGGAGGTGGAAGGGCAGTGATGAGGGTGGCAAGAGGTCAAGGCAAGGTGACTCATGGGCTGCCCAGCAGGTACATTCAGGTTAAAGCATCAAGTTTACAAAGCCAGAATTGTGTTTAACACAGCACAGGAGAATATTTGGGACTTATAATGAGATCTGAAATGTGAAGAATATTAAGGAAGTGTTTTCATTGATCTATGATGACATCAAGATCTTTCCCACAGAGTTTACAACTAATTCAAAAAATGTCAGTAAGAACAAGGTATATAAATTTTTCTTTACAAGATGAAGTATAACTCAGACACATTTAGAAATATCCAGAACTATTTTTAGTTATTATTTACTCACATCACAACTAAGTCAAAAAATTTATATCACCCTGAAAATATCTTAGTGATTTTGTGTACTTGACCTTTGATAAACTTTAGTAAGTTCAAATCACTAATGCAGCCATTATACTATTTTATTTTTATCTTTGCACTTCTTTATGTATTATTCAAATATTAAATTTACATTAATATTTCATATTCAAATTGTCTAGGGAATTTTTCAAAATAACATTGAAATCTCTAATTATTGAAAGATTAGAGGTGCATTCATCTTAATGCATTATTTTAAGTTCAGACCAAAGGAGTTTTTACTTATTACTGTGTTAGAGAACTTTTTAATATCTTTAAAGTTAAAGAAAATAATTATCATAAAAATTGTAATAGGTGACTTTTATCTAAAAAATAAAGTGGAATTAAGATAAACTACAGTTTTGGGACCAAGGAAAACTTGCTTGCAACACAGATTAATAATTATATCCTTAAAATACATTTACTTAGCAAAATAATTTTTATGACATTTTCAAGACAGAAAACTTTGAGAATGTACCTAATTACATCAAAAACATGTTTTAGTATACGAATAAATATTTTTAACAATTAGGAGACTTAGTTTCAGATAATACATTTATTATTGCTTAACTGAATATGCTAGACATTGGTGAATTTCAAGCCTGTCATAATCCTGACAATATAATCAAGGAGATTTCAAGAATATTGTCCCAAAAGATGTTTTTCATAAGTTAAAATATTCTGTAGTATTTTATTTATTGATAATATTCCTAAATGGAAAGGAATTAGCATTTTGAGAAGCCAAAATTGTAGTATAATTGTTTTTAAAAATGGCATTAGAGGGCACTATTGTACATTTTGTAGAAACTGAAAGCTTGAATGTATAGCCATGTTGAGAAAGTGTATGTTGGAACACTGTTTTTCTAGTTATCCTGATACATTGGCTTAAACAGAGACCATCAATCTTTGTCATTTGTTGAAGAAAGAGAGAGAGAGAGTGAGGGAAGGAGGAAGGAAAGAAAACAGAAAGAAAGAAAAAAAAACGGATGGAGGGAAAAAGAAAGATCAGGGAATATATTACTCTTTAAAAATGAACAAAAAAGGGAAAATTGGGGATATAATTTCAAACTGTATGCTTTAGAAATACTAAGATAATGAAGAAAATAAACTTAAGCCAGAGAAGAAAAACATCCACAAAGCCTGTCTTTTTTCTCCTGATTATTTGCTTTATTTAGCTCAGAATCAGAATGGTTAAGGCTTAATGAAACAGCAGTAAGATGATCTATTTGAACATCATAGACAGCACAATCCTACAAAGGAAACACTCACTATAGTGCTTCCCGATAAAAAAATATTAACTAACTTGTTCAGTGAGGTCATATTTATACATTTACTTCATACTACGCAGCAGCAGCAGCAGCACGCTGTGTAAAGAGGGATGGCAAATTAAATAGCTCTTGGTCCCGTTCTCAAAGTATACTTTGTTTTTTTGCTTGTTTGCTTAAGATTATTACCCAAACAAATACAGGAAAGCAGTAGGTTAGTGATTATAATTTTCTCTAGTAACTCAATGCTTCAATGATGGGTACGATCCGTAAGTCTCTGTTAGCTGGTGTTTCTGTTAAATAGAAGCGGAAACTAGAAAACTTGCAGGTATTTAGGAAAAGCACTGCCTTTTCTCTCTTTCATACCAATATCTTATGAATAGAGCACATGGAAACACATATCTGTAACACAACTGAGATTATTAAGTATACTTTTAAAAAAGAAAAATATGAAATTTTAATATTTTACCATAGAGACTTAATCTACATGGTTCACCTAGAAAATGATTTGCCCACACACCTTTCACCTCCCAGTTCATCACTTCGCCTATGTGTGCAGATGTGAGTGTACTTCTCAATATCTAATTATTCCACATCATATGCAATTTGTGTGCTTTCTGTGATCTGAAAGTTTTTTGTTTCACTTTCCCCTTAGGAGTATTTTCTGGTTTTAGAAGTGTTAGCGTTTCACTCCACATTCTTTTATTTGGTTGATCAGCAAATTCTTGAAATTTTGCTACTGCCTACTGAGGAAGATTTGTTTAACACTTTTAGCTATGTTTTCTGATCATTGGTAGCAGCACAGACTTCGCTGCTGCAGTTTAATAAGTGACCTGGACTAGAAAGAATGTCCTTTACGTGTACTGGATGCAACAATTAACTCTTGGAGTGGTTTTACTGAAGCGGTCGCTTGACTGCCTCTGGTCAATGTGCCATATTGGCATTCTAAAACTCATCGCAGGGGACTTTGGAAGAAAGCATAACAGAAAGGTACTGTTTATTTACATCCAGAAAATTTGATTTTCCAGCCAGATTGTGAAGACATTAATGACCAAAAGCATTTTGTGGAAATATAGATATATGTTACAATATGCACATATAATATAAACATATTTTTTGTATTAAGTCCTTTGTGGAAATACACATACACACACGTGTATGTGTATTTGGGAGTATATGAAGAAAATAGGTTTTTCTTTTTTTTTTGGATAAAAGGATTAATGATTATTTATGATTATTTTTGCTTTCTTCTTTGTACTTTTTCTATATGTTTAAAAACTTTCACAATAAACATTTATTTTTGCAATCAGAAAAACAAAAATAGCTATTTAAGATAAATAGATGATCAAAGTCTTTCATTCCACTGACATGAGGGTCATTAATGGGAAGTGAGTACAGGTAAACTGTCAATAAACTGTATAAAACCATAATTTTGTACTTGATTGAAAATTCTGACTTCTGGTAATGTCTGAGTTTCTGAGCCCGACCAATTTACATGACTGGTATAACTGCTTTGGTGGTGATGTGGACTCTGTAAGTTAAAGATGGTTAGAGTGTTAATTATTTTTTGAGTATATCAACAGTGTATTTCACCATTTTTTCCAAAGAAAGTCCTTAAAAACAAAGGTCACCCTTTACTCCTCTATTGAATATGATTTCTGTTATAAAATATCTATAGAAAATCAGGTCAGCAAAGGACATATTTCCCGAAAGTGTTTTTAAGCAAATAAATTATCCTTTCAATCATGGCCAAGGCTACCTTGTTAGCATTTGATTTAATGCTTCAATAATTTTTCCATGGCAATGTGCNTACAATATGCACATATAATATAAACATATTTTTTGTATTAAGTCCTTTGTGGAAATACACATACACACACACGTGTGTGTATTTGGGAGTATATGAAGAAAATAGGTTTTTCTCTTTTTTTTGGATAAAAGGATTAATGATTATTTTTACTTTCTTTGTACTTTTTCTATATCTTTAAAAACTTTCACAATAAACATTTATTTTTGGAATCAGAAAAACAAAAATAGCTATTTAAGATAAATAGATGATCAAAGTCTCTCATTCCACTGACATGAGGGTCATTAATGGGAAGTGAGTATAGGTAAACTGTCAGTAAACTGTATAAAACCATAATTTTGTACTTGATTGAAAATTCTGACTTCTGGTAATTTCGNATTTATTTTTGGAATCAGAAAAACAAAAATAGCTATTTAAGATAAATAGATGATCAAAGTCTCTCATTCCACTGACATGAGGGTCATTAATGGGAAGTGAGTATAGGTAAACTGTCAGTAAACTGTATAAAACCATAATTTTGTACTTGATTGAAAATTCTGACTTCTGGTAATTTCGGAGTTTCTGAGCCCGACCAATTTACATGACTGGTATAACTGCTTTGGTGGTGATGTGGACTCTGTAAGTTAAAGATGGTTAGAGTGTTATTTTTTAAGTATATCAACGGTGTATTTCACCATTTTTTCCAAAGAAAGTCCTTAAAAACAAAGGTCACCCTTTATTCCTCTATTGAATATGATTTCTGTTATAAAATATCTATAGAAAATCAGGTCAGCAAGGGACATATTTCTTGAAAGTGTTTTTAAGCAAATAAATTATCCTTCCAATCATGGCCAAGGCTACCTTGTTAGCATTTGATTTAATGCTTCAATAATTTTTCCATGGCAATGTGCNTATGATTTCTGTTATAAAATATCTATAGAAAATCAGGTCAGCAAGGGACATATTTCTTGAAAGTGTTTTTAAGCAAATAAATTATCCTTCCAATCATGGCCAAGGCTACCTTGTTAGCATTTGATTTAATGCTTCAATAATTTTTCCATGGCAATGTGCTTCAAAGGATTTAAGTCCTAACAGAAGCTGCACATTTGTACTTAATGTGTTGTTAAATTGACATAGAAAAGCAATATTGATGTAATATTTCTCAATCATGCATTCTCTCTCAACAGAAAGTTTATAATAAATTAAAAGTGAGCTGACACGCAAAAACTAAGTAATCTAATATTAATTGTGAATTCCTTAACTTGCCCAAACCAATTGTTGTTTCATTTTGAGTAACATTTTTTCAGTGTTTATTTCAAAATTAGTTAAGTTCACCTTCCCACAAAAGGTTCATATTTCTCCTCTTTATAGAAAACATTAAATTCTCTAGCCTAGCTTTTTAAATGAGTACAATTAAAGTCTTCATCAGAAGAAATGAAATTTGCATAAACACATGCCTTAATAGCCTTCGGTACTGAAATAGAAATTACTCTTCTTCTTGATGTACCAACTCTTTTGCACAATTATTACTTTGCTCTAATGTCTTTATAACTGCATGTTTGTTATTCATCTTTTGTTAAAGTTCATTTTGTTTGTGAACAATGAATTTTAGTACGATCCAATAATTTATTTCGAATTTGTGTTAATTATGGGAACTTAATTCTCACATATTTATTGAGGTTGGAAAATTTGAACAATAAATTCAGTCAAATTGATGTGACTTAAAGTAAGTGAAATGTGGCACTGCTAGAAAAATCAGGTACATTTTTTTNCCCATGCCATACCTCTGTGTCATCCCAGTGCACCAGCCCCGAGCATCCTGTATCATGCATCAAACCTGGACTGGCGATTCATTTCACATATGATATTATACATGTTTCAATGCCATTCTCCCAAACCATCCCACCCTTTCCCTCTCCCACAGAGTCCAAAAGACTGTTCCATATATCTATGTCTCTTTTGCTGTCTCTCATACAGGGTTATCATTACCATCCTTGTATGAAATGTTCCTTTGGTATCTCTTTCTCATCTCTCCTTGCTATTATTTGGAACTCTGCATTCAGGGTATATCTTTCCTTTTCTCCTTTGCTTTTTGCTTCTCTTCTTCTCACAGATATTTGTAAGACTCTTCAGACAACCATTTTGCCTTTTTGCATTTCTTTTTCTTGGGGATTGTCTTGATCACTGCCTCTTATACAATATCACAAACGTCTTTCCATAGTTCTTTCCGTGTTCTGTCTATCAGATCTAATCCCTTGAATCTATTTGTCACTTTCACTGTATAATTGTAAGGGATTTGCTTTAGGTCATACCTGAATGGTCTACTGGTTTTCCCTACTTTTTCGATTTAAGTCTGAACTTGGTGATAAGGAGTTCATTTTCTGAGCCAGAGTCAGTACCCATTCTTGTTTTTGCGGACTGTATAGAGCCTCACCATCTTTGGTTTCAATGAATATAATTAATCTGATTTCGATATTGACCATCTAGTTATGTCTATATGTAGAGTCTTCTCTTATGTTGTTGGAAAGGGGTGTTTGCTATGACCAGTGCACTCTCTTGGCAAAACTGTTAGCCTTTGCCCTTCTTCATTCTGTACTCCAAGGCCAAATTTGCCTGTTATTCCAGGTATTTCTTGACTTCCTACTTTGCATTCCAGTCCCTATACTGAAAAGGACATCTTTTTTGAGTGTTAGTTCTAGAAGATCTTGTAGGTCTTCATAGAACCATTCAGCTTCAGCTTCTTCAACATTAATGGTCAGGACATAGACTTGGATTACTGTGATACTGAATGATTTGCCTTGGGATTGAACAGAGATCATTCTGTCGTTTTTGAGATTGTATCCAGGTACTGCATTTCAGACTCTTTTATAGACTATGATGGTTACACCATTTCTTCTATGGGATTCTTGGCCACAGTAGTAGATATAATGGTCATCTTCGTTAAATTCACCCATTCCAGTCCATTGTAGTTTGCTTATTCCTAAAATGTTGATGTTCACTCTTGCCATCTCCTGTTTGACCACTTCCAATTTGCCTTGATTCATGGACCTACCATTCCAAGTTCCTATGCAATACTGGTCTTTACAGCATCAGACTTTACTTATCATCAGTCACATCCACAACTAGGTGTTGTTCTTGCTTTGCCTCTGTCTTTTCATTCTTTCTGCAGTTATTTCTCAACTGATCTCCAGTAGCATACTGGGCACCTACTGACCTGGAGTGTTCATCTTTCAGTGTCCTATCCTTTTGCCTTTTCATAACCTTGGGTGGCCCTACATGGCATGGCTCATAGTTTCATTGAGTTAGACAAAGCTGTGGTCCATGTGTTTAAGACTGGTTAGTTTTCTGTGTTAGTTTCTATATATATATGATTATAACAGCTGCCTTAACCTTGACCTCTAATTCTAATATCTGGATTGTCTCAAGATTGATCTATATTGACTGCCCTTTCTATTGAGAACTGACACAATTTCATGCTTTGCCATGTGTCTGCAGTTTTTTTTTAATTGTTTCTGGATTGTATGAATGATATGTTGTCTAGACTCTGGACTCTATTATTTGCTACCTAAGAGTGCTGATTTTCATTTGTTTTAGCAGACGGTTAACTTATATAAATGCAAATCTGGAACTCTGTCTTATCTCCACTTTTTTGTTGTTTGGTCACTAAGTCATTTCCGACTCTTTGCAACCCCATGGACTGCAGCACACCAGGCTTCCCTGTCCTTCTGTTCACTTAGTGGAAATCAAAATATGTTTCTCAGTTATTTGAGCTTTAGTTGGGCTACTTGAAGTCTTCAAAATGTGTGCATGTCTCGGAAGTCAGTCAGAGATTTGGGTCAATTATATATGCAGAATCCTCTGCTCTGTAACTTTCCCCTTTCCTAGAAATTCACTCAGTTTCTCGGGGCTTTGAGGGCACTAATTCTGGTTTCTCACCCAATTAGGACTGTGGATTTCTCTCTGAATTTTAACCTCTCTGATTAATACCACTGAACCCATCCTCAAGCTGAAAGAATGATGTCATCCCCTTCTTCCAAATGCCCACTTCCCTTCATTTTCCATTTTCTTTTAATCATTCTTCACTGCCTTTGGATGACTTTGTGTGTGTGTGTGTGTGTGTGTGTGTGTGTGCACTTGTGGTGAGTTACCTGCTGAAGAACTCCAACACAAGGTACTTTGCCATTAGCAGAAGTAGACTCTCCAAAAATCATCCCTAGTAAGTGAGGACCATGAAAAATCCTCATAAAAAGAACATTTACTTATATATAAAACTCTCTGAGATTGTGGATCTGTACAGTTTGAAAATGTTTTCTGCTGTTGTTGTTTTTAAATTATCATCCAATGTATAGCTATCTCTAAATCAGAGCAATGAATTCGGTGGTTGTGAGCAACTTGACATGATTTGTAGAAGCACAAAAGGCACTGGGGAATTGGACTTGGTATTGCTCACTTTTAAGCTAATAATGAGAAAACCCTACAATCAAATGCAGTGAAGGGTATAATTGGTGCAATACTGCTTGCTATCAGTGTACTTTTCAGGGTCATTTTTGTTAACTGCAGAATGAAGTAAAACATTTGTAAGCACCCAGCACTTCAACAAGAATATATATGGTTACCCTGAGCAGTCAAGTCCAAATACATGAAGCCTGCTTATTATGGAAGCACTTATTCAACACTGCTCATTGTAAAGAATCTTATTCTCTGGCTGCAGATATACAGCACCTGAAATCAAGCCATGTCTAGAAAATATATCACTTTTAGCTCCATGTACCATTAAGGGTGAATAAAAATGTCAAAAATAAAGGAGAGCTTATACACATATTACAGGTATGGGAATGCTTGTACAACTTGAAAATGTATCCATCAAGATGTGTGGGCAGTTTCCACAGAAAGTAAAATATTTCAGAAGTGATACTCCATTCTGTGCCATGGAATACACATTTTCTGAGTCTTGAGAAAGTTCAAGGCTCCTTTTTTTCTGTCTCATATGCTCTGGCTGGCTCCTTGTAATCACTGCTTTTTCATTCAGTCAGCATGGTAATTGAGAGGAACTTCTATGTCCTCTACAGAGTACTGCCTTAATAATAAGGATAGCTAGGCATTTGTGTTCCTCAGGGGTCAGTAATGAAACCTAAATTGTTTGAGGAATAAAATCGCACATAAGTAGATAATTCTCCCCAATAAGCAGAAGACAAGAGGGTGGTAAGACATTTAAAAGGGATCTCTAAAATTGAATGAATGGACAGAAAGGTGACATGTGTTTGAACATAAGTAAACATTAGGTAATATTGCTTACCATCAAGAAGAGCTTGAAAGAACCAAGTAGGCATTTTCTTTCTTTCTTTTTTTTTTAAGTTTAAATTTTTATTTTTTAGTTTGTTTTGCTTTACAGTAATGTATTCATTTTGCCATACATTGACATGAATCAGTCACGAGTGTACATGAGCTCCCAAGTAGGCATTTTCTTACTCCAAAGCAGAACCCTAGATTCTGAAGAGGGAAAAACAAAATTCTCATCACCCTTGTAGGTCATTTTGAAGTGAGAACTTTTCTCTAATCCAAAGTCAAAGAAATTCATCTCAAATAACCACCATTTCAAATTAAAATCCAAGTGTAAAAAGCATGAGCATTTTCATTAAATTTTTATTTGAAATCAGTTAGGTTATTTATATAATTTGAATGAATTAAAATTGTCTAGATGAATGCTACTCAAAGCCTGGTATCTGAACCAGCAACATCACATCACCTGCGGCTTGTCTGAAATGCAGAATATCAGGTCCAACCTCAGAGCTACTGAATCACAACCTGTAGTTTAATAAGAATCCCAGGCGTTTGACATGTATATTAAAATTTAAGGAATGCTGGTACAGATAATCCAATAAAGTAAAATCTCAAAGTAAGAAACACTTTCTAGGTCTTATTTAGAGCTCTCATTGGAAAATGAGGCCAAAAAACAGTAAGGAAATTTGTAGATGGTTATAAAACTTGTAGTTTTCTGAAAACTTTTCAATTTTCAGAAAAAGCTAACTTGCACAAAATAATCTGAAGACATTACAAATAAGGAAGAAGAAATGAAATGAAACCTGGTTAAATGTAAGGTATGAATCTGTGAAATAATAATGCCAAATAAGACATTTCATAGACACAGTAAGACATTTAATAGGCACAATTTAGAAAACAGTAGTATCAGGAGACATAGAGCTGGGATGAAAGTGAAGAACAAATTATAGTAAAATCAACTTTCAATGTATTAGGATAATAAAAACAACTAATGCAATTTGGGGCCTCCTACCCAGAGACAAACTATGAAAGAGGCAGATAATGGTTGTTTTTTAATGACTCCGGTGAAAATTCAAAGAGAATATTTGGCCACAAAAGCAGAAAGGTTCATGCTTCATACAGGATCCAGAGAACAACAGGTTATAAAGTTTGATAGATGAAAAGAACTATGAATAGTTTAAATGATGATCCCAAGGTCAGACATCTGACAGCGTATGGAAATATGAATTGTGAAAAGCCTTTGATTCTAGGAAGCATAAAATTTGAAGTATAGTAATGAAATCAAACAGAAAACTGTGTCCCAAATGTGCTTCTTACGTACTTAATAGTATCCAGCCCGTCTGTGTACTCAGATATTCAGGCAGGTGAGCATTCTCCCAAACAGAAGATAACTAGTTGAGGCCAGCTCCCCACTTGAGAAAAGTTCAGTCTAATACAGCTCTAGCCTGTTCCGCTCTCACGATGACACAGGTAAAAATGCATTTAATTTACCTAGGACAATGGTACCTACTGCACAGGTTGCCTAGACACATGCTCTTAACGCTGTCTTCACTATGTTCTGCAGCCTACGGCCAGGCTTCAATTCACCTATCACACCACGTCAACAGAGTCCACAAGCATGGTAATGCTGGAAAGGGAGGGTAGAAGTAGGGTAGCTGTTTTCCTGTTTTCCCCCAGCTGAACCTAAATCCTATTCCTCTGGACTGTAATTCTGCTTATTAGGCTCTAAATTAGTTGTTACAATAGTAATGCAAAAAAAAAAAAAAAAAAAAAATTTTAAACAGGCTCTTATCAGCTATCATCAGATTAAGCTACAGAGCATATTTAGGTTTGCCCTGCAAAATAGTACCTCTGTTATGTGAACATCAGTAGTTATAACACAAATAAATAAATTGCTGATTACAAAAAATTTTTCTCACGTTTCAGAAAGCTTCTCTGTAGGATTTTTTTTTTTTAAATCGATCTCCTTTTGTGTTTTTAAGTGTTTTACAGATCATTAAGTACATGGCAGAGGGGCAATGAGAAGGGATTTCTAAATTTAATGAACTAGGAAGCACTCAAATTGAGGACAGATAAAAATAAAACAAGTTATATTTAAAATTCTACTTGATCAGTGGGAAAATACAACAAAAATTATCAAACATGAGCTTAAAAAAGTATCCATTTCTTAGTCATGCTATACCTGAGAGAGGAACAACTTGACAAAAAAACTTGATAATGTTAACATTATATAGATAATTACATATATTAATATATACAAATATTATAATTTGTATGCTAATATCTATTTTCTATTGTATATGTCAATATCTATTATATGTATGCCTATATACATATATATAATAGTGTGTATTATATATAACATAAATATTAAATGAGTATGTAAATATATGTATATGTGATATCCCACCACCATTTAATAGATATAAATATGAGAATCTGCGTATGTATGTATCCATATATACGTATACATATTTGTGAGTCAGCTGTCACCTAAAACAATGGCTTCCCAGGTGGTGCTAGTGGTAAAAATCCCACCAGCCAACACAGAAGGCTTAGAGAGACACTGGTTTGATTTCTGAGTCAGCAAGATTCCCCTGGAAGAGGAAATGGCAGCCCACTCCAGTACTCTTGCCTGGAGAATCCCATGGACAGAGAAGCCTGGCCGGCTACAGTCCGTGGGGTTGCAAAGAGTCAGATACGACTGAAGCGACTTAGCATGCACAGACATGACATAAAAAAGTGAAAACATCAAACCTTTGCATTTTACACCTAAATTTGATAACTGACAATGACCTTGCAAACCTCATTCATTTGAATTTAATGTAATCCAGCCATATAGTCACTCCCAGTTTTTAAACTCTTAACTCTCATGTAGAGATGGTTTAGTCCAAGAAATAAATCCTTCATATCCCTGGAAACTTTGGACAAAATTTCATAGTGTATTTTTCTATTGAAAGTATTGCAAATGCTTCCCATGAAGTAAGTGCTTTAAAAGGTACCACAAGAGATTTCCTGGAAATACCATTTAAATGCATTTTGATGGAAAACCAAGACATCAAGATAATGAATACTTTATTCATAATATGAAATCAGGCTAGAAAAAGTTACTTCTTAAATAACTGTAATGTTAATTTAATACACTTCTTTTTTGATGGGGAAAGGTTGATGAGGGCTTAGTAAATAATACTAGACAAATTCAAATCATGTACTATGGTAAATCTTCATGAATTATTGTAAGACTTCTTCATGAATTTACTTTTTGCTATTAAGTTCTTCCATGAAATAGTAGAATATGTTCATCAGAACATCTTAAATTTAAAATACATTTTATGTCTGCTGTGTTTGTTAAACATAGAATGGTAAAATAGAAAGAATAGGACTCTGAAGATCTGAATTCTGACTTTACTGTTGGCTGACTGCATGGTCATAGATAGTATTTCTGAACCTCAATTTTCTCATCTAGAGAATGGAGATAGTTAAATCTTCCCCCACTGATTTCATAGAACTATGATAGAGAATCAAAAAATTTTACACACACATATATATGTTTATATATTTAGTATATTTTATATAAGCATAATATACATAAATATATATAATGAGAAGTTCCTAATAGGTGCCATATATATATATATGTTAACTATTTTAATATTTTCTTAGCATTCACATTATAAATGGAGTAAATTTCATAGACAAGTATTTTAAGAATGCAATGATTTTTTATTTTGGCCATAAGATAGCTGGATTTGTTATCAATGTTAATTTTCCATGTGTGTACTGATTTTGCTGCTTATCTTATAACAAGATGCCATAATCCTAGCATAGTTTTATTCTACTGACTTTATTACTTTGTCAAAGCTAGTAATTATACTTCTAGTATTTACAGGCCAACAACAAAACAGTTGAACATAATACAGTGAATATTGCTATGAAAAACATTTGTCATAATAGTGTACTAGAGTTCCAAGAAGAGGCAGTATATTCTATTTGCGTGTGGTTTCTTAAAAATGGTCATAATTCTATTTGAAGCCAAAGAAAAACAAGATGGCTTATGAAAGATAACAGCCCATTGTTCTGAAATAGAATAGAAAGTGAGGAGAAAGCCCTGGAAATAGACATTATATCTCAGATCATCCAGGAGTCATGAAAGCGGATGACGTGAGAACATACTTAGTTTGGGATCTTGTTTTGTATAACAGAAATAAATATTGATAAATGCTCATTGTTCTGAGAAAATAGCTTCTTCCTGGGAACAGAAGAGCCTAGTAAGTACCCAGCCTCCTCCAAATGCCAAAGTGATATTATATTTCTGGATGCCCAAGCGAATTACATCTTAACTTTGTGAAAAGAATGATAATAATTAGAAAAGAGTCACTGAGCATTTGAATGAGCCTTGCATTCATTCATTTACTCATTCATTCATTCAGCAAATGCTTATTAAGCTCCTGTGTAAGCTAGGCTTTGTGGCAGATGTTATACTGTAAGTGAATAAGATCAACTGGGTTCTGACCCTCTTGGAGGTTATAGTCAGATAATGGAGAGAATTTAAATTTTTTAAAAGTTAAAGTTTGTGATATTATAAGGAAGGAGAGAAAGATGTGATTAGGAGAATGTGTGGAACGTGTAGGTCCTTTGGTTTGGGGATCAGGAAATGGTTCTCTGAGAGAGTGATATTTGAAAGGAGATCTGAAGGATGAGAAAGACTCAGAGAACAGCACTTCCTGGGAGAGAAAAGCATTTGTGATTTAGTTTAACAGACTGAAAGAAGACTTGTATGGCCAAAGTTAGAGAAAAAAGGGTAAAAGTCACACTGCATAGGAATGGAGAGGCTGGCAGTGGCCACATTGTATAGAGCTTTATTGGTGATGATAAAGAATTTGGATTATATTAAATGTGCAAAGGGAAACTGTCAAATGGTTTACCCCAGAAACAATGATATTATCTAAATTTCATTTTAAATACATCATTGTTCCGCTATGGGAAAACAGAAAATATGCAAAATCAAATCAGAGAAATCATTAGGAGACTATTATCAGGCCCAGCTTCATGGATGTGTGACCTGTGCAGCCTCACAGCTCTCCTTTCTTCAAAAGAGTTCTGCTCTTTGTTTACTGCCCTACTAACTCCGTCTTGAAGTTTGTAATACTTTTTAAACTGAGCTTGCATTTTTATTTTGCACAAGGCAGGTGGGACTGGCTGTTACAGAAATTTAGTTGCAAGACAGTTGTTGCCATAGACTAGGATGATGGCACTGGGGATGGAGCAACGTAATCTGTCTTTTGCAGGTGAAATACAGTTAGAATCCAATATCATTGCCACCAATATGAGCTTTCAGTTTGGTCCCCATGGAGCATTTTATTTGTGCAATGTTATCTTAAGATAACACATACCCTATCCATTTAATAAATGCTAGTTTTCAAAGTGAAAGTCACTCAGTCGTGTCCACCTCTTTGCAACTCATGGATTATACAGTCCATGGAATTCTTCAGGCCAGAGTAGTGGAGTGAGTAGCCTTTCCCTTTTGCAGGGGATCTTCCCAACCCTGCAATTTGAGAGACCTGGGTTCTGTCCCTGGGTTGGGAAGATCCCCTGGAGAAGGGAAAGTTTTCAAAAGACTGCTATTTATTGTCATCCTGTGTTAGCACATCAACATATTATGTTTCTATAATAGAAATGAACTCTGAGGAGGGTGAAACATTTAGATTTACCTTTCTATTCCACTAATAACTATTGAGCCCAAAGCACATGAATAGCTCAGTGCTGTGAACTTAGAATGAAGCAGATGTTATCTGTTGAGAACTTATAATTTAGTTGAAAGGTAAGACTTAAATAGCTATAATGCAAGGAAGAATATACCAGAAGAATATAAAGGAAATACAAGCAATGCACTGTAGAGGATTCCATTTATGTAGAACAATCATTAGAAGTTTTATCAAATGATTTTTGTTATGACATCAGAATATGGAACGATATTATTGTGACATTTCATTTTAATTAAAACCAGCTATTTCCAGAGATCTCATAGCAGACATGTCCCAGTGTGTAGCAAGCCGTAAGATAGCCCTGATGTATTTGAAGATCCCATTTAGGAGATAAATATTATTGAGGTCTTTAAAGAAAAAAATTCAGAATGCTTCTTATTCCCTACAGAATGAAATAGAGCTGTGAGTAAAATAATTCTGAATATTCATCATCAGAGTTGAAAAAAGAAAACTGGAAATTTGACCATTAGATGAAAAATCTAATGAAATTAAGAGATAAATGAAAACATTCCAGTTGCCATGCAGTGCTATCTGTCTTCAGTTTAGCAAGTTACACAAACTGCAGGCTGATGTAGATGTTTTTTCATAGGATAGTGCTCTCCCCAGGGAACAGCCGGTTTGATGACCAGAATTCAAAGCAAATGTCCCAAAGGAAAACACACACACACACACACACACACACACACACACACACGCACACACACACACACACCCCTACACAGATACACAAGCAGAAGACATTTGGGCAATGGAGGGATGTATTAGTACCCCAGAGACAGAGACCTCTGGCACTGAAGAGCTTAACTTGTCATGCATCACAGCTTTAAGACTGTAGACATTACATCCCAAGACATTTGTTACACTTTCAGGCTTCCATGATTTAGCTGTGGGCAGAACTTCTGACTTCTTCCACCCAAAACAAACTCGGAGCTCTAGTTTGCCTTGGATTTATCTTCCTTTTCAAAGCTGCACCTATAAAATAAAGTAGTTATGTCCCCAGAGTGCTCGCACTTTTAAATATTAAGGCAAAAGAATAAATAGACTCACCCTCTTGGTCCTGAGCATTCTCAAAGTAGAGCTCAAGACCTATTCTCCAGTAAGAGATGGACATGGAAGCAAGAGAGGCTGGTGGGCTGAGGACAGAGAAGACACTGAGAAGTTACAATGCAACTTGAGAAGTGTTATCAGTCTCACAGTGAGAATATTTCAAAAAGAACAGAAGCACTTGGATCAGCCCCATTTATCCAACTCAAATATCAATATTCTAGTGTAGGTTTTTAAGACCGCTCTCCTGTTCTGTAACTTAGAGGCTTTCTCCTCTCAGCTTTTCCCATTCCAGTCCTCCTGCATATCACTGCCAACTTACTCTTTCCAAAACTCATTTTTCTGTTCAGAGTCTCAGTGGTACTGCCTGATCAATAGGCGTAAGAGATTCTTTCATTTGGCATTCAAGGCTCTTGATGCAGCTTATTATTAATTTTGTTATTCCTCTGCACATCACCTCTGAGTCAAGTGGTCCCAAAACATTCCCTGCCCGTTCTTATCACAATCACAACATCTCGGCTTTTGACGTGCAGTTAATTCCCCAGACTCGATTGTCCTTGCCTAATGAAATTCTACTCATCCTGATGTCATTACCTACTTTAGAAAGCTTTGTTCATTCTTCCTCCCCAGCTAGGATAGTTCTCTCCTTTGAACTAACAGGCTATCTGGTTTATACCTACATTAACATCTACTATGTGTATACCTATTTGTTTGAGTCATCATGCTACCTGTCTTTAACCATCTTTCCACCTTCAGATGTGTTTATAAACATCACAAGGACCATACTTTTTATAAACTGTTGTCTCTCATAGTGCCTGCTGATCATTAAATAAAGATTCAAAAAGATTTGTTTCATTGAGTGATGAGAAAGTAGTGTAACAATGGATTTTTGTTCTAGTCTACCACCGTCTTCTAATCTTTGTACTTCTAGCCAGAACTTATGGATTATCCATTGGTTGAAGGCACAAACAAAACCCCTACATGTTTAATACAGACTGTCTAAAAAAAGAGAATGTATTGTACTGTCTTTGGTTGAGTTTCTTTCACATTTACCAACCTAAGAACTTATGGTTAGGATGATCATGTAAGCCAGTTTGCATGTGACAAACCTGGCTTTTATGTTTTCAATTGTTGCTACCCCTCTCTCTTTCATTCTCAGAAGAGTTCTGGTTTAGATGAGAAATTACACAGTCACTCTCCTTGAGGACTATTTTTACTGAGAAGTGAAAATAGTTACCTTATACCTTGTGTTTGTTTTCTTAACCTGGCTAGTATGGAAGCTTCAGGTTAGTCTAAAAACCAAACCAACCAACAGACAGACAAAAAAGCGAGAAAGCAAGACACAGGGAAAAGAGCTACCAGGGAAGCCCTATGAAAAAAAAAGACACCAACAGACAAAAAAAAAAAAAAAAAAAAAAAAAAAAAAA
>SJYA01000795.1:4813883-4835077 GCA_006410615.1 Neotragus moschatus | reverse complement strand
CTAGAAAAACAAGCAAACAAAACACAAGCCCCAAAGGTTAAGTCATTTGAAGTAGGAAAGGATAAAACATAAAGCTTCATATCATTGGGAGAGATTTTCTTAGCCTTCCTTTTTTTCTTTTGTCTCCAAGGAATTCTTCATTAGACTCAATTTAAGCCTTGAATTTGAGATTGTGCATTCTCCATTGGTAAGCACATCTATTAAAAAGCAATGTATTCACGTATACTCCCTGGCATCAGGAGGCTCTGTGTATTCACCGCTAGCAGTGGACACCATGCCAGGAGAACCTGACTCCGGGTGGAAAAGGATTAAGAAAAAAAAATTTAAGCAATGCCAAGAAAAAACAACAACAACAACAACCAAAAAAAAAACCACTACCACATAATTCTGTTCTGTACCCTGTGGTTTGTTTTACTTAGGAAAGCGGCCTGGTTTTACCCTGCAGCACGCATTCATTACTGTGATCTTTGACTGGCAGATGCAGAGTAATAGGATGCATATTTTAGTGCTTATTATAATACCCTGTCCAAAAACAACTTGACAAATTTGTGATTTCGACAATATCTCATTTTGCTGGCTGCAGTGCTCTGTGATTGTCTGGCCCACGTGGCTTCCAGATTATGCATACCACCAATACTTCTCATTAAAATGGCCACAGTTCACCAGTTTCGGTAGCTTGGAACGAACTTGGAATGAATTATTATACAACAAAGAGGCTGCTGTCATGCAGAACAAAAGACAAGCAAAAGAGAGCTTTGGCTTAATGAGGCTAAGTGAGTGTCTCCCCTGCATCACAGCTACTTGACGGCCTTTGAGCATGGATTTTTTTCTCCACAGGCCAAAACCTTTGGTCTATTATTTTGTGTTTATGCACCTTGAGGCTAATATACATTTTAATATGCTTCACATGGAGAAAAAAAAATCAGCCATTAGATTAGAACATGTGCACTCCCTGTTAAATTAATGACAACCGAACATAGAGATAAATTTAGGTTTTCATATTTAATTATAGCACACTGCAGTACGTTTAGCAAGGATAAATTGCACTATTATTATGCTTCATTTTTTTTTGACATCTTCTCCTATTAACGGTGCACACTTGCCCCCACCCCAACACCCTGTACCACGCTAACATCTCTCTATACATCACCCTTCCCTCAACATGACTGAATCTTAGCCATTGCACTGAAAGGTATATTATTTTATTTGTTAAATTTGCTGAGAGAACAAATGCTATTTTGGCATATCTGTAAAATGAATAAGAAGGTAATTTGTAAGAGAAAAGTGATAACTTGTCTAAGGCTACTTCAGTTGTCACTCCTTTCTGCTGCATCAAATTGCAGTGATTCAGTTGAGTCCTCTCTCTTTCTGATCTACCAAAGGCGTGCAACATAGCACATGACTCCAAATAGGTGATATTTCACCATGACTCAGAAAATTTCCGTATAAAGAAGTAACAATCTCAAGAAAACCCAATAATTTTGTCACTCTTTGGAACTTTCTCTATTGATTTTAATCCATTTGTTACAGAAATGAGAACACTTTAAGTAGTGAGAAGTTTTGGGTTACTACCTATCCAGTGGTCTTCAAAAAAATTAACAAAAGCGATAGTAGAGATTATGAATATTGCTGTTTATTCTTCCAAGGCCACCAAAGTAGGAACAGATTGTTAATACAACAGAAATGTCAAAATGGACTTTTCATGTAGAATGACCTGATGACTCTTAGTTCTTTTTCATTTGGAGGCTGTGACTTTACCTTCCATTAACTGAGTGCACTTGTTCCCTGTTACATCTGGAACATATAGTTTACTTCATCTACTAGTTAATTAAGTTCTGGTTGGTTGCCCAGAATCAAAAAATTCCTCTACTACATTTGTGTAAAGCGGAAAGTCAAGCACTTCTGTATGTATCCACTTTAACGATGTAGATACAGCATGTGTGCTCAGTTGTGTTCAACCCTCTGTGACCCCCTGGACTCCAGCCCTCCAGGCTCTCTATCCTTGGGATTTTCCAGGCAAGAATACTGGAGTGGGTTGCCATTTCCTCCTACAAGGATCTTCCCCATCCAGCGATCAAACCCGAGTCTCTTGCGTCTCCTGCATTGGCAGGCAGAAGGAAACATGCATGGCAAGCATTTCTTGTCCTTCTGCCTTGAAAAATTACTTGAGTTATTAGTTTCAAAGGCCTTAAAGGCAGAGAATATTGTTCCAAAATCTGAGAGTCAGAAGTTCAGCTCTGGGGTTATCCTGAAAGGACTGTTTATCGGATATTTGATTCATGGTTATACATATTGGGTTTGATGACCAGAAAAGCAAATCAGGAATAAAGATTGCCATGTAGGAAAGGTCTGCAACTGGGAATACCGTATACACTAAAGGAGTCAGTCATTGCTGGCTGGGGGATACCTCTTCTTGATGACACAGAAAGGCCGCCTATACATACTTACTAAGAATAACTCGAGCTTCCCTGGTGGCTCGGTGGTAAGGAATCCACCTGCCAGTGCAGAAGACACAGGTTTGATCCTGTGTAAGAAAGTCCTGCATATTGTGGGTCACCTAAGCCTGTGTAACACGGCTACTGAGGTTATGCTCTAGAGCCTGGGAGCTGCAACTACTCAGCTCATGTACCACAACTACTGAAGCGCGTGAGCCTAGAGCCTGTGCTCCGCAATAAGAGAAGCCACTGAAATGAGAAGCCCGCCCATGGCAACTAGAGGAGAGCCCCTACTTGTTAGAACTAGAGAAAAGCCCCTGTAGCAATGAAAACCCAGCACAGAAATAATTTAATAAAAGAAAAAAGAAGAGCAGTCTCTTTGCCCAAATTCTGGTAGAACAAAACATTGTAAGATAACATATAAGGAAAGGCTCTACAAAGTTGGGTTATAAGTTTTATTTTCAGAATGCTTTTTGGTTTATCACTTTGTTCATATCAGAAAATAAATCTATAAGGTAATGGATAGCTGTTTCCTGGTAATATGCCATGGTTTAAAAAGAACTAATTTTTAATTTGTGAATACTTGACAGACTTAAATTCTAAGAAAATCCTTGTAGAATATAGATGAAAATATATTTGCTCTTTTATAGTTGATGACACTGAGTCACTACATTCAAGGGTCTACCTAATTGCTGCAGTCGTTGGATGATGCTAAAATGTCTTGCTCAAGAGTCTAGGTCCATGCATCCTTGAGGTTTCTCTGGATAAAAGATTCAAATATCTCAATCAGTGATGGTCATCATGTCACTTTTCTGGGCTTATTTCCTTTGCAGTTCAAACAGTTTACTCTAATTGGTTAAGTATTCTCAGTTCCAAATACTCACCATTAGTTATTTTGGTGTGTTTAAAGCAAATGCTGAGATACTCCTCTTCTTATATAACTGTTCTACTAAGCAGGATTTCAAAAATATATCTTGTTATAAACAACTTTAGCACAGTGAAAGTGACTCCTTTTTAAAATAAATACAATATTTAAAAAGAATGTATACTGTACCTAGGAAATGTACGTATTAGGTTAAAAACCAGGAAACTAAATTATATCTAAATGTAATTCCAGTTTTGTTCAAATAACATGCATGTGTGTACAGAAACAGCTGTGATGATACCCATATATTAACTGGCATTTCTTAGAGCAGACATTCTGGGAGATTTTGGTTTCCTGCTTTTTCTTTTCTGTATTTCCTCAATTTCCCATAGTGAACATAAATATTTTATAGTGACAAAGTCTAAAAATGAAAGTAGTAGCTTTACAATGTTTTGTAGGAGTCTCTAAAGTATATTGATCAAATATTTCATCAAAACAGTCCTTGGAAGAACCAAATTTAAAAGAATCAAGACTATTCAAGTGGCAGAAAGCACAATCAGGAAGGGTGTAAAGAACTGGCAGTACTTAGCTTGTAGAATAAATTGAACTTAGTTTAGCCACAAAAGAAAGTCTGAAGAAAAATTGCTACTTTTAAAAATATATATATTATTATGTAAAGTTTTTTTTTTAAAGAGTGTTCTAAGTCTACCACTGAAGAAGGGAAATTAAATCAATACAAAGAATCTAAATCTGATAGGAGTTATGTGAATAAGCTATTTGAAGAGGACTGAAAAAACAATCTCTAAAATCTTCTTTTTTTTTTCTTTTATCTTTATTTTTTCCTTTGATCTTTGAGGAAAAGAGAGATTCTCACGTATCTATAATTCTAAATTTGTAGAACTATATATATATATATATATAGTTATGGATGCTAGTTTCTTTTCCTTCCCTAATGCTACATGAAGTTTTCTTTAAAATGCATTCACCAGAATTCTCATTAGCTATTCAAGGTAACTCCAGAAATATTTGGTGAAATCCTACTGAAAATAGATTTATTTTTCCTTAATGTAATGTGTTATTATTTTTGGTGCACTTGGTGTTCTCTGAATGTAAGTTGATTCAAAGAACTTTGTAGTCTAAATCCTGTTCTCTCCACATAATATAGGGATAGATCTCAAATCCTGAGTACCTCAAATTGCTTCCAAACAACCAAGTAAGCATCCAAAGCAGTTCTTCCACCTGCCATTTGACTTGAGAGCTCCTGAGTAATTCTTTTTTTCCCAGCTTTATTGAAATGTAATTTGACAGATAAAACTGTAAGATATTTAAAATGTACAATGTGATTATTTGATATTTGTATACATTGTTAAAGGATCCCTCCTTCACTGTAGAGTTAATTAATACACTTATCACCTCACATATTTACATTTTCTTTTACTTTTGTGATGATATTTAAGTCTTCCTTTCTTAGTAAATTTCAGTAATATAATACAGTGTTATCAACTGTAGTCATTACTTATACATTAGCTTCTCAGACTTTATTCATTTCTTTATATAAATTTATTTATTTTAAGTGGAGGTTAGTTACTTTACAATATTGTATTGTTTTGCTATACATCAACATTGGAAAATCCCATGGACAGGGGAGCCTGGTGGGCTGCCGTCTATGGGATCGCACAGTCGGACACGACTGAAGTGACTTAGCAGCAGCAGCAGCAGCAGCATACATCAACATGAATCCGCCACAGGTAGACACGTGTTCCCCATCCTGAACCCTCCTCCCTCCTCCCTCCCTGTATGTGAGATTTTATTCATTTTATCACTAGGTTTGCACCTTTCACCAACTTCTCTCAATTTCCTCCACCAACCTCCTCCCAGCCCCTGGCAAGCACATTTCTACTCTGTTTCTCTCAGTTTGATTTTGCTTTTTCCTTTTTATCTAGAGTTAACATAATTGATATGTATAGTATTTGTCTTTGTCTGTCTGGCTTATTTTACTTAGTCAAATGCCCTCAAGGTTCATCCATTTTGTTGCAAGTATCAGAATTTCCATCTTCCTAATGGCTGAATAATATTCCAGTGTGTGTGTGTGTGTGTGTGTGTGTGTGTGTGTGTGTGTTTGAAAACTTCTGCAGGGAACATAGGAATGCAGGTATCTCTTCAAGTGCCCCTGAGTAGTATTTGAATGTGATTTTCAAATACCCAGGATACTGGCTTTTGGTAGGAGGTCATGGATGCACATTGCAGTTACTCGCCTTAGAGATCAGTAATTGGTTAGTTGCCCACAGGATATATTCTGTTGTATTTCAAAGGGAATTCAGTTAACATGGCACAGAAACCTCAGGCCATCTATAATCATTCTTCATCAGCTTAGGATAGCTATTGAATCCCTACTATTTGCCAGACATTGCCTTAGACAATTCAGTTCAGTTCAGTTCAGTCACTCAGTTGTGTCTGACTCTTTGCGACTCCTTGGACTACAGCACACCAGGCCTCCCTGTCCAACACCAGCTGATGTCCATTGAGTTGGTGATGCCATACAACCATCTCATTCTCTGTCATCCCTTTCTCTTCCTGCATTCAGTTTTTCGCAGCATCAGGATCTTTTCCAGTTAGTCAGTTCTTCGCATCAGGTGGCCAAAGTATTGCAGTTTCAGTTTCAGCATCAGTCCTTCCAGTGAATATTCAGGACCGATTTCCTTTAGGATAGACTGATTGGATCTCCTTACAGTCCAAGGGACTCTCAAGAGTCTTTCACACCACAGTTCAAAGCATCAATTCTTTGGTGTTCAGCTTTCTTTATAGTCCAACTCTCGCATCCATACATGACTACTGGAAAAACCATAGATTTGACTACATTGACCTTTGCTGATAAAGTAATGTCTTTGCTTTTTAATAAGCTGTCTAGGTTGGTCATAGCTTTTCTTCCTGGGAGCAAGTGTCTTTTAATTTCATGGCTGCTGTCACCATCTGCAGTGATTTTGGAGCCCCCCAAAATAAACTTTCTCATGGTTTCCATTGTTTCCCTATTTGCCATAAAGTGATGGGACCAAATGCCATGATCTTAGTTTTATGAATATTGAGCTGTAAGCCAACTTTTTCACTCTCCTGTTTCACTTTCATCAAGAGGCTTTTTAGTTCTTCACTTTCTGCCATAAGGATAGTGTCATCTGCATATCTGAGGTTATTGATACTTCTCCTGGCAATCTTGATTCCAGCTTGTGCTTTATCCAGTCCAGCATTTCTCATGATGTACTCTGCATATAAGTTAAATAAGCAGGGTGACAATGCACAGCCTTGACGTACTCCTTTCCCAATATGGAACCAGTCTGTTTTCCCATGTCCAATTCTAGCTGTTGCTTCTTGAGCTGCATACCGGTTTCTCAGGAGGCGTGTCAGGTGGTCTGGTATTCCCATCTCTTGAAGAGTTTTCCACAGTTTGTTATGATCTACACAGTCAAAGGCTTTGGCATAGTCAATAAAGCAGAAGTAGATGTGTTTCTTCCCTGGTGGGTCAGAGGTTAAAGTGTCTGCCTACAATGCAGGAGACCTGAGTTCAATCCCTGGGTCAGGAAGATCCCCTGCAGAAGGAAATGGTAACCCACTCCAATATTCTTGCCTGGAGAATCCCATGAATGGAGAAGTCCAATAGGCTGAAGTCCATGGGGTCGCAAAGAGTTGGACACAACTGAGTGACTTCACTTCACTTTCACTTCACTTCACTTCAGATGTGTTTCTGGAACTCTTGCTTTTACAATGATCTGATGGACGTTGGCAATTTGATCTCTAGTTCCTCTGCCTTTTCTAAATCCAGCCTGAACATCTGGAAGTTCATGGTTCACGTACTGTTGAAACCTGGCTTGAAGAATTTTGAGCATTACTTTACTAGCATGTGAGATGAGTGCAATTGTGTGGTAGTTTGAACATTCTTTGGCATTGCCTTTCTTTGGGATTGGAATGAAAACTGACCATTTCCAGTCCTGTGGCCACTGCTGAGTTTTCCAAATTTGCTGGCATATTGAGTGCAGCACTTTCACAGCATCATCTTTGACAATTAGGACACATCAATAAACATAAGTCCTATCCTTTTAGAACTTATATTCAAGAAAGGGGACATAAAAATGAACATTAAGGATAACAAGTGAAAGTATGTTACAAGACAGGGCTATGTGAACAGAATAGAGTAGGACAAAGTCATCAAAATTATGGGAGTGAGGAGACTGGTTGCAGTTCATTGAGAAGGTGACATCTGAGCACAGTTGTGAAGGATGTGAAGAATAAGCCATGTGGACATCTGTGAAGAGGTTTTCAAGCCAAAGGAGCAGGCAGTGCGAAAGCCTGAAGAAACAGCAAGGAGCAGACTGCTGGAGTAGAATGATTGGGAGAAGTAACAGATAAAGTCAGGGAAGTAAGGCAGAGTAGAGCCAGGGTGCCCATCTTTATGCCCAACTTAATTCCCCTCATGAACCTGCTGGTCACTTTCTGTGTCCATCTGCCCTGTTGTCTCTCAAGCTTCCCAGTTCAGTTTGACGTACATTTATCCAGCTTCCATTATCTGTCAGGAACTGTGCCAGAAAATGCAAGCACCTCCTCCATGAAGCCAGGTCCCCATAGTAGCACCTCCCTGTTTGATATTATAATGCTAAGGCTTGCATATGTTATGTGTACTCAGAAGAGAGCCTTCCTTACCCTCCATGTGTTTGAAACTAACATGACTTAAGGCCCACTCTTGGCTCACACCGATGTTTAGATTTGTGGACACATGTGTACTTGCTCAGTCACATCTGACTTTTGTGATACCATGGATTGTAGCCCGCCAGGCTCCTCTGTCCATGGGATTTCCCAGGCAGTACTGGAGCAGGGCAGAAGGAAATGGCACCCCACTCCAATACTCTTTCCTGGTAAATCCCCTAGACAGAGGAGCCTGGTAGGCTACAGTCTATGGGGTCGCGAAGAGTCAGACACGACTGAGCGACTTCACTTTCACTTTTCACTCTCATGAACTGGAGAAGGAAACGGCAACCCACTCCAGTATTCTTGCCTAGAGAATCCCAAAGACAGAGGACCCTGGTGGACTGCGGTCTATGGTGTCGCACAGGGTCGGACACTACTGAAGTGTCTTAGCAGCAGCAGCAGCAGCAGCAACCGGAGCAGGCAGTCATTTCTTCTAAGGGATCTTCATGACCCAGAGACTGAATCCATGGCTCTTGCATCTCCTATATTGGCAGGCAGATTCTTTGCCCCTAGCCACCTGAGAAGCCTCATGTTCATATTTGCAGTATAACACAAAACTAAATTACTTGAGTATTAGAAAAACTGATACTACAGTAAACTGAATGAACTGCACTTTCATGACAAGCCAGGAACATCTCTATTCTCTCTAACCCGGTGGGTTCTCTTTTTGCTTTTGGATAAAACCCTGGGCAGATCCCAGAGTTCTTCTGGTCACTCATTCTCAGATGTTAAGATTAAACCCAAATTCTGGGGAGATAAGTTTTAAATACTGGAAGTCCAAGATTTTTCAAATCCACAAATAAAACTCAGTCTTTGGACTTGGTGCTACGTTATTGTTCTGTTGCATATGTGGAAGTTGTATTATTGAGTTTTTCACAATGTCTTGACTTTTCTTTGATTCACCTTATGAAACCACTTTAATAATTATTATTTTTATTTTAATAACTTGCTCCCAATAGAATGAATAGTACTTTGCAGTCTTCTAAAAATCCCATTTACTTAACCAGTTGATTGCTGTAACATCAGAAATGAGGAAGAAGTATCTGAGGCACCAGGACTTGCGCAGCACTAATGAACCAAACCTGGCATGGATCAGAACAGGACCAATGGAATTTCAGGATTCCTAATTAGGAACTATCTCAGGCTAAACAAGATTCATGAATCCACAAAGCTTCAGAAGAAGTATGCGGTTGTGGCAGATTTCTTTCTTTCTTTCAAAAAGATCAAACTAAATGACAGAATTTCCAGATTTCTTTAAAAAAAGTTGAAGTGGAATGACCTTAGTATTTTATTCTATGACTAATGTTACTATATTATTGTCCATGAGTTTTTTGGTGAAAGTAAAATGTGTCTAACTAAGTCAGCCATGTGAGTAGGATCAGTGAAGCTGGTCACTGCTCCTGCATCATAGCCCACAAGTGGTCATAAAGTCAGACGGGCTCTCGGTTTTCTAAATCCTTGGAAAATGTATCGCCTTAATTAGCAGGCACCAACTTGAGTGACTCCCTTAGAGACTCCCAATTAAATAAGCTTCTAGACTAACATCATTAATACTTCCCTCTTATTAGTTCATGTATAGATAGATATATAAACATATATATACACATATTTTTTATATATATATATATATCTTACATATATTTATATATATAATCAACAAACATTCTCAACTCTTTGTCACCCTAAAACCCAACCCATATGTATATTTTCTGGTAGTAAATGAGAAAGAATGAAAGTAATGCAGTTTATTAAGCAGTTAATCTTAGAAGCAACACACCACACAATAGTTCACAAGCACATGAGATTATATTTACTGCTGTTTTCAATCACTTCTATTTATGCTTCTAACTGGATAAACTCATCATGCCCCCTACTGCTTAGGAGCAATACTACCACGGTGTAACACAACACAACACATCCTGGTATACTCCAGAGATTTATTCCAGGCCATATGCTATCTTTCAGAATGCTTGTTGAACAACGTTGTTTGTCTCCCCTTGGTCAGCAATGCCAGGATAAATCTGTGGAGTCATGCTGGCAGAAGAAATGGCCTCCAATCGGCAACAACAAACAAGTTCCTTATTACTGACCCCACCATCTGTCCCACTTTCCATGTGCCACACTTCACATAGGAACAGGTTTCAGCCAGGCCACATTCAGTGTGCAGCCAACATCCATCAGTAGGGTCAGCTTGAATACGCAGGTTGTATCTGTGCTTAGCCCCATACCTAGCTAACATCGTTCATCCAGACTGGAACGTGGTTGGTGGATACTGAAAAAGTCCTTTGAGAGCTCTGCTGCTGATGTGAGAGTGTTCACTAACATCTTGGATCAGGCATGTGTAGTCAGTGAAGCCATCAGTCTCTCTGTGGGAAAGGCAAAAGTAGATGTTACGTTATGTTAAGGTGTATACCCACCGAGACCACTCTGCTTGTAGGCAGTGGGAATGAAAGCAGTGCTGCCTGGCACATTTACTATTAACCCTTTAAAAACTCGTGTAGAATAGCCAGACATATTCCCAAGATGAAGTAATTTCCTAAAGGCTCATTTTATAAAGAAGTAGGTGATCCTACGTGTTCTCTGTTGTAGTCTCAATATTAATCAGTCTCAGTATTTATTCCCACTTGCAGTGTATCTTCAGTGCTGAAAACATCATATTTGGTGACAAGAATTAAAAAAAAAAAAAAAAAAAAAGCAGTGCTCTCAACCAGCAGTCCTCTCAAACCAAAGTAAGTGTGCCAAGAGCATATTATGGAAAAACTGATAGAGACAGAGAGCTGGCAGAATGTCCTCAGAGGCGCACAATGAGGGCAATTGTCTTTTCCTGTTAAAACCATAATGAGAAAGCTTACTGAAAAGTTCTATTAGGTGTTTATGTATTAAAAAAAAAAAAAAAAGAAAAACTCTTCCTCTGTCTGGAATTTAATGCTACACAAAGTACTGAATAGTCAAGCTTCAAGAGAGATGATAAACCTGGAAGAATTACATTACGGCCCAAAGTATTTGTCATTGTACAGCAATTTAAAATTTAACAACCACATTAAACACCAAGCTAAATCAATAGTAATATGTTCTGTCTCTCCAAGGCAGATGTNGAATTTAATGCTACACAAAGTACTGAATAGTCAAGCTTCAAGAGAGATGATAAACCTGGAAGAATTACATTACGGCCCAAAGTATTTGTCATTGTACAGCAATTTAAAATTTAACAACCACATTAAACACCAAGCTAAATCAATAGTAATATGTTCTGTCTCTCCAAGGCAGATGTTTAAATCTGCTGAAAACATTATGGGGTTGTGTGACATGGGATTAGGTGGGACATGTGTCGCTGAGGCTGGAAAACCAGCATAGTCAGCTCTGGGAAGACACTATACTCTTAGCGTTTTTAAATGACCCAATATTCCACACCTACAAAAGACCTCCAAACACTACACAGTGCTGTGGTACCAACAGCTGAACAATTAACATGCTTCAAAGTGAGCCGTTTCATTGGCATCTGCCATATGATTCCTTAGGCTTCATGAGAAAAAATTAACAGGCAAATCACCTTTGGAAAATATCATAATTATGGAATGGAGAGATTTGTTAACTGAGACTTTCTTTGATTTGCATCACTTTTTTATTATTATTTATTATTATTATTATTATTTTCCATCTCAGATGTATATGAGTTCCCAATCTTGAACACCCCCCCCCCACCACCTCCCACTCCATATCAACACTCTGGATCATCCCCGTGNAAAACTTGGAAGCAATACAAAAAATTGATTGGTACATCATTGAATAAAATTTTTCCGTTTCTAAGCAGTGTTCTGGCACACTCCACATGATAAAATGCAAAATGAGTAAATATATTCTCAGTCACTTTACATCATGATGACCTGCACATGAAAAAGATGAACACATAAGAATGATAAGAATTTTTAGAGCATTAATTGTGTGTGTTTGTGTTTTGCTTTTCTCCATGTTGGTTTTTTCTGTAGTGTTATTTTACGTTTATAATTGAAAAATACAGAAATGATTTTTATGCATATTTCTTATGCTGTAAGAATTTCCTGCATCTTACTGAGTTTCTATCCTAGTAAAGTATTCTATAGTCAAGTTAATGGATGTTAAATATATTAGTGAAATGATATAGTAGTTTATCTGTAAAGCCATTTTCTATATCACTAAAGGGAAAAAGTTCTTAGCGTTATATTTTTTTATTATTAGTAACAGCTCTTGCACTGAAGTGTTAACCTCAATCATGATGTTCCTGTTGATGAAAGCATTAGCAGACATTTAACTGATTGAACTAAAGAATGCTGAGATGTAAGAAAGTCTGATGAAGATAATGAAGGAATTACATTATTTGTGTGCATCTTTAAAAATATCTTTTAAAACAGTTTTTTTGTTCCCCTCCTCCCACTCCGGGCTTCTTTCTCCACGCTCCTCCCGATAAGTGTTCACTCTTAATAGTGTGGTAATTGTAAGGTCACAGAAATCTTTTCAAATGTATTTCAAATTATAGACACCTTAGCAACCAAGCCAAAGTAAATAAATGAATGAAAAGTTTTGTAATGTAAGAAAAAATACATTAAGGTAACCCTAGAAACTATAATAATTTAGTTTTTAATGATCTTTCTTCATTGCTAGTCCAACTGAGCATAATGTGAACGGTAGATTTTCTTCCCGTTACGACTGGATCTCAACTTCTTGTAGCCTCATTCTTTAGGAGACTCTACTTTGACCTCAGTAGGCACATCTTGATTTCACCTCTGTATTGAGTCATACAGTCATGGCATGACGACTGGCATTTGAGCTCAAGTTTCTTCAGATCCTATGAACATTCACACACACACAAATACAAATAGTTGTCTCTTCAGCTTCCACTCTTCTTGACCTTCTCAGTGTCTTTCAGTTATCTTGCTCTGACATAGATCAGGGGCCAACCATCTATGCTCCTTGTCCTTTTGTGCACATCCCATAACACTAACATTTCTGAGGTGGAGGTAAGAGAGATATTGATGACTGTTTCTTATAACTGCTGTTTAACAGAGTTAGTGAATATGGTGGTGCCTGAGTATTATTATTATTATTATGTGAAGAGTAACATTCTCTTTCATATCCTCTTTGTGAGGATTATAGTAGGGAGAAAATACTGCATATTTTGCCCACCCTTTCATGTAAAAATTATGAAGTATGACTTACTATAAACACATGAAGGCCAATAAGGATGAATACCATATTATTGTGTTTGTCTTCCTTCTAGTGACCGATTACATCTTACTTGTAATCCTTTTCTGTGGAATTTTTTCATGCTTCAAAATTCTTTAGGTTCTATCACAAAACCTTTGAGTACCTTCTGTATATAAAGTGGCATCTTATGTACTTTGTATGNGACTTACTATAAACACATGAAGGCCAATAAGGATGAATACCATATTATTGTGTTTGTCTTCCTTCTAGTGACCGATTACATCTTACTTGTAATCCTTTTCTGTGGAATTTTTTCATGCTTCAAAATTCTTTAGGTTCTATCACAAAACCTTTGAGTACCTTCTGTATATAAAGTGGCATCTTATGTACTTTGTATGGAGTTAAACTCACTAGCATATTTTCCTCAACTCTATTTACATTTTAAAACTTATTACAGTGATTTAAATAGGTAATAACTGGATAAGTAGGTGATAAACAGTTGATAGACAAATGTTAAGGAAAACTCAGAGGAAAGATATTAAAGTGAGGAAAATAAAATGAAAAAAGAATGGAGTTATTAGGCAAGGGTCTATGAGTGGCCTTTTTTTGCTAATAAAAGAATATAGAGACTAAGATGCTAAGCTGCCTAGCAACTAATTGTGAGACTATTTCTAATTGGAGAAATCCAGGAATATTACAAGAATCTTTTGAACCATAGTTTGACAGAGAAGCCATATTTCACAGAATGAAGAAGTACAAGGGGATTTAAGGTTGAGCAGAATGTGCAGAAGAACCTGAGTGCCTCTGGTGCTGCTGTTATAAGGACTTCTTAAAGGAATAATCATCCTATGGGTGGTGTGTTGAAGGGTTATTTGAGTGGGTAAGGCTAGAGTCCTATTGATTAAGATATGATTGAAGTAGACCATGGGAGATAAGGCTTCCCAGGTGGGGTTAGTGATAAAGAATACGCCTGCCAATGCAGGAGACACAAGAGACGCAGGTTCGATCCCTGGGATGGGAAGAGCCCCTGGAGTTGGAAATGGCAACCTGCTCCAGAATCCCAATGGACAGAGGAGCCAGGCAGGCTACAGTCCATGGGACTGCAAAGAGTTGGACATGACTGAGCAACTGAGTGTGCACCTGTGTGCGTGCATGTGTGCATGCACACACACACGATAAAGTGAAGGCCTGAAATTAGGGAAGTGCAAAGACTATAGAGGGGAGAAGTGGATAGGAGAGAACTGAGAGGATAAATGAGCTGTACTTGTTGATCAATTAGAAAGCAAAATGAGAAGTTAGAGACTATGCTAAGATTTCTATACTCTGTGTCTCCATGATTAGATCCATGATTGTGAAGAGGAAGACAAGAACTCTATATAGGCTTCCCAGGTGGTGCTAGTGGTAAAGAACCCACCTGCCAATGCAGGATGGAGATGTAAGAGAGGTGAGTTAGATCCCTGGGTGGCAAAGATCCCCTGGAGAAGGGCATGGCAACCCACTCCAGTATACTTGCCTAGAGAATCCCACGGAGAGAGGAGCCTGGCGGGCTACAGTCCATGGGGTTGCACAGGGTCGGACACAACTGAAGCAATTTTATCATATAGGGAGAAGCTAAAAATTTGAATCTAGAGCTGAACAAGTGAAGCATTTTAAGAACACAGAAGGCTCTTTCAGAACCCTCTGTAGGCTTATAAGAATGATTACAGAACGACAGGTTCTCCAAGGAACTACCTGTGGCCTACCAAAATCTGGATGGGCTCCAGTGGGAGAGGACAGTGAAATTGTATTTGGTTTCGCACCTCTGTCCACATGCTAAATGTCTTCTCTTCCTGATAGATATTATTCTGTAGCTTATGAAATTAAAATATCGTTCCAGGAACTATTGACTTCTATCTCCAGCAAGAAAAACAACAACAATAAAACCAAAACAAGGAAACTGTAAAGGCATCAAAGTTAGCATAGTACATTCCCGGACTTCTGTTCATTGCAGAAACAGACGAGCTCTGATTCAGGTTGTGAGAGTCTGATATATTGCAATGTTCCTGCCACGCAGGCAGGCAGCATTCCCTCCCCAAGTCCCGTAAGAGCACTTTACATTTTCTTCCCATCTTTCAGCTCATAAACATGTTTCTCTTCAGAACACACACCATATGCCATTGGAAAAGGGTTGTAAAGTTTTATAGATATATTTGAGAGTATTATAAGAGTATAATAAAGCAAAAGTAATGCAAAGGAATGGGAATTATTGAACAATGGAATTAAAATATTAGGCACGGATAACTCTAACCACATACAGCTTCTGTTTGTTTGTGCAATCCATAAACACCCAGAACTCTTGTTTAGTTCAAAGATATGAAGCCTTTGAGTTGGGCTTAAAAAAAAATCAGTAATGGCTATATATTTTTTTAAAGAGTATGTTTCTGTATTATCTTAAATACCATATATGAAGCTCTGTGTATTTGGAGGTGAGAAAATTTATTCTTTTTTGTATCTCCTTGGGATTTTTCCTTTTTCTGAAAGGATTAATTACATTCATTAATTAGCTTTTATTGAGTTGTCTGTACCAGTGAGAGTGGAGGAGGGTCTAGAATAGAATAACTAATCTTATTCCTAAGAAGCATGTATTCCAACATGAATCAACAGTCATTCCATTCATTTATTCACTAAGCACTTATTAAATACTACGTGCTTGGTTCATCCAAAATCAGCTATACAGACAAGGTTTATTATTACAATATATAGTATCATGAGAGTGAGATTAACAACTTCCATTTAATATGCTTTTTCCATAATTCAAGATGTTCAAGTAAGCTTGGCCACAAGTTAGTGTTTCTAAAGACAGGCAACCCAGAGGTATGTAACACAAGGAAATGACTCCAGAAATGGCAAAGGTGGAGTCAAAGTTCTCATAAGGACCAGGAAAATGTGCAGCAGGCAGATTGGAATTGGACGGGTGCCAGTAAGAAACTGCAAAAGATGCTAATTATTGAGATTGTTTTAACCTGATGTGAGTAATAAAGCTTAATGGGGATGGGGGGAAATGGTTTGATAATGACCTTTCCAACAGCCTTCAAGTAGGGCTTTTAGAGGAATCAATGACTATGTCATAAAATAATAAGGAAAGGAACAAAATAAGGATTTGTGTGGCTTTGTAGGAAAAAAGTAAGATACAGAAATATTATATCGAGAGATGAAGCCAGACAATGAGAGATTTATAGCTCTGCTCATAAGCTTCAGTTGTCCGCTTTGTCAACCAAAAATCTAACTCTGTAGCTTAGCGCTGAAGGATCTCCAGTATCTAAACCCAGGCTCCCTCTTAGCATCCTACAACATTGTTCTCATTCATAAACCTGGAGCCCCAAATAAGCTTTTGTCTGTGTTTTAAGTGTTAGTCACTCAGTCATGTCCAACTCTTTGCAACCCTATGTACTGTAGCCTGCCAGGCTCCTCTGTGGAATTCTCCAGGCAAGAATATTGGAGTGAATTGCTATGCCCTCCTCCAGGGGATCTTCCTGACTCAGGGATTGAACTCGGGTCTCCTGAATTATAGGTGGATTGTTTATCATCTGAACCACCAGGGAATCTGTGTTGTCTGTGTTTACGTGCTCCCTGTTTTCCTCTTTCTTCTTTGCACACATTATCTCATCGTTTGCAATGTCTTTTCTCTCTATGCCATAATGTCCAGACCCTGAATGTGCTTTAGGACCTTGTTCATGTTTAGGAAGACCTGCCTTATCTCCCCAACTAAATACATCTTTTCTCTTGCATGATACTCTATTTCAATGATAATGTTCTTTATGCCAGTCTTTCCTTTTCTATTAGACTGTAAACTTTTGAAGGGCAACACTCAAGTATTATTTCCTTTGGAGTTTTTTCCCACAACCTTGACAAATGACTTGTACACAAATAAAACTCAAAAATATTTGTTGAATGAATAAATAACGGTTCAAGCAGGGTAGGTAGAAAAGTCCTAAAGAAAACAAAGGATTTGAGAAAATTTCAAGCTTCTATTTCCAGGGCATTAAAAAGAACCGAAATGGGGAAGCCATGTGCAGAAAGCACATCAAAGATGATACTTTTACTATCTAGTCCTTCCTATATTTACTCAACACACATATTTGAGCACAGCTGTGTGACAGGCATGGTTTTAATTAATACTATTATAGTCAGTCCTTGCTCTTCAAGAAACTAGCTAGGGAGAATGTCAAGTACTCAGGGGAGTGGAGTGAATGTTATGAATGGGTTAACCTCAAGTGTTATATCAATAAGTGTTGACAAGAGTGCTTCCTAGAGGAAGCAGCGCATGGTGCTAGTGGTGATGTAGGTTTGACCCCTGAGGGTATGGCAACCCATGACAGTGTTCTTGCCTGGAGAATCCCTTGGACAGAGAAGCCCACCAGGGTACAATCCATGGGGTCACAAAGAGTCAGACATGACTGAAGCAGCTTAGAAAGAAAGAGCTAGGATTCACTAGCTTAAGACTAGAAGAAAGATATATAGGCCCAGAGAACAGCATATGTGTACATGGGGAGGCATGAGATATAATGGAGCCTTTGGGGATTGAAAGGAGTTGAGTTTGGTTTCAGTTTAAGTACAGATGAGTGGAAGAAGGGCCCAGGCAGGCACGTCAAAGCAAATGCTTGTTTTGTTAAGATCCAGAGCTTTCGACAGGACATTTATATATAAATGCTTCAAAATCTACAGATAATAAAAATTACTAGAATAGAATCAAGTGTCAGATATTCACATTTAGAAGTTCTACTCAAGCAAATTTATCAGATTTATGTTTAGATATTAGAATCTAAAGAAAAGATATCCCAACTTAAGTCATTTGGGAACCTTGTACTAAAAGTAGAGAAATAGTAGCTGCTGCCTCTCAATTTCTCCAGCTATTCATCACTTAATACCACTTCTGTTAAAATGAGAGCCAAAGAACAGTTTTGGAAAAAGTCTCGCACATATAGTAAATTTCACTCATTTTTATCCCCCAAATTGAGAATCTGTGACAGATCAGGCAAGAGCAAGGCTAAAGTTAGTCCTTGTTTTATTAATCTCAAATAGATTTATAAGCCATTAATAGTATCAGGAGAAAGGAATGATATGAATTACATCTCCACTAAGCAGTAAAGAATCCACCTGCAATGCAGGAAATGTGGACTCAATCCGTGGGTTGGGGAGATCCCCTGGAGCAGGAAATGGCAACCCACTCCAGTATTCTTGCCTGGGGAATCCCATGGACAGAGGAGCCTGGTGGGCTACAGTCCATAGAGTCACAAAGAGTCGGACACAACAACTCACCAACAACAAACGAAATGAACGATTCCCAAGCATTTATATAAAAATAGTTTATTGCTTATCATGGTTTGTTCTGGCCTATTCAGTAAATTGAAGCTTTTATTTTCTATTAAATTTTATTTATTTATTTTGGCTACACTGGGTCTTTGGTGTGTAGCTCTCCTGTAGGAGAGCTTCCTCTAGTCTCAGCCGGCAGGGTCTACCCTCTGGTTGCAGTGCATGGGCTACTCACTGCCGGGGCTTCTCTTGTCGTGGAGCAGAGGCTCTGAGGCGAGCGGGCTTCAGTAGTTGCGGTGCATGGGCTCAGTTGCCCTGAAACATGTGGGATCTTACCAAACCAGGGACTGAACCTGTATCCCCTGCACTGGCAGGTGGATCTCAACCACTGCACACTGGACCACCAGGGAAGTTTTTTGTTTGTTTGTTTGTTTTTTATGTCTCTTTTGGGCCATGGCACAAGGCATGCAGAATTTCCCTAAACAGGGATCAAACCCATAGCCCCTATATTGTAAGCATGGAGTCTTAACCACTGGACCACCAGGGGTGTCCAAGGCTTTTAAATCTCAGGCCTATGTAGGTATTTACCATGAAACTAGAGATTTTCTTTCACATCAAGTAGAAAAAGTCAGGGTGCACAGACAGAAGGAGAATGCCTTTCCTAAATTCATAAGACAAAGATTGCCCAGCATTTCACTAAGAAAAGATCATGAAAACCACTCTATTTTCTGTGTGGATGCACAGACATTTGGAACAGGAGGCAAGTAAGAGATGGATCATACAGGATGTCCAAAAATGCAGGCAAATTTTAGTAACATCTAATTTTTCTCTGTGGGCCTCTATCCTTGGAAACCAAATATTTTACCCCCAGTATCTGTCCAAATATGGAGGAATAAATTCCAACTGGACCATGGAAAATATATTTTCCATTCTTGGGAGACACTGAAACAAGTTGAAGAAAATAATATAAAATGCAAAACACAAATTTGCATATGGACATTGACCTATTGAATCTGTGCTTGGAATAAATCTAGTTCTTTGGTTTCCCTTGGCTGTCTGCTGGGAAACTGTGCCTCTCTGTGATTTTAAAATTACTGAGAAAAGTTACTAAAAGTTATAATATTAAAGCATTGTGACCCAGTTAGCATGACTATTTGCCTTTTCTCATAGCAAAGCATTAAGAGAAATAAATAAGCTCAAGTTTAGGAGAATTATTTTATTAGGGATTAAAATCTATCTGGTTCAACTAATGACATATTAAAATGCCAGAAATATATGCTGTTGGGAGCAGGGCAGGGGGAGCCATTGGCTTCAGTAAAATAAGAAAGGAGTTCATTCTGAAAATTTTTTCTGGTTCCTACACATTAGTCATTGTGTCATTTTAAACTGTAAACTCACTGATTGATCAGTGACTTTCATGCAGAGGTTTAAAGTGTAAACTTCTTCTCTCAAAGTTGTTTAATGAAACAAAATCCAAGGAAAAGTGAAACACAAGAAACTGCAACATGATTTAAAATACAGGGATGGAACTTCGCCATGGCAGACCATATTTGGCAGGAACCCAGATTCATTACTGCATATTGACTTCTGTGTGCTGAGGGTTCAGAACCTGCATCGTCCTGACAACTCAATGAAGGAATCCACCCAAGCCCAGCAGTCGCTAAATAGGAAACAGGATGCTTAGGATGGTGTAATGTAGCATTTTTTATTTAAGTTGTTAAAGATTAGATAGGAAATAAAAGAAAAATTGAGGAACAATAAAAGAATAAAACCTAAAAGTAAATATTGATAAACTTTCATGTATATTTTCTTGGTGAATAAATACTCTCATCCATTTTAAAAGCATTTAGGTTTCTTATTTTCTTACATTCAAGGACCAATAAAGAAAAATTTCATAAATAAGCTAGTATATAAATGTGATGTCAAGGAGCACATGTATTTTTCTTCATATATTTACTTTGTTTATCAGATTTAGAAAGTAGCAGAGTCCTCTGGGCTATTGAAGGTGCCATATTTCAAGATTTTCTTAAATTCATTTTATAGTACCAATTTCAGAGGGTAATAAAGGACCAAGTCTCAATGAACTGGTCAAACGCCAACCTTATTATTAGAGGCAGAATTTATTAAAAAAATAAATTTTATCTACAGAAACTGTGGTAAACTCTTGGTGTGTCTATATTTGTCCTGGCTGGTATGCAAGGTAAATATGTTTCTGATTCCCAGTTTTCAGAAGTCAAATGAGAACCTAAAATGATATAGTTGGCATTAAAAATTGTAGTCTACATTTAATCACCTTAAAACTGAGAGCTCTACCCTTCAAATTTAAATTAATATGTCAAGACTACATTTCCCTCTTATTTGGTCATGTGATAGTTAACCTTTACTCTGAAGGTAACGAAGGATGATCTGATCTAACTAGGTCTAAGTATAGGAAGAAGAAAAGTCTGAGGTTATAGGCAATCTTATATTTAATTAGACTAATCAGAGCAATGCAATTGAGAACTAAAAAGTCAATCAGTGACATTAAGCAGCCACCAAATGTTCATCTCCTAGTCTCTTCAATAGGCATACTCTTCAAGATACAGTTTTATTGTTACTCTTTAGAAGGAAATATAAAGACAGCAAAGAGACCTAAGACTTTTGTCTTTTTTCTTTTTCTTTTCTTTTTTTTTTTTTTTTTTTTTTTT
>SJYA01000795.1:4650298-4813778 GCA_006410615.1 Neotragus moschatus | reverse complement strand
TTTTTTTTTTTTTTTTTTTTTTTTTTTTTTTTTTTTTTTTTTTTTTTTTTGCTAAAGGGATAAAATGAGTGACATTAGGAAAAATTCTAGCAACAAGCTTTTAGAGAACAGTAGATTATTTCAACAAAATGTTCTTCCTTACTCTCTTCAGGCATTTAGGAGGCTAACTTTTATATGGCATATGGTAATTCTCTGTATACATATAGGATGAAATCAGATAAAATTGGCTATAATGAAAGTTAAGAGGTTTGGTTTGAAAATAAGAAAGAATTTCTTAACGGTTCAGAGCACTGGGAAGATTAGTGAGAAAAGTTGCAAAGTCCCTATCTAGGCAGCCTCTGAAAAACAAATGTGACTCTATTCTAGAATATTCTTTTCTCACTTAAAGATTAGAAGTTGGATAAATTTCATAGTTTTTAAGTTTTATGATTCAACACTCATAAATATTTATTTGCTTAGCTAGTTATGTTTACCACCACCCCATTACCCCCACAAAACTAGAATAAAATAAAATATCCTACCTAAAGCACAGACTGTTGAAGGAGTCTGTTCTCTCCTTTAAAGATACTGCTGGTTCCCCAGTAAAATAATACAACATATAAAACCAAATCTCTGAAATAATTAGCCACCTGTCTTTCTAGATTTATCTCCCTTTTCAACATCCCTCCAGTACACATGTTTGCCTGTTAAGTGGACTACGTGAAGCTAATTGCTATTCCTCAAATGCATTCTGCTTCTTGGAACACCATTCCCATTTCTTTTAATGCCATTCATCTCATCTCTGCTGCTGAGAGCTTTGCCATTCAAGGTAGTAAAATTCCGTGTTCTGCTCCAGTCCTGAAATATATAAGCTAACTACTGTAGATCATAATCTACTTGTAGACACAGGCCAGATGCATCTCTTTTGCAGTGCCAGACATGGTAATGTAATGTAACGTGCTCATTCGCTCAGTCATGTCTGACTCTTTGTGGCCCCATAGACTGCAGCCCACTGGGCTCCTTCTCCCTTGGAAAATCCAGGCAAGAATACTGGAATGGGGTGCCATTTCCTTCTCCAGGGGGATCCTCCCAACCCAGGGCACCTACACCATAATGACCCTCACTAAATGGCTCAATAGCTAAAGCCTTGTGTCAATCTGAAACCAGCTAGTCTTGTCTCTACGGTTCCCAAGTCCCAGGAGCTGATTGCTCACAAGCCCACACTTAAGACTAGTTCATTGGTCTGGTTTGGAGCTGGGGTTCCTTTCCTCTACTAGTCTCAGTTCTTATGTAAGTTCTAAGGATTCTCAGAGTAAGAGGTGACTTTCTTCACAGACACAGCCATAATGTGTCAGCCCCCAGTAACCCTCTACCGCAGGCCTTGGTCTAGGATGAGAGCAGAGGTGCAGTGCAGCCTTTCCTACCTACAGAGAACAAATCCACAGGTATGGCCTTGTAACACGTCTTTCGGAAATGATTACGAGGTACCTACAGTGTGCCAAATGCTATGCCATGCTCTGAGGATGATTTAGTCAAAGCAGTTAACATTTTACCTGAAATGGAGATAGACAATAAAAATAAGTTATAAAAGAGGTTGAAAGTCATAAGTGTTGAAGAGAAAAAGAAGCCATGTAAGTTGTACAGATAGGTGGAGGTGGGGAATGACACAAAGCAGGAAGACTTTTCAGTTTAAAAGGATGCTTAGAGAAGGTCAGGTTTGAACAAAGACTTGAAGAAGCGATTCATTTGACATGAGATTCCTGTTGAAAGGGCTTCCCTAGTGGCGCAGATGGTAAATAATCTGCCTGAAGTGTGGGAGACCTGGGTTCAGTCCCTGGATCGGGAAGATTTCCTGGAGAAGGAAATGGCAACCTGCTTCAGTGTGCTTGCCTGGAGAATTCCATGGACAGAGGAACCTTCAGCCTATAGTCCATGCGGTTGCAAAGAGTCGGACAGGACAGAGACTGAGTGACTAACACTTTCACTTTCACTTCCCGTTGACCACCTCCCTTGTGGGGTTTGCTCATCCACCATGGCACTGGTTGCCTTATGGCTTTGAGGTGGCCTCTTTCCCCTATGACAGTGCAATGTCCAAAGAAGAGTAAGTCTCTGTCTGCCAGTCATTCTCCTGCTATGAAATACAGAGAGAAGGAGTGAAACTGATGAGTCACTTTATGGTGGGCAGAAAACACAGTGTTGTTCACTTAGAACTCTCCCCAAGGATTAATTGCGATTAAACAGCCCCAGTTTACTAAAAATGACTGGGCTTCGCTACCTCATGCACATTTTAGATGCTTGGCATCCCGTTTTTACAGCGTTTTCCAAGCATCCTTAGCAAAGCTAACAAAGTGTAGGCCAAGATTTTTTTCTCCCTAGAGCCCTTCTACATTTCTCCAACTTGCTGTGCTCACACTGATTTCAATAGGAGCTTTGCATTCACAAGAAAATCACAGAGGGCTTAGTATGTGACCCATGTTTTACACAGCCATACTATTTTTAAAAAGGGAAGAAGCTCGAAGCATTTTCACATTTTTACATTGACGGGAATTGGCTCTTTTGACAAGGGGGAGTCATGGCATAGGATTTTTTAGCTAAATTAACAGAATGAAAGTGCTAAATTAAAATTGCCACATTGATTTCCTTTTTAGCTCAGCTGTGCATTATATAAAAGGGTCAGAGGAAGGATTTATTATGGGCGATGAGTCTCTGTCGCCCACTAAGAGAGACCAGTGTAGAAAATAAAGTTGTCCATTTCAGACACCCTTTGTCTTCAAGGAATGCTGTCTAGGGGCCCACGGGTGGCACAAGTGCTGAAAGGAAATGGAAATTGATAATCGGCCCTGTTAGGCTGCTTCTCTGCATGTTCAATTCATATCCTTTTGAAAAGAAGAGATTAGGATGAAATTCCTCATTGAGGAATACACATTTTGAAGAAAATAGAAACAAAGGTTCTGCGAGGCTGTTTCAGTTGGTGTCAAATGTGAGAACAAGGCGACACAAACTTATATGAAGAAAGGGCTTTAACCAAATCCCCAGACAAAGGAAGAGCTAATAGCAAATATATGCAGCCGTCTTTGTGGATGCTCACAGGAGAAGTGGTACAACTTGAGTTACAAAGGACCTGGATAATTATTTGTTACTTGGAGCCAACCCCGCTTCTCCCTCTGCAGAGGGCAGGCACTGACCATCTGCGTGTCTTAGTTTTGCTTTTGTGTGAAGGAGAATTAGCCACATTTTTGTGTCTGGTAAGCTTTGCATGAAGAAATGTTTGAAGCACTGGCTTTGTTTTGTTTTAAATCTTTAAACTGTTCCCTCCGCTTCGGTCAGAGGATTATTGCACATCTAACCACAAATAAATTGAAATATCAGCTGAAGAGAGCGTGTGTTGCTCGCTGACGGAATAATGGACGGCAGGTGGTAGAGGGTTTTGTTTTCAGAAAAGCACAGGAGGCTAGAAGTGACAAGAGTGATTTTGTGAGAGGGCTGCAACTGTCAGGATGAAGTCATGGGGGTCAGTAGTTCCTGAGCTGACCTTTTTAAACAAACCCTGAGAAGACCTTTCACTGGATCCTCACAGCAGTAGAGCATTCATGCCAGAAAGGTTGCCCCTCCCTCACCATCCTGAGAATGTGAACAAGAAGCATATTTTCTATGATAGGGCCCGTGTTCTCGGCTTCACTCCCCAGGTAGTCTGACACTCCCTCTGCTGTCAGCCTGTGACACATGATCCTAACTGCTCACCTATCCTTAACACCTTTCCACAGCCTTTGATACCATCTTCCTGTCAAATCATGGAAATCAAGGGACTGGGCTGCAAAGCGGGACACGCAGTGTGCTAATTTCCATGTCACTGCCTTTCAGCAGCCTTCTCGTGCAGAGCTGTTACACGGGACTCTTACCTGACTTCTGGGGACACGCTGAAGGGATGAGATGTGTTGTCAGTGGGCATAAAATTGACTTCCTAGTGTTTGTGAACCAGTTATAGAATGCCTGGTATTGGGCATTCTTTTCAAATACTGTTCTGGCCTCTAATGCATCACTAGAAATCACAATAAATAACACATCCAGTGTGCTTTTATACTGAAGGCTTTTTGTTCAAAATTGCCAGCACCTGAAGGCAAGAACCTTTTGTCTACAAGGCCTGTGAAAAACAATGAGGTTTTTTTTTTCTCTTTATTACTAAATAGTATATTATTTTTCATCTCATTACATTTTTTTAATGATGTAGAGAATTTGTCTTATACACAGAAGAGGCATCCTTGTGGGGGCTGTGCTCCTTGCCCAGGACAACGTGCAAATAGCTTCATTCCAGAGTCAGAGATCTCCAAAGCCATGCACCTAAATTTAGAAATTTCTTTTCCATTTGCAACTAGCACAGGAACTTTCTCACTCAACTTCAATCCTCCGATGACCTGGTCTAGACCACTGAAATGTAAAATAAATCATTAAAAATAAGCAAATAAGCTTTTATGAGGTTTTGAAGCAGATTCAAGGGACTGTAAAAGTAACAATTAATTTTTGGGGTTTTTATTTTCAGTTTGACTTTATGTCCTTCTCTAATTTTTTGAGTAAATAAAACGATTTTTGTAAAAGATCCCTTGGACTTCCCTGGTGGCTCAGTGGTAAAGAATCTGCCTGCCATGCAGGAAACTCAGGAGACACAAGTTTGATCCCTGGGTCGGGAAGATCCCCTGGAGGAGGAAATGACAACCCACTCCAGTTTTCTCACCTGGAAAATTCCATGGTCAGAGGAGCCTGGCGGGCTACAGCCCATGGAGTTGCAAAGAGTCTAAGATCCCTTAGAGAAGTCTTAATTTTTGAATCTGACAGAAAATATAATTTAAGCAAAAACCTAAAGTCTTAATTTTCCCAACTGATTCTAAACTCAGTACTCTTTCCAGAACTGTTTTAGATGCTGCTGTTTACTGGTACTTAAACAAACAGAAAACTGACTAATGTCACTCATTACTCCTGGATCTAAGTTTTTATTCCCTTCCCATCCCTACTTCTTTGCAGAAGCCAAGGAACATGGAATCTATTTTCCAACCATCTATTGCTTTCTACACATGTATAAACACATGATCTATATCCTTGAAAGCCAAAGTTTCTGGCTTGAAATGTTGGGAGAAAGAAAAATCTAATCTTAAAAAGAAGGAGCATCTATACAGAAAGTTAAGGACAGGGATAAAGTCAAAGGGAAAAGAAAGAAGGTGTACTCACGGTAGAGTCTGAAAGTCATCAAGGCAGCTCACAATGCTCAAAGAAGGGAAGGTGAACCTATACCAGGAAGATACACTGGATCTAAGAATATCAACTTCTCCTGGATATCAGCAAGATATGTTTGGGAAATGACAACAATAACAGAAAAGAAAAAAAGTATAAAACAAAAAAATGTCATGTGTAAAGAAAAGCCAATAAATACATAAAATTATTAAAAATTTTAAAGTAGGGAATCAAAATATATTCTGTAAGAATGAAAACAGAAGAATCCTCAGATATCGGAGAATTAGTAGGAATAATGTGTTATGTATAAATCTTTGGCAATAAAATCTAGAGAGAATAGCCAATTTCTAATCAAATATAAATAACCAAAGTTTTGAAAACATGTAACAAGTTATCATGGATAGAGCTGGAATGCAAACTTTAAATTTTACCATGAGAAGCATATCAGTCATGAGTAGTTTTGCAGTAAAATAGCTGATAGTTTTATCGGTTTCTATGGTATTTAAACAATTACTGCTTATAAAAAGATACAAACCCCCCAAAACTTACGAAACTTGATGAACTTTACTACTAAGACCTAATAGTACTGCAATAAAAAAAAAATAGATAATTTTTAACTTATGAATAATGATGCAAAATTCTAAATCAAATAATATTTAAAACTTCATCTTTGATGTTTTAATGATACTGCCTGTTTTATACAGCATATCTCTCCAATGGATTAACTTTCTCTTCTAATCTCTGTATGACTTTCTAGACTGTGAATAAACCCCAGTATATAGGTTGAGTCAGTATATGAGAAAGATGGTAAAGGTGCTTGACCTAACTTCCTCTAAGTGTCCTGTGCAATTATACGGTAATAATAAGGCTTCAGGCTACAATTCTGAAGTGATCTTTTAGTGAAGATTGTTCAGGAAAAAAAAATCTGTGTTCATCAATACATTCACATATACTTGAAGTGTCAGATAAATGATTGACTCTTGATAATGATAAGGCATTCAATCAATAAAGGTTTTATTTGGGAAACCTGTAGTATTACACATTCAACCTTTCATTATACTTTTGTCCCATGGAGATGTGAGTTTTTTCTTCAAGCAACTGCTGGGATATATTTTAGAGGACAATAACCAAAATTGGAAATTCATTGTCACTACAAAATGTTGCAAGAAGGAGATTGTGTACAGAAATGAATTTTGTGAGAACTCCCCTGGATCCATAGCAGACCCAGGACTGTCATTTCATACCAGTTGTATGTCTCTAGGCCTCCTAAGCTGGTGTCTCAGTGCAACACAACTTAGCTGCCTTTAGAAGATGTCCATGGCTTCCCAGGTGGGTGACACAATGGTAAAGAACCCACCTGCCAGTGAAGAAGATGCAAGAAACTCAGGATCCATCCCTGCATTTGGAAGATCCTCTGGAGTAGGAAATGGCAACCCATTCCAGTATTCCTGTCTGGAAAATCCCATGGACAAAGGAGCCTGGTGGGCTATAATCCAGGAGGTCTCAAAGAGTCGGATGCAACTGAGCAGGTATGCACATGCACACAATGGTGCAGTTAGCCTGGGTCTCCTTGCAGAGAAGCGAATCAGTGAGAAAAGGCAACGCCTAAAATACTATAGATTCTCAGTAAGCACTGGTGTGCACATGTGCCTACTAAGTCGTGTCTGAGATTTTGTGACCCCATGGACTATAGCCCGCCATGCTCTTCTGTCCATGGAATTTTCCAGGCAAGAGTATTGAAGTGGGTTGCCATTTCCCACTCTAGGGGATCTTCCCAACCAAGGGATCAAACCTGCATTTCTTGTGTCTCCTGCATTGGCAGGCAGATTCTTTACAACTGTGCCACCTGGGAAGCCCAAACATTTGTTGCTGTTGTTCAGTTGCTCAGTCATGTCCAACTCTTTGTGACCCCATGGACTGCAGCATGCAAGGCTTCCCTGTCCATCACCAACTCCCAGAACTTGCTCAAACTCATTTCCATTGAGTGAGTGATGCCATCCAACCATCTTCTCCTCTGACATCCCCTTTTCCTCCTGCCTTCAATCTTTCCCAGCATCATGGTCTTTTCTAATGAGTCAGCTCTTTGCATCAGGTGGCCAAAGTACTGGAGTTTCAACTTCAACATCAGTCATTCCAATGAATATTCAGGACTGATTTACTTTAGGATTGACTGATTTAATCTCCTTGCAATCCAAGGGATTCTCGAGGCTTCTCCAACACCACAGTTCAAAAGCATCAATTCTTAAGTGTTCAGCCTTCTTTATGGTCCAGCTGTCACATTCATACATGACTGCTGGAAAAGCTATAGCTTTGACTAGGTGGACCTTTGTAGGCAAAGTAATGTCTCTGCTTTTCAATACGCTATCTAGGTTTCTCATTGTTTTTCTTCTACCGAGCATGGGGTCTTTTTAATTTCCTGGCTGAAGTCACCATCTGCAGTGATTTTGGAGCCCAAGAAAATAAAGTCTCTCACTGTTTCCCCATCTATTTGCCATGAAGTGATGGAACCGTATGCCAAAATCTTACTTTTTGAATACTGAGTTTTAAGCGAGCTTCGTCACTCTCCTCTTTTACCTTCATCAAGAAGCTCTTTAGGTCTTCTTCTCTTTCTGCCATAAAGGTGGTGTCATCTGCGTATCTCAGGTGATTGATATTTCTCCCAGCAATCTTGATTCCAGCTTGTGCTTCATCCAGCCTGGCATTTTGCATGATGTACTCTGCATACACATTGATGTAACTTAATTGAATTATTCAAACAGAAGATTATCCAGCTTTCAAATCACATCAGATGACTCAGCATTTGCAGAGTTTCAACAGCTACTTTTTCTGAACTTCAATATCATATATAATGGGAAAATTAATGTTGTATTTATTCAATAAATTCCTTCATTTACCTTTTTTTACATCATGTTCACATGCCCAATTTCCCCTTTATGCATTTGTCCTTTGCTTCCAGAGGAAGGTGGAGTTTAAATTACAGTTGGCTTCTCTCCATGTATACTTACCTGTGTGTATGTATACATAGTGTATAGGGTGTATGGTATGTATTTTGTTTATACATGCTGTATATGTGTGTATAGCAGGCCTAAGTGAAATACAAATATCCATTTTTAAATGTTTGTGAAGTAGATATTATCTTAATGGGTCTTCGATGTTTGTAAAGTACCAGTCTTCACTGTATCTCATCAACTGTTGTTTATAATCCTCTCTCTGCTGCTGCTGCTGCTAAGTCACTTCAGTCATGTCTGACTCTGTGCAACCCCAGAGACAGCAGCCCAATAGGCTCCTCCACCCCTGGGATTCTCCAGGCAAGAACACTGGAGTGGGTTGACCTTATTTTTCCAGCATCAGTGTATTTGCTGCCATGGCCTCTAATTTATGTATATAGACTTTGTTTCATTTTTCTTAAAACTGGTTTTATTATTCATGGGGTTCCTGGTATCTCAGATGGTAAAGAGTCTGCTTGCAGTGTGGGAGACCTGGGTTCATCCCCTAGAGAAAGAAATGGCAACCCACCCCAGTATTCTTGCCTGAAAAATCCCATGGATGGAGGAACCTGGCAGGCTACAGTCCATAGTGTCACGAAGAGTCAGACACAACTGAGCGACTTCACTTTTTCATTATTCTAGTGAAACTTCTCTCATACTCACTGACTTCTACCTAAAAAGACTTTCTTACAAAAGACATCATTAGCCAGTAAAAAGTGTTCTTTTTCATCCACAAACCGTCCTATTGAAACTAAGTGTGAGGGTATTAGCTTGATAGCTCTCCTCGACTCTGTTAGGTGCAGATGATCAGTTCAGTTCAGTGACTCAGTCGTGTCCGACTCTTTGCGGCCCCATGAATGCCAGCATGTCAGGCCTCCCTGTCCATCACCAACTCCCGGAGTTCACTCAGACTCATTTCCATCGAGTTGGTGATGCCATCCAGCCATCTCACCCTCTGTCGTCCCCTTCTCCTCCTGCCCTCAATCCCTNGACTCTGTGGGAGAGGAAGAGGATGGGATGATTTGGGAGAATGGCATTGAAACATGTATAATATCATATATGAAACGAATCTCCAGTCCAGTTTCAATGCATGATACAGGATGCTTGGGGCTGGTGCACTGGGATGACCCAGAGGGATGGTACGGGGAGGGAGATGGGAAAGGGGTTCAGGATGGGGAACATGTGTACACTTGCGGCGGATTCATGTTGATATATGGGAAAACCAATACAATGTTTTAAAGTAATTAGCCTCCGATTGAAATAAATTTTTAGAAGTTTTATAATATTTTCTACTAGTATATCTTTTAAGACCGTATTTGTTTTAATAACATTTTTCTGATATGAAAGTAATATATGCTCACTGCAGAAAATTAGCAAAATACTTTGAGTATAAAAAAGATCATTGCTAGTCTTACTACTCAAATATCCCAACTGTGTGTGCAGGTGTGTGTATACACATATAGACAATAATTTCTCAAACTAAATTGGTATCATAGTGCATATACTGATCTAATTCTACTTTTTAAATTCTCTTAAAAATATATTGCATAAGCATTCCTTATACTTCTTATAGTCCTCCTGTATGTGATTTTCTTTTTAATGGCCGTCAAGGATTTTGAGGAATGAATGCAAGTTTAGCCAACCTACTGTGTTGGAACTTTTAAAAAATCAAAATCCATTTTGATGACCAACCAAAGAACTTACTGCAGCCAGTCCTGGCCCTCTGGGAATTTTCTCTCAAACTTGAAATGTGAGATCATATGAAAAAATAAGAGCAGGAGTAGACCCCAAAGTCAGTACCCAACCTTGATTCTGTGTGTTGACAGGAAACATTGCTGAATGCAAGCTAGCCGTGAAGCTCCCCAGATTGTCATATGTGTAATAGAACCTGGACCATTGTATAACCAGTAATAGCTTCTCTGGCCATAAGTCGAAGACATCCTATTTACACTAGGGTCTTTTTTTTCAGTGGTGAATAGATTGCTTTTATATCATAAACTTGGAAAGGAGAAGTAAAAGGGTTACTGAGTATGAGAGATGAATGAAGAAAGGCAGTAAATCCTGTGCGATCAGAGGGATAAGTCTCACAGTTCATCTGACATAAGAGATGGATTACAATGGCTCTGAAGTGAGGGATGGTTTACTTAGGAATTTAGCAGTAATTTGCATTTAAGGAATCCATTAGTGCCATCACATACACAGTTCCATCACGCGATGACTAACAGGAGTCTATAGTATTTGCTTATGACATTACTGATTCTTATAAATTAGGACATTATCGTTTTGATTCATTCTTATTCAGGGATAACCTACTTTCCCAGGACTATTGGCTGATGTAACCCACACCAGCCATTATAAACGGCATAATGATGCTCTATCTTTTGACACTGTCTTGTGTAGCTTTCTCCTGTGGCTCATTCTGTCCTAGAAAAAGTATCTTCAAGGGGCAGTGCTAGAATTATTCCCTGTGCTCTGATCAACAGACATTTCTTCTGGAAATAACTAAGTCCATCAACTGTTTAGGTATTTAGCTCATGCAGAGACATTCATAAGAAATACAGGAGGTGAATTTTGCTCTTAAAAAAAACGATCACATATGATTTTCTCTGAAAGAGCACTATTGCTTATGATAATTTCTCCTTGAACTCACAGTAATCTTTTGTTAAATGGCATTACCTATGTCTAGATTAGACATGGGGGGATATAGAATTCAGGAAACAAAGATACCTGTCTCAAAGGTGTGCAGACCTAGCAAAGGGCTTCCCTGGTGGCTCAGAGGTTAAAGCGTGTGCCTGGAATGTGGGAGACCTGGGTTTGATCCCTGGGGTGGGAAGATCCCCTGGAGAAGGAAATGGCAAACCACTCCAGTACTCTTGCCTGGAGAATCCCATGGAGGGAGGAGCCTGGTAGGCTACAGTCCATGGGGTCGCAAAGAGAGTTCTCCTCTCTGCCTTCTCTTTCTTTTAGATACTCACATTGTTTGGGGGATAAAGCTGGAAATAAAACAGTGTTTATTCCCTGCCTTTTTCTGATGACAAGGTTTTTGTTATTGTTTTATACTTCTAAAATTTGGACTTTTATTTATGAGTGGAATTTTAGGAATGATGATGTAATTTTCACTTAGCATTGCTCTAGGAAAAATGAAATACCATTGTTATAGCTATTAACAGTGATAAGAAAGAAACTTAGAAATATTTGAGCCAGTAAATATTTGGGGAACATAGTATATCCCATCAATTATAAGACATGCATTTTTTTTCACATTTTAATACCTCTGAGTCTGGATGCCTTGCAATTAATTGATGGCATCTTTAAATTAGCAGACTCTGAAGGGAAAAAAGTTTTATTAACATTTTAAACAATTTATTCTGCTTATTTTTCCTCATAAAATATGATAACATCTTAAATGTGATTAAATGTAATGCTGTGCTTTTAATTTGTCATAAATAAAAACAAAATTGTCCAATACTTTTAACTGGCATTCTAATACAGCAACATAGTCTCTGTCCCAAACTTCACTAGACAGAGAAAAACACATTTTCTTGGAATGATCTTCCACAAACAGAAATTCAGAATCTCATCTCACCCGTTTAAAAAGTCACTTTCTGAAATCTAACTGATAGAACATTGGACCAGGATGGATTAATTCATTCTATAGATAATCCCCCAAAACTCAATTTGTTCATTAATATATTATTCCTAAGTATATTCCTAAAGCTTGATGAGTAACCAGATTAATTATTCTGTTATGTATCTTTACCCTTCTCTTCTGATAGTCAATGAAATACAAGGACCCGGATAATTTGTAACTAGACAACCACCCCTGGACAACCACCCCTGGACAACAAGGAGCCTACTATGCTTTATGTCTTCCTGTTGAATTCAAAATATTGCATTAGAGTATGGATATCTTACTAATGTGTGTGTGTGTGTGTGTGTGTGTGTGTGTGTGTGTAAGCACATACCTATTTAATTACATTTTGTTCTTGTTGTTCAGTTGCTAAGTCATGTCTGACTCTTTGTGACCCTGTGTGTTGTAGCACACCAGACTCCTCTGTCCTCCACTATCTCCAAAAGTTTGCTCAAATTCATGTCCATTGTGTCGATGATGCTATCTAACCATCTCACCCTCTGCTGCCCCTGCTCCTTTTGCATTCATTCTTTCCCAGAACCAGGGTCTTTTCCAATGCGTTGGCTCTTCACATCAGGTGGCCAAAGTATTAGAGCTTCAGCTTCAGCATCAGTCCTTCCAGTGAATATTCAGGGTTGATTTCTTAAAATGACTTTGACTGGTACATTCCAAAACCACGACTTAGAAAACAAACATAAAATGTACATGCTGAAATTTCTTGCTGGTTTAATGAAATAAGGGGGAAAGTTATTGGGGGTTTGCAAATTTATTTATAACATCATCTTTAAAAATAGCCACTGACCTACATTTATGGAAAGAAAAAACAGTCTACTCCAAATGTAATTGTTATCTTGCCTGGTATTTATTGATAGACAGATGGCTGTTATCTTTGTTAAAATGCTCTAAGTTGACAGAATTTCATTTACATAAATGGGTAGAAAGTCCTTTTCTTACTTGTCCAACAAACTGGAGACAAAGTGCCTGCCAGTGTTTTAATTTCTTTTTCATGTTCTGGTTAGAGAGTGAGGAGAATGCTTTCACTCCACAGTGTCATGAATATGATAATCTATGGAAATCACGGAAAGCAGGTACTTAAGTTAAGCATATACTGTACTGTGAGAATCCCTGATGAATTCAAGTCTCTTCTGTTGGAGGAGATGTCGTTGCCTGTGAAGTGACAGACTGCCAGATGTTCATGGAGTAGCTCGGTATGGGCTCAGATCTGCGGCTCCTCCCCACCCCCACAGGTGACAGTGTTTACTTTAGGCTACAGAATGGGCTTGTCTTCATTCTTTAAGCGCTAGTGTTTATATTTACTTCTCAGCTATCAAGTCTTCATTTCCTTAATTTTGCTTACTTAAACATGCGGAGCTTAAAGTTGTATAACTATGTGAGCGATTCTTGCTCTATAGAATGTATGCAATCTAAATGTAAAATAACCTCCCATGATGTAAAACATGCTTAATCCATTGACTTCCCATGTAAACACTGGGGGAAAAAGTTTATTGGAGGGAGGCAAAAATTAATTCTAGGATAATATTAAGCACATAGCAAAATATGCTAAAACACATGTAAGATAGTAATAGTAAAAACTGTAACACCCTGCTGGGATTTCTATAAAAATGATGTTGAAGATAAGAGCTAGTATTTATTAAGTGCCTAATATGTGCAAAGCTCTGACTTTGTTTTATGTACAAAGTATAAATTATATAACCCTTACTACAGCCCTATGAAAAATTATTCCCATATTATGAATTAGGCAACTGAGACATGAAGTTTAAATAAAATTTGCCTAGGTCAAAAACCTAGTAAATAATGGAACCAGGAGTGGAAGCCAAGTTCACGTCAAGGACTGCACTGTTCATCCTAAATATACTATATACTGCTACCCAATACCTTCATTCAATGAGAATATTCAGTGAGTCAGCCAGAGTTCAAGGTTCTTGGGAAATATCAATGAACAAAATTGATAAACAACTTAACCTGGTAGCCTATACCTTCTAGAGAAGATAGAGAAAAAAACATTAATTAATTTTATGATTATTATTAAAAGTGAGATATGTAGGGTGTGATTTGGAGGACCTACTTTAAATATAAGGCTATAGGAATTTATAAGACTTGAGAAAAGCAAGAAGACCAGTGTAGCAGCAATATAGAGAATTAAGAAAATAAAGAAATTAGAACTGAAGAAGTAGTCAGAGGCCAGATAAATCTGCAGTTGTTGTGAAGCTTCTATATTTTATTTTAAGGTTTTAAGGACACTGGGAAATCACTGGAGAATTTTAAGCAGAGGGGTGACCTGTTCTCATTTCTGTTGGAGACAATTGCTCTGGTTGCTATGTGGAGAATACATTATAGCAAGTCAAAAAAGAAAGGAGGCAGTTGAGTTAAGAGGCTACTGCTCTGTTCCCTGTGAGAGACAGTGAAACACAGACTAGTACCTATCAGTGAAGTCAGCGAGGAGTGGAGAATTTGGGGATGTCTGTTGAGGGTGGAGCCTAGGTGTTTTGCTGAAGGAATAATCTAAGCAGGATGGCAAGGGAAAGAAAGAACCTAGAGTAACCCTAGGTTTTCCACTTGAGCAAATGAGTGAGCAGTCACTCCATTATCTGAGATGGCAAAGATTAGAAAGAAATCTATTTGGAGTGAAATAGTAAGGAATCTACTTAAGATACGTTAATTTTGAGATTGCTTCCCAACATTTAATTAAATATGTTAATTGAGGTGCTGGACTTAAGAGTCTGAAGCCCAGTATAAAGAACAGTATCGGAGCTATAATTTTGAAAGCCACAGCTGAAATGATATTTCAGGCCATGAGACAAGATTAAATCACTTAGAAAGAGTATGTTGATAGAGGGGGGAAAAAAGAGTGTCTAGGACTGAGTCTTGGATATTCTAAGTTATAGGTTTCATACAGAAAAGTTTAACCAGCAAAAGGGATACAGAAGTGATGTAGGAGGAAAAGAAGGGTAGTATTTTAAGAAAGAAGGAGGGGTTTTTCCTAGGTTGAATATTACTGAAAGATAAAGTAAAATGAAGGGCTTCCTGGATGGGGAAGGTAAAGAATCTGCCCACCTGCTGTGCAGTAGACAAAGGAGAATTGGGTTCAGTCCCTGGGTTGGGAAGATCCCAGAGGGGAGGAAGTGGCAACCCACTCCAGTATTCTAAGTCACAAAGAGTCAGACACTACTGAGCAACAAAGCACACAAAATAAAATGAGCACAAAATAATGGCCATGTAATTTGCAATATAAAGGTGCTTTTTGACCTCATTACCAAAGCATTTCCTTACTTTGGAAAAGAAGACAGATTGATTCCTGAAAGGAATATCAGTTCAGTTCAGTAGCTCAATCGTGTCCATGTCCGACTCTCTGCAACCCCATGAACTGCAGCACGTCAGGCCTCCCTGTCCATCACCAAATTCCAGAGTTTACTCAAATTCATCTCCATTGAGTCAGTGATGCCATCCAACCATCTCATCCTCTGTTGTCCCCTTCTCCTCCCACCTTCAATCCCTCCCAGCATCAGGGTCTTTTCCAATGAGTCAGCTCTTCGCATAAGGTGGCCAAAGTATTGGAGTCTCAACTTCAACATCAGTCCTTCCAAAGAACACCCAGGACTGATCTCCTTTAGAATGGACTGGTTGGATATCCTTGCAGTCCAAGGAACTTTCTCAAGAGTCTTCTCCAACACCACAGTTCAAAAGCATCAATTCTTCAGCACTCAGCTGTCTTTATAGTCTGATTCACATCCATACATGACTGCTGGTAAAACCATAGCTTTGACTAGACAGACCTTGGTTGGTAAAGTAATGTTTCTGCTTTTTAATATGCTGTCTAGGTTGATCATAGCTTTTCTTCCAAAGAGCAACGGTCTTTTAATTTCATGGTTGCAGTCACCATCTGCAGTGATTTTGGAGCCCAAGAAAATAAAAGTCTCTCACTCTTTCCATTGTTTCCCCATCTATTTGCATGAAGTTATGGGACTGGATGCCATGATCTTAGTTTTTTGAATGTTGAGTTTTAAGCCAACTTTTTCACTCTCCTTTTTCACTTTCATCAAGAGGCTCTTCAGTTCCTCTTCACTTTCTGCCATAAGGGTGGTGTCATCTGCATATCTGTGGTTATTGATATTTCTCCCAGCAATCTTGATTCCAGCTGGGGCTTCATCCACCCTGGCATTTCTCATGATGAACTCTGCATATAAGTTAAATAAGCGGGGTGACAATATACAGCCTTGACATACTCCTTTCCCTATTTAGAACCGGTCTGTTGTTTCATGTCCAGTTCTAATGNTATTTCTCCCAGCAATCTTGATTCCAGCTGGGGCTTCATCCACCCTGGCATTTCTCATGATGAACTCTGCATATAAGTTAAATAAGCGGGGTGACAATATACAGCCTTGACATACTCCTTTCCCTATTTAGAACCGGTCTGTTGTTTCATGTCCAGTTCTAATGGTTGCTTCTTGACCTGCATACAGGTTTCTCAGGAGGCAGGTAAGGTGGTCTGGTATTCCCATCTCTTGAAGAATTTTCCACAGTTTGTTGTCATCTACACAGTCAAAGGCTTTGGTGCAATCAATAAAGCATATTGTGTGTTAATAGAAATAGTATTTTTTTTTAAATGAGGTTGAATCACAGGATGAGCATAGATGAAAATTACAGAAGCAAATTCCTTCAGATCATCAGGTGTATATGAGAGACAGAGCCCTCGATGAATTGTTGGAAAGAACCAGGATGCTTCCCATCTTAATAGAAGAAAAGATGAAGGATGATAGTACAAATGAGGTAGATTTATAAGATTCAGGATAGAAAAATTGCTTCAAATATTTTAACCAGTAATGTAATGATTTTTAACTAAGATTATCAACTAACAATGAGAAGGAGTGGCAGTTTAGATTTGAGAAGAAAGAAGGAGGTATAAAAATGTCATTTTGTAGTGAGAAAGCCCCAGGTTGACAGTAGTAAGATACCAAGGCTTATTGGACAGGGCTGAGTGCCCAGCTGGGGACAAGGAGCAGTTATATTCTCTATCCACATATAGTTTTCAAGTGTAAACATAAAATAACTGGATATTGGGTTAAATACAGGCAAAGGTTTTTCTTGGTGAGTTCGACAAAGGGTTAGAAGTTGTTGTCTGATACGATTAGACCTTAAACAAATGGTTAGATAAATATATATCAATGAAAATTGTGATAAATGTTGTATGTATTTATAGTATTATTTATTTATGTTTAATCCTATTATATGAAAAAGTACTACAAACTACTAAAAATGCCGAAGACCTTGCAGGAGTTTTAGGTGAAATGGCAGCCAAAAAGCTTGAGAACATGGTCAATGTAGAAGGCGATGGGGTTAAGCTTGGAGACCAGCTCAGACCAAGGTCTGAGTTTGCTCTGCTACCTACTGTTATGTGGTCTTGAGGATTATGTGTTTGCCACATCAGTGGGCTTCAAGTTTCATCAGTATTATAATAATTATGTTATGATAGAAATTGAGATAATACACAAAAACAATTTCTAAAACTTTAAGATCCATAACCATGTTATTTGGTTTTAGAATTTGGTACTAATTCTTCTTGGGACATGTGATATTCAACAACTGGTTGATGTCTGGTGAAGCTCAGATAATTATGTAACTAAAAGGTGATTTCTTTTCTGTCTTCATTTTGTGGTATTAGTCAATGCCAAGCATTAGGCTCATCTTTAGGCCCAAGGGCTAGGATAGGGGATAAAAAGAACCACAGCATGGGCTACACAACCATTTGGCCTTTGTAAAGGCCACAGAATCAACTAGATTGTACCTTCAGGGATATTTGACCTACTGTGATAATTGCCTAGGTTCACAATTGTTTTAAGTAAATTTTCAAAAAAATAATGATTTTTATAACTATATTTATAAAATATTTTGTTGTTTGATATTTTTATGAAGAAGCTGTCAGGCGAGTGTATGCTCCTCAGTTTTTGTCTCATCACAACAAAGACTTGGAGTGATGGACATTAAAGCCCCCTCGGCATGTCACAGTTCTCGGGTCTTGGACAGACCGTGTTATAGCTCTCAGGTCTCGAATGGACCATGTTATAGCTCTTAGACAAATCAGTGTTACAGCTGAATTTTATTTAGAAGATAGCAAGAAAATCCATCGAGGTGTGAGGGCACGTCGATCCAAAGATGCGAAGAGAAGAGCACCCCAGCGCGTGCGGGGTTGGGGGGGGGAGGGTTGGAGAGCCCTTTAGTTTATATGTTTTTTTCTCCCCCCCCCCTCCTACCCTATGTAAATTGGGCTTAGTCAGGAGTGAGAGAGAGCCCTTTGGCTCCTCTTTTTATGTGTTTTTTTCTTCCTCCCCGCCTGCCCTATGTAAATTGGACTTAGTTTCCAGTTTCGCAGGCTTTTCTCTTCTTTGTCTTTTAACCACTGCCATTTTGGACTCCTTTTCCCTATTCTAACTACCTAACAAAGAGAATGAAGTAGTGAGTCATTACTATTTTCTTATTAAAAACTTAAAGCAAATAACCTGGAAAATACACAGAAATTATTTGTATTGAGCTCTCAGCCTACAATACCTTATTACTTATTCAGCTATAGGATGTTTTCACAATTCAAAGTAAATGTTATTACAAGGGATTGGTTTATGCAATACTATGGACCAGGCCAAATATCATGCATGTATCTGGTCAAAAACTGTTAGATCAATCCCATTCTTGCCAAACATTGTGCATAAAGGGAATCTTTTTGAATATTTTGTACAAAAGTGTTCAGGCTAGATCACGTGTTGTCATCATTAAGCTGTGACCACTTAAGGTTAGCTGAAATTACTTGTCAGTATAGTTTTCTGTCAATTTTAATCCTTCATTCATTCATCAGATATTTAATTAATGCCAACTAGATGCAAAGAATTAAGAGGAATGATGAAGAATCAGCACGTTCTCAAAATGTTTATGACCTATACAGAAAAAAAGAAAATGCACAAATAATGGTATTATAGTTTAGAAAGTGACGTGTGTGGGAGAGACAAGGGAAAATCCAAATCCGTGGGACAATGATTGCCTTCAGCAGTGACCCAGGTCTGGATGCAAGTCTGATGTTACAGACGGACGTTAGCTAGTGTATTCTAACCTGCATGGAGAATCTGTTGTTTATAGAGCCCTTTGCCACACATGTAAAAGATTCTTTCCTCTTGTTAAATACTTCCTACCAGCAAGGTAATTAATTATGTTACAAAATTCTTTTCCTTTCAGCTAAAAACTTGCACTTACTTTCATTTTCTGTCCAATATAAATCTCCTGCTTAGCATAGAAACCCTAAAAATTGACTTTCAAAATGATGATCATTTTTTTCAATATATCCTGAAATGTAACCACACTAGGGTTTTTGATTGAATCAACATGCAATACTTTATATCTTGTGCCACACTTTGAGGTAAGAAGGTTTTTAAAGCTGTCATCCAGGTGTTTCCATGTAGGAAAATATTAGGTATTGTAGTATATAAATCTGAAAAAGATTGATTAATCTTCTAATGTGGCTCCAAATATAGCCTGAAACCTGAGTGCCTTCTTTCATGTTTATAGCAGTCCCATTTTCTTCATCACTCCACTTTTCTGTTTTCCTTTACTTCTATCCCATTGTAGGAAATAATTTTTATTCCACTTTCCCTCATTGGTTTTTGCCCTTGACATTCTATGCAATATTTTGCCGTGAAAGCAGTGGCATTTTGAAGGTGGATTTCAAAACATATTATTGCATCCAAGTCCTCCCAAAGCACTGGAAGAACTACAGCTCAGGAAGTCTTTCTTCATGTGTAGTTTTTTGACATTTTTATAATTCAGCATACTCACTTCATCTTTATATTGTTTGCTATATTGAGCATAAATCATATTTATACTCAATATATTAAAATAACACTTTAATTCTAGGCTGCTTTATAGTTTATAAAACAGTAAAAGCTCTGTTTTAATAATCTATTAGTGCCTTCTTATTTCAAACAATTATGAAGAGTGAGGAGGTAAGAGTGATCATTATTATTTCTTTTTTACATAGATAATAACTGAGACTCACAGAGGGCAAGTGACTTGTCTTAGAGACTAAATGTCTTAGTCTCTGCATCCAAGATGAGTGACCATTCTGTATATTGCCCTGTTTTAGTGTTATAGGAGATTCTATTTTCTTTGGGGCTTCTCATGTGGTGCAGCAGTAAAGAATCCGCCTGCCAATGCAGGAGAAGCAAGAGACACAGGTTCAATCCCTAGTTCAGGAAGATCTCTCGGAGTAGGAAACGGCAACCTACTGCAATGTGCTTGCCTGGAAAATTCTGTGGGCAGAGGAGCCTGGAAGGCTTACAGTCCCTGGGGTTACAAAGAGTCAGACACGACTGAGCACCCACACACACTATTATCTTCTTTTAACAGCCTAAAACTTCCAATATACACAAATGCGATCACAAGTGTATCTACATTTTATTCTTACTTACTTGGCAAGTTCATGCCTGGTATCATTTATATCTACTTCTAAATGTGCATGGTTGATTTTGTAGACAGTGTGTCTCAGGTGACTTTGTAAGTAAACACTAAACTTTGTAAAGATAATTACAGTGCAGTGTTAGTTATGATCTGTAGGAATTTCCCAATTTATACAGATTATTTATAGCTTTCTTTGTAAAAAAAAATGTTTTCTTTCTGTTAATTATCCATACAGATTTTATTACTTAATGAGATAAAATAGCAATGCTGTATGTGGTTATACCGATGAAGCCTAAAGCAGTGTAAGAACTCATCCAGTCTCAGGAGTTTGGTAAATATTAGCTACACTATCCATATTTTTACTACTTAAATAGATTCAGAATGTTCTATCATTAAGTAAGAGGGAAAGAGTTCTGTAAGTTATGACTCAATCCAACATTTCCTCCACAGACTATGTGTTGCTACCTGGGCACGAACCCTGAGGATTTCTAACTGAATTTGAGAACAAAACAAAATGTGACACTGGAAGCAATATTATATATCATCTGGTCCAACCTCCTCATTTTATAGATGAGAAAACCGAGAAAGTCACTGCACTGTCAGAGGTCCCAAAAAGAGCCGGTAGCAAGGTTACAGTTGGAGCCACATCTCCGAACTCTCAAGAAAGTACTGTTTGCAATATATCACATTGTCTCCCCCAAAAAGATGCCACCCATGGGGTGCTGCACCTTGAGAATGAAGTATATTAAATTCATATTTGGCTGCTAATCACTTTCTCAGCAGCTGTGTGGTATTTCATTAACCACTGCATGTAACATTCTGGCCTTTCACTTGTATTAACTTGGGCTCATTAAACTTGAGGCCAGTAATAAAAAGGACTCAACTAATACCGATATTTTGCATCGCATGTGTTCGGCATACTTTTGAGGCATTTTTCTCTTCACACTTTGTGGAATAAGAAACATAAGAAGCATAGATTTCAAGGAACGGAATATGTGTGTGGTATTCGTCTTTACATCCATCAAAAAATGGAGTAAATACTCATTTAATAAGCTTTGTAAGGACTACAAAGAGGAGTGAGTGACAGCACGCCCAGAGTCTAGCATCTGGCNATAAGAAACATAAGAAGCATAGATTTCAAGGAACGGAATATGTGTGTGGTATTCGTCTTTACATCCATCAAAAAATGGAGTAAATACTCATTTAATAAGCTTTGTAAGGACTACAAAGAGGAGTGAGTAACAGCACCGCCCAGAGTCTAGCATCTGGCAGACTGGGAATTGAACCCTGCATCTGTTGTTGATTAATAAGTAAGAACTGGAGCAAGTTGTTCAGTCTTCCCAAACCTCAGTTTTCTCAACTGTAAGTGGGGACAAGAACAATACTCACTTCATAGGTTTTCAGTGAAGAAGAGCTGATGTACTCCCGCACTCTGCAAAGGGCTTGTTGTGAGGGATGCTAGATAAATACGTTGATTTTGACGAAGCTAAAACGATGATGGTACAATTGCTTCCTGTATAGAACTTACAGGCACCTCTCACCAGAGCTACTGTTGAGGAAGCCGACTTTCCCAGGTCTTCTCCCTCTACTTCATCACCAGTACAAAGCACAAGCGGGAGTTCTCCAGTGTGCAAGGGAAGAAAATGGAATCCTCTTTTGTCCCTCGCAGATTCCCTACCCACATTGTTTTCTGTTCGGTTTCCTGAGGATGTAACTCTTCTGCAGCTTACAACCTGTGCAGCCACCCGTTAACACAGTTCCCACGTGATTCTGGAAATGCTTGAGACTCTGATTGAGCGGGGCGGGGGCGGGGGGGTGGTGGTGAGAGAGGAGAGGTCATTTGCAGGGAGATAAGCAGTAAAGAGGTAAAAGCAGAAGTGTGTCAGAGAGGAATTCCGTGTCAGAAAGAGTGAAAGCGAGGTGGTTTCAGGCAGCAGTCATTGTTGGAGCAGGGGCGCACCAGTGGGTGAGTTGTGAGGGAGTGAAGACCCATGTGAATTCTTGGGGTTGGTATGTGTAGTCGCTATTGGGCCTCTATTTTTCAGAGTATACAATATTTAGAAGATATTTTCCTGTGTATAAAAATTCCTTTTTTTGATCGATTTTGCTCTTCATTTCCTTTTTTTGTCCTTGCCTCCTTCCTTTACTTCCTCACTCCATTCCGCTCTTTCATTGTTTTTTTTTTTTTTTCTTTTTCTTTCTATTTAAATTTTTTTCCAGTGCTCTGGAATCCAATATACTTATTGAACTCACCATCTCCAACATTCTGGATCATTCTCCTCTTTCTGCCACAAGCATTCTCCCAACAATTCATCCTTCTGTCTGCCACCACAGAGACCTGATTACATAAAAGTATATCAGGGTACGTGTTTCCCTACACCCTGAATAATAAAAATTCAAATCACTTTGCCCTAAATTCAGAGCCCTGCATAGATTTCCCGGCTTCGCTTGCCACTATTCTTCAGGTGTTTACTATGTGTAGGTTGTCTAATGGAGAAGGCAATGGCACCCCACTCCAGTGCTCTTGCCTGGAGAGTCCCATGGGTGGAGGAGCCTGGTAGGCTGCAGTCCACAGGATCGCTAAGAGCTGGACACGACTGAGCAACTTCCCTTTCACTTTTCACTTTCATGCATTGGAGAAGGAAATGGCAACCCACTCCAGTGTTCTTGCCTGGAGAATCCCAGGGATGGGGGAGCCTGGTGGGCTGCCGTCTATGGGGTCGCACAGAGTTGGATTCGACTGCAGTGACTTAGCAGCAGCAGCAGCAGCAGGTTGTCTAAGAATGAGTTCATCTTGTAGTTGCTTACCTTTTCATCCCTTTACTCAACCATTCCTTCCTCTTTTTTCCCCTTTTCTAGCACCACATGCTGTTTCTCCTTTCTGTAATCTTTCTTCACACTTTGAATTCCTCCTTTACTAGAAAGTCTTTAATCTCTTGCGTGCCTCTCTCTTGCTCAGTTTCTCAGTTATGTCCAACTCTTTTGTGACCCCATGGACTTAGCCCTCCTCTGTCCATGGGATTCTCCAGGCAAGAATGCTGGAATGGGTTGCCATTTCCTAGCCCCAGGGGACCTTCCTGACTCATGGATAGAACTCATGTCTCCTGCATCTCCTGCCTTAGCAGGCAGATTCTTTACCACTGCACTGCCTGGGAAGCTCTTAGTTGAAATAAAGTGCTCATTAGACCAGGATTATGTCAAACTGTGCACCTCTTCCTCTGCTTATCTCTTTCCTCTTTATAATTATCTACATGACCCAGATGTCAGGTGAGATCACCCAATCCCATCCTCTGGGTTTTGCTACAAAATTCCTAGAGGTTGTGTTCTCTACATCACTTTTGGCAGTAAATTCTTACTCCCACTGATTTCTGAATCTCCCTCAAATCTCACCTCTCATTAGTCTCTATTGTTGAAGCCAACCTCAAGAATGCTCTAATCCAGCCATGAAACTGAATCCTATTTTCCTGACTTTCTTCCAGATTTCTCTCCCAGGCAGGTAAGTGGGTAGGTGATGTTATGAAAGTTTTAGGGGTCATAGAGGAGGATTTGGGCTGCAGCAATAGAAGCGGCTTAAAGTTGAACATTAGCTCCAGCCATCACACAATCCAGTTATGAAAGTCCTCCAGCCATCACACAATCCGGTTCTGCTCCCTCTCTCTCTGTCTCTCTTTTCCTTCTCTTAATGATCTCCCCTCTCCCCTCTCTTCTCTCCTTTCTTCCCCCTCTGCTTCAGATTCTTCTGCATTTCTCATGCATAATGGTTTGGACATCTCTTTGGTTTTCTTTTTCTTTTTTTTTTCTTTAAATTTTTATTTTTTAGTTTGTTTTGCTTTACAAGACTGTACTCATTTTGCCATACATTGACATGAATCAGCCATAAGTGTACCTGACTTAATCTCCTGAACTCCAAGCTAAAGATATTGCTTTAAAAGTTATCACTTTAAGCAATAAGTTTGTTTCTTTAGAGAAATCTGCTATACATCATTTAAATAATATGTCACTATAAAACAGTAATGATCTTACCTCAGTTCCATCAAATATGTGTCAGTCTTCCTCACAGGCCATAAGCTGCTTTTGGAAAGAACCACATCCTCGTTGTCTTTGTGGCTCCAGCACCTGCACAATCTTTGGCCAAAAGCAAGTCTTTCCTCCTTCACTCTTTTCTGGCATTCCATTCATGTTCGATTTTCTTCTCTTGATTGACATTCTTCTTAACATACATCCCAGTGTCACCACTTCACAACAAAACATGCTCTGCTTGCCCTTCACTGAAGAAGCTCCACACTCTCTTCTATCTTATTAAACACAGAGCAGAGGGTCAGCAGCCTCCTGGCCCCTCAGCGCTTCTTCCAAAACGTTACTCTTCTCCCCCTGCTATTTCGTTTACTTGGAAGATTTTCCTTCCCTTTCCCAACCCTCACATCTCTGTCTTCACTACTCGCCAACCAACTTTCACTTTATCCTTCAGAACTTAGCTCTAATGTCATTTCCTCCAGAAAAGTTTCACCTCTCAGCCTGGGTTAGGTGCACATTGTCATTTCTCATCTGACCTCTGAGGTCACCTCTGCCACAGCCTTTGTCTTGGTGTGCTGCTGTTGTTATTAACTACAGGTTCTTTAAGGTGACAGATTGTTTTTTATATATAAAGTAAGTGTCTTGCACTGTTTTTTTTTTAATTTGTGAATCACAGATGTTGTGTAAGTATATATAATTTTTAATTTTAAAAGAACCTATTTCTGTAAGTTAATTTTTTTCTGAAAGTAATTGGTTGGGATTGTCTGACATTTCAAACAGCCAGCAGGATTTTTAACTTACATTCAATATATTCATGCATGCATTCATTCAGCAATTTTTTCAAGTCTGAAAAACTTATTGAGAAAAAAAAAAAAAAAANTTGGGATTGGAATGAAAACGGACCTTTTCCAGTCCTGTGGCCACTGCTGAGTTTTCCAAGTTTGCTGGCATATTGAGTGCAGCACTTTCACAGCATCATCTTTCAGGATTTGAAATAGCTCAACTGGAATTCCATCACCTCCATTAGCTTTGTTCGTAGTGATGCTTTCAAAGGCCCACTTGACTTCACATTCTAGGATGTCTGGCTCTAGGCAATGTAGCATGTTTTAAAACTGTAATACAGTATCACAACCAGGAAAACGATAGAGATACAACCTCCTGATCTTATTCAGATTTCTTCAGTTGTACTCTTCTCATTTGCATGTGTGCATACATGTGTGTTTAGTTCATGCAGTTTCACCCCATGTGTAGGGTCCTGTGTCCTGAGTGCACCACAGTCAGATACAAGATTTCCATCAGCATAAAGATCTCTCAGCTTGCCCCTTTATAGCCACATCTACTTCACTCCTGCCCACCTCCCTCAAGATAGAATTATTTTAAAGCAATCATAATGGGAAAAAAAGGAAACAGTGCGGTACTACAGGCCCATATTCTCTCTGAAATCACCGTCACTGAATTTGCTTTGCATTCACTGAAACCTGTTCTCTGTTCAGGGACTACCTATTGGTTGAAGCATCCATTGAAAAGCTTGCTCTTAGGAGTTTTCTGGAATTCGTCTGTTACCCCTCTTTAGTAGTCAAATTGGAACCCTTAAAAATGTCTTGTACCTATGAGAGAGAAAAAATGTGCCCTATAAATAAACAGTAGAATTTTGACTTGATGTTGGGAGGCTTAAATGATTCAGAGTTCTGAAACAAAATATGGGAGTGGCTGAACAGAAATTCTACCAGCACTTCAATGCCATAATTCCAAAGAAAGTGAACACTTGGGACTTTCAACAATAAAATAGCCCCAAAGAGTCTCTTGAGCTGTTTCTTCTAAATCATTTTTGTGCTACTGAAAGGATGATGTGGACACAGATGGTAAAGAAGAACCTGGATCCTTCAGCTCTTCACAACTGCCCCCCATGTTTGACTATGACTACTATATGATTTTGGGTTAAGTGAGAACTGTGAGTCTGTTTCTCTAGTTAATTAGTTTGAAGTGAACATAAGATCTCCATCTTTTCAGTATGTATAAAAGAATCAAAAGAAAAATATTATTTATATTTGAAATAAAAGAATTGCAATGTAAAAGCGTTGCAGCTTTTTCCAGTCTTCTAGTCTTTCATAGCATCCAGTCCTATCACTTCATGGCAAATAAATGGGGAAAAGTAGAAACAATGACAGACTTTATTTTTCTTTGGCTCCAAAATCACTGTGGATGGTGACTACACCCATGAAATTAAAGATACCTGCTCCTTGAAAGAAAAGCTATGACAAACCTAGATAGCATATTGTAAAGCAGAGGCATCACTTGGCCAACAAAGGTCTTTATACTCAAAGCTATGGTTTTTCCAGTAGTTATGTACAAATGTGAGAGTTGGACCATAAAGAAGGCTGAGCACTGAAGAACTGATGCTTTCAAAATGTGGTACTAGAGAAGACCCTTGAGAGTTTCTTGGACAGTGAGGAGATGAAACCAGTCAATCCTGAAGGAAATCAACCCTGAATATTCATTGGAAGGACTGAAGCTGAAGCTCTGATACTTTGGCCACCTGATGCAAAGAGCCCACTCATTGGGAAAGACCCTGATGCTGGGAAAGATTGAGGGCAGGAGGAGAAGGGGGTGACAGAGGATAAAATGGTTGGATGGCATCACTGACTCAATGGGCATGAATTTGAGCAAACTCTGGGAGATAGTGAAGAACACTAGGGAAGCCTAGTGTGCTGCACTTCATGGGGTTGCAAGGAGCGGATCACAGCTTAGCAACTAAACAACTTCCTTCAGAAAATGTAGAAGCAAAACAAAAAGAGAACAATAATTAATCTTCACAATACCTGGGATAGGTATATATTATGTATAAAGGTGTATATATATATATGGGCTTCCCAGGTGGGTCAGTGGTAAAGAATCTACCTGCCAGTGCAGGAGATGCAGGAGACGTGGGTTCAACCCCTGAATCAGGAAGATCCCCTGGAGGAAGAAATGGCAACCCACTCCAGTATTCTTGCCTGGAGAATCCCATGGACAGAGGAGCCTTGTGGGCTACAGTCCATGGGATCACAAAGCACTGGACACAACTGAGCAATTGACCACACAACAACTCTGTGTGACAGAGTAGTTCTAGGCTTAATTCAGAAAACTATTTTCCCCTGAATGTAATTTGCTAAAATCTTACAAACTTTGCTATGTATTTCAATGAAGGAAACAGCTTCTTGAGAATTCCTTGCAGTGACTTTCTTCAAACACGGGCTTCTTCCTAAAACGGCACTGGTACACCCAAATTCAATTTCATTAAGTGTTCATGGCGTTGGAGCAAGTAGAAACTCTTAAGACATGTCGTTGTTTTATCCAAGATGACTTTGTGTATTATCTGGACTCTGTTCCTCCTTTACTTGCCAAGAATACTGGAGTGGGTTGCCGTTTCCTCCTTCAGGGAATCTTCCCCACCCAGGGACTGAACCCGTGTCTCTTGCATCTTCTGCATTGGCAGGCGGGTTCTTCTACCACTGCACCACCTGGGAAGACCCTCTGTCACACTGCTTGGGTTCAAATCATGGCACTGCCATTTAACAGCTATATGAACTTGCCTCAGCTAACTAATCTGTAAGATGGACATAATAAAAGCGTCTGCCTCATGGAGTTATAAATTAGGTAGTGTGTGAAGTGCATTTTAGTCTGTGCTGATGTGCTCAGTCATGGCCAACTCTTTGCGACCCCATAAACTGTAACCCGCCAGCTTTCTCTGTCCATAGAATTTTCCAGGCAAGAATACTGGAGTGGGTTGCCATTTCCTTTTACAGCTTTTTAGTCTATACCTAAATATATCCTAAATAAATATTATCTGCTATTAGTTATGATGTTAGGAATGGACAAGTTGGAGGAGGTAACTGGTTGGGGTGACTTTCCATTTCCTTATATCCAATAAAATGAACTTAAGAGTGTAAAGCTCTGGCAGTCAACCAAGCTGAAAGTTTTGAAGTTCATGTATTTTTCAAGAAATCTTAAATGCATACTTACCATGAGACAAGCAATGTGCTAGGAATTGGACATCTATAGTACAAAAAATAAAGCAGACACAACCTCTATCCTCATGAAATATATAGAACAGAGCAAGAAACATAAAATTATGTTTATAGTACACACTGTAAAGAAAAAATATAAGATGCATGCAGTCTTTTTCATAGCATGACCTAGTTTAGATTGAAGGGGATGAGGAAACCCTCTTTGAGGAAGTGGCATTTAAGGACTGTTGACTGGGTAGTGACTAGAAGATTAAGAAGAAAAGGGGATATTCCCAGTGATAGGGTAATGGAAACAGACACAGAGGTGAAATTGATGAAGTCCTGTTAATTCTTCTAAAACTCAGTGATTCTTACACTGGGGTATAAGGAATGGTAAGGAGTTGCAATTAAGGAGATTAAGATGCTTAGATTATTGATAGTACCACTAACTAAAATAAATAAAAATAAAAGATAATGAATCAGGGTTTCTTTTCTTGGTGTTTTTTTGGTTTGATGAGTTTTTTTTTTTTTGATGTGGATGAAAAATATAGATTTGAACATACTGAAGTTAGTGAACTCAGGCTAATTATGGACCTGTGCTGGAGGATATGAAGAGAAAAGAACTAACATACTGACCGCCTACTAGTTGCCAGACACAAGACAGTAGCTTCTCATATATTTTCTTATTTCTTGCTTAACCTAATACCCTATGAGGGAATAGGAAGTTCTGGGGAAGAAAATGGGATCAAGTGATCAAAGAAATAAGAGAATAACCAGGAGGAAATGATGATTTGGAAGGGAAAAAAAAAGAGGAAGCCTGAGGAAGTGGACCACAGGTCAGAAAGTGCTACTCATATTGCCAAGTGTATCCAATACTGTTTTATTGTGCCTTTCACATGTAACCACTGAGATTTCAATTTCCAGTTGGCAGTAATTGTCCTATATACCCATACGTCCGTTTTTGTCATTCATCCAACGACTGTTAATATCCACTCACTATGTTCCAGCAATGATCTAGTCACCAGCAAGTCAGTAGTGAACAAAACAAAAGCCCAGTTCTGAGGGTGCCTACATTTTAGTGAGAACAGACAATAAACAAATGAGCAAGTGGATGCACACTGTTATCAGACCGTCACAGCGCTGTGGAGAAGATTCAGCAGGGTTTGGAGAAAAGGAATTGCTGGAGAGGCTGGTCAGGGGCTGCCTGTCTGGTTAAACGGCCTGAGTAGACACTTCACAGAGAGAGAGAGAGTGATAAATGCAGACAAGCACCCGACGGTACAACATTCCATTCAGAAGCAACAGAAAATGCAAAGACTCTGAAGTAGGAAAGTCCTTGGCAGGAAACTATGGAGGCTTTTTAAAAGGATGAATGACGTAATCAGACTCAGTTTTTCAAAGGATCATCTGGCTGCAGTGTGGAGCGAGATCCTGGATGGGCAAGGACAAAAGCAGGGAGACTGGTTAGAAGGCTATTGCAACAAGGTGGGGAGACATTGGCAGGAGGGAGAATAAATACTAGATGTCAGAAGGCCACAACTCCATTGTTCTAAATGAAGTGATATGTGTGAAAGTATCGTACTAAGCATGTTTGCCCAGAGGCTCAGTTGTGTCCAGCTGTTTGTGACCCCATAGGCTGTAGTCCGTGAGGGTCCTCTGTCCATTGGATTCTCCAGGCAAGAATATTGGAACCGGTTGCCATTTCCTTCTCCTGGGCATCTTCCCGACCAAAGGATCAAACCTGCAGCTCTTGTGTCTCTGGCAGGCAGATTCTTTACCACTGAGCCACCTGGGAGGCCCCCTCACCTAAAGCGTAGTTCTATTCAAATGTAAGGGGACACAGTTATTGTCCCTTTCATACAAGCCCCCTGCCCCTTCCCCATTAATTCCCACTCCATCTGGATGACACTGAAATTAACAGTCACATTCCCTTTAAGAGTCATTTTATCTCTGCCTGTGAACACTGCTTCCCCCTGCCTTTACTGTCTCACTGTACCACACTTGCCCCGGCGCACCACGCTCTCCCCTCTGCTGCTACATCGTTACTTCCATGTTTTCTCTACAGTGTTTCTCCCATGCTTGACATAACCATTTTTCCTTCTTCCCTTTTTCCTGAGGCTCTGGGTTATCTGTTTTCATGCTTAATATTTTTTTCTGTCCACCCATCTGTTTATTTTAGCTTGTTTGTTCTCTCCTCTGCTGGCCTCTTTATAGATTCCTCTGTTCAATAGTTTAAACTCCATGACAATGCTTTGTTTATCCTCTCAGCTAGCACAGTATATTATTCCCCATCTGCTGTAGAGAGGGCCCCAGTGCCCCACAAAGTTAACTAAGCCCCTCTTGTCTGAACAAGGTTTTCAGTCATGCATTCAAGTTTCTAATCTACCCCCATCTTCCCTGGTTATGAGTGTGACAATATTATTTCTAAGCAAGCCATGCTCAATAGATCTCATCTTTTGTTCTTCTTTTTCTTTCAAATACCTCAGATAAGAAGTAATGGTCTGCTGCTACAGAGGTAGGCAGTTTCAATATCAGTCACTCAGTAAATATTTATTGAGTATTTGCTATGTGACTGGCAGTGTGCTAAGGACTGGGTCTATTTCCAGAGACATACAAGGTACACAGTCCAAGGCACCACAGTTCTCCTGATCTCGGAGGACACGTAGTGCTAACATATATTTATTATGCACTCACTGCAATTCAGGAATTGTGCTAGAAACTGGGAATACAACATGAATTTTAAAAAGAAAGATATCTATCTTTATGGAGCTCATAGTCTAACAAGGGAGAAAGACACATGTTAAAAATTATTTACAGTTCATTCAAATGTGTACAAAATGCTCTGGGAACAGAGAGGACTGAAAGGGATTAGTTCTGCCTCGGGTAATTGTGGAAAGCTTCACAGAGATGGTGATATTTAACATGGAGTTTAATAAATTAGTGTTAATTAAGCAGAGAATTAATAATAAAAGCTAATATTTATTGAGTACTTATGAGGTTTCAGACACTGTTCTGCATGCCTGTGAATTAACTCATTTAAGCCTCAAAGTAGCCCTATCAGGTACCCATATTTTCCCTAGTTTACTGATTAAGTAATTAATAAACAGAGAGGTTAAATAACTTATCTAAGGTCACACAGCTAGAAAGATGTAAAAACCAAGATTTAATTCCAAAATCTGGCTCTAGAACTTGAGCCCTTAATCACGATCTACTGTCTCTCATGAAAGGGAGAAAAAAAAAAAAAAAAAAAAGGGAAGGTGGCATTTTAAGCATATGAGTATGTTGGCAAAGCATATATTAATATATACTAGGAATGATTTGCAGCCATGAGATCTTAAATCCAATACAACTCATTCTTTTGTTCAATAAGATTTATAGAAAGGACCAAACTAAGAGGTAATAATGAAGAAAATAATCCAGTTTTCTCCATTGGTCTTGATATAATGTGAAAGGGCAAGGGGATGTACTGATTACACTTCTAAGAATTTCAGCTGAAGCACCAGGAGTTACACAGTGGTACACCGTGACTAAGGGGTCCCTAAGAACTGAAATCTTTGGATACCAACATGGTATCCAGGTTCTCCTTGCATCCTTGGAAGCTAAAAACTAGTCTCAGAGACTGTCAGTCCTACAGCAAGGAATAGTCTAGAGCCCTAGAGTCAGCTGGGCTTCCCTGGTGGCTCAGATGGTAAAATGCCTGTCTGCAGTGTGGGAGACCCAGGTTCAATCTCTGGATTGGGACAATCCCTGGAGAAGGAAGTGGCAGCCCACTCCAGCACTCTTACCTGGAAAATCCCATGGACAGAGGAGCCTGGTAGACTACAGTGCATGGGGTTGCAAAGAGTCAGACACGACTGAGTGACTTCCCTTCCACTAGAGTCTGCCTGGCATCCAGTCAGTTTCCTCTTTATCAACCCTACATCTTGGCTTCACTTCATCGTGACACAGCCTTTATTGTACATATTGCCATACCGCGGGGCTTTCACTTTTGTGAAAGAAATGGAAAGAAAAGGATTCTGAGGAAGAGGAGGGTAATCCAAATCAGTATTGGAAGACTGCAAGGGAAGAATGAGATAAAGTAAGCCAAAGAGAGCTGGCCACCAGCAATAGATAAAAGTCTTCTCAAAGATGAACCAGGACCTTCTGAAGAAGCTCCTGATATTCCACAGGGTCACCTGTGCTAGAGAAAAGAAGCCAAATAGGAGGCAGTTTTTCCTCCTGGCTGAAGAAAACTGAAGTGACAGTGTGCATATTTGGCCCTGCTAAATGAGAAACGTGCTTTATTCCCAGGCAGCGTATAACACAGATTTGAGATTCTGCCAAGACTTATAAAGTTCTCCCCGAATGCTTCCCACTTCTGTTGATATATATGAGAATGAATTCTCATTCTTTTTATGAAGTCAGGAATGTATCTCTAACGTCTTTGAATTTCTGGGAAGGAAAATGAATGGTTTAGGGGCACTAGTGATGTTTTCATCTCTTCTTCCTGCTGCTTCTAGTAAGAGATGGACTGCATCTCATAAGACTGGCAAGACTGTGGGCAGGAGACCAGTCAGCCTGATCGAGTGGTTTATTATTTCAACTGAGTTGTGAGGGGAAGGAGAAAAGTACTCAGAGAAAACTATAAGGCTGTATTATATACTATGAAGCATAAAAGGAATGGTGCAGAAAGAAAAATACTGGAGGACTTCCCCAGCAATTTTCAGAAGATACCAGAGAAATGGGCAAGAGGGATTCACATTCTCAGTTGTCTGTATACAGACAAGTAGGACTTTTCACTTTCATACATTGGAGAAGGAAATGGCAGCCCACTCCAGAGTTCTTGCCTGGAGAATCCCAGGGACGGGGGAGCCTGACAGGCTGCTGTCTATGGGGTCGCACAAAGTCGAACATGACTAAAGTGACTTAGCAGCAGCAGCAGGAGATGAAAAATCGTCAAACAGAACTTTAAAACACATGCAAATAATTTTTGGTAAAAAATCATCTCTTAAGTCTTACAAGGATATTTTGAAATGTGATTCCTGACTGGAATATGATGATGGAAAGGTGTATCTTATTTGAAATAAATACATCTAATCAAAGGGCTAGAGGAGAAGCAGTATATATCAAAAAGATGTGCACATGCATGGAAATCCACATACCTGAAGGTAAAGCATGGAGGAAGCAGCTGCAGGAGAGTATGAAAGGAGAACAGAAGTGTTATCCTGGGATTACATCAGAGACCTCGTAACCAGATGGTTAATATGGACGGGCAAGATGGAGCAGCGATGTAAGCCTTTATAGACTTCAGATGAAAATCCCACTCCACTAAAGGCAAAACATCGGAAAAATTATTGAATTGCCTTGTTGGAAATTTAATCTCACAAAAGAGAAAGAAGCAGTGAGGGACTTACTCCACTGGCTTATTTCTGGCTCCTTATAAAAATCTGTTTGTGGAAAATGGCAGCTAAAAGAATCTGAAGGAAAGTAACCATTCTATATCATCTTAGAGTTCATTAGGCCATAGAAAGGAAGTCTGAGGTAAAATGTACAAGTATGCCACCTTAAGTGAATCTACTTTCAGGGAATTCAGAAACAACAATAGTAAACAATCCCGTAGTCAGAGCTCTAACTTGAACATTGTAGAATGTACTTTGTTAAAATTTTTTAAAAAAGGAAAAGAGGAAATACCTATTACTTTGAATAGATGGTATATAATTAATTTACAGTTAGAACTGTTCAATTCCTATTATCTATCTGCTGCTGCTGCTGCTGCTAAGTTGCTTCAGTTGTGTCCAACTCTGTGCTACCCCATAGACGGCAGCCCACCAGGCTCCCCCGTCTCTGGGATTCTCCAGGCAAGAACACTGGAGTGGGCTGCCATTTCCTTCTCCAGTGCATGAAAGTGAAAAGTGAAAGTGTATCTGTCTAGCATCCCCATAAAGAATGCTCTCAGAACTGAAAAGAACAGGGAAAACATATTCAAGAATTGAATGAGGTAAGCATACAGTAAAAACACATCATATTTAGCCTCATGAAATGCATTTAAATATAAAGTGTCTGGCAAGAACATGCTACTTTAAAGCCTGAACCAACCCACATAAAAAGAATACAGTGATCAGGGCCACAAATCTGTACTGAACCAACCTTCACCACACCCAAATCACACCATTTGTCTATCTCCCACTCCACCCTCTCACCTCACCCACTTCATTTCCCAGACCTTCATTAGCTTCTGGGCTTCCCTAGTGGCTCAGACAGTAATGAATGTGCCTGCAATACAAGAGACCTGGGATCAATTCCTGGGTCAGGAAGATCGCATGGAGAAGGGAATGGCAACCCACTCCAGTATTCTTGTCTGGAGAATCCCATGGACAGAAGATCCTGGCAGGCTATAGTCCATGGGATCACAAAGAGTTGGACATGACTAAGTGACTAACACTCCATTAGTTTCTATCCCATCTCTTGGTTTCCTTGCTTCTCTCACCTTCTCCACTAACCTACTTCTTTATTTCCTGAATCATGCTTTGTCTCTGCCCTCCCAGTTCACCTTATTCATCCTAAGTCCTGTTATCAATGTTCAACTGAATGTTAACTCTATTTAAAGAATGTAGACTTCTTTCTCTAATTATACAGTCATCCTCCCTATCTCCTTCCTCAAAGGGCATTATATAAGATATCAAAAATAAATTGTATGCAATATTTTTGAGAGTATTTTTGTATGATATTGCTCTATCACACTGCTGAAAAATAAATGGTGCTCTGGGTTCTCTTGGGCTTCCCACATTCTTCCCAGTGGTCAAGAATCCACCTGCCAATGTGGGTTCCATCCCTGGGTTGGAAAGATCCACTGGAGAAGAAATCAACAACCCACTCCAGTATTCTTGCCTGGAAAATCCTATGGACAGAGAAGCCTGGTGGCCTACAGTCCATTGGATAGCAAAGAGTTGGACATGATGAGTGACTGAGCATGAACACACCAGGTTTTTTAGAAAAGAAAAAAGTGGATGTGGCAAGGAGAGTGAGGAAAAGATAGAAATAGAAAAGCTTCATTAACGATCATTGAACTTTTGATTTGAGAACATTAGTTAAAGGAGAAATTATTAAGTGTCAGCATAAATTCAGTAGAAACAAACCAAATTATCTCATTTCCTATTTTGATAGGATAATTAAGCAAGCAGTGAACCTGATATAAAAAATAAGAACTTGTGACATTGGTAACAGTACAGAAAAGGAAATAGTAAAGTAATTAAACACCTATGTCAAATCATTTAAATATTGGCTGTTTCGGATACATGAGATGGGGGTCCGCAAGCTCTTCATTCTTTGATCCTAAAGTTTGTATTAAATAGAAATACTGACTGATCTGTTTTTACAAAATTCTTTTGATTATCCCAAACAAATAATTAATTGACAAAGATATGATTCTAGAATTCTGTACTCTTTTCCAACATTAATTTTGGGAACAGATATTTAAATCAAATGTATCATCTATACTTTAAAGAATTTAGCATCACTTTTTCCCACATATACATTCATACATAAGCGAAGTTGCTCAGTTGTGTCTGACTCTTTGTGACCCCATGGAATGTAGCCTACCAGGCTCCTCTGTCCATGGGATTTTCCAGGCAAGAGTACTGGAGTGGGTTGCCATTCCCTTCTCCAGGGGATCTTCCCAACCCAGGTATCAAACTCTGATCTCCTGCATTGCAAGCAGATGTTTTACCAAACTTTTGCACTAATCAGGGATGGCTATAGCACATCACGTGACCTTTGTATAACCATACCTTACTTGTAATAATGAATGTAGTTTCCCTAATCTCCACAGCTGTGTGTCCAACAGGGACTAGACTAGCCATNGTATCAAACTCTGATCTCCTGCATTGCAAGCAGATGTTTTACCAAACTTTTGCACTAATCAGGGATGGCTATAGCACATCACGTGACCTTTGTATAACCATACCTTACTTGTAATAATGAATGTAGTTTCCCTAATCTCCACAGCTGTGTGTCCAACAGGGACTAGACTAGCCATATGTGCTTCACTGATTATATGAACCTTTCAGCAAACTCCAAATTCCAGAATGTAGACTCAAGGGTTTTCGTAAGCTGACAGTACTACATGGAAGCTTTGATTTTAAACAATCGTCCACATTTTCCACCTTATAGAATGATAATTCATTTTCTTTGATACTCTTTCCAAAATAATTATTGTATCATTTTTTAGATTAAAAGATATATATAATTTTCTTAAGAACTATGATGAAAGAGAGGTGATTTCTTTTTAGTTGGGGAATAATTGCTTTACAATGTTGTGTTAGTTTCTGCTGTGAATCAGCTATAAGTATATATATATGCCCTCCCTCTTGAGCCTCCTCTCCACCCCCTTACCCTACCCCTTAGGTCATCACAGAGCACTGAGCTTAGCTCACTCTGCTATATAGCAACTTCCCACTAGCTATCTGTTTTACACATGGTAGTGTATATATAGGCTTTGCAGGTGTTCAGTCATAAAGAATCCACCTGCCAAATGCAGGAGACACAGGAGATGTGGGTTCAATCCCTTGCTTGAGAAGATGCGCTGGAGTAGAAATAGCCATTTGCTCCAGTATTCATGCCTGGAAAATTCCATGGGCAAAAGAGCTTGGCAGGCTATGGTTGAGGGGGTCACAAAGAGTTGGACACGACTGCGTGACTGCATGAGCACAAATGTATGTACGCCAAAGCTGCCCTCGCAATTCATCCCACCCTCTCCTCCCCGCTGTGCCCACATGTCAGTTCTCTATGTCTACATCTCTGCCTCTGCCCTGCAAATTTTTTTTTTTTTAGGTATCATTTAAACATATATATATATATATATTTTTGATTACAGTTTCAATTTCCATGCTTGTAATGGGTCTGTTAAGATTTTCTATTTCTTCCTGGTTCAGTTTTGGAAANCAGGGTGACAATATACAGCCTTGACGTACTCCTTTTCCTATATGGAACCAGTCTCTTGTTCCATGTCCAGTTCTAACTGTTGCTTCCTGACCTGCATATAGGTTTCTCAAGAGGCAGGTCAGGTGGATCATCAAAAAAGCAAGAGTTCCAGAAAAACATCTACTTCTGATTTATTGACTATGTCAAAGACTTTGACTGTGTGGATCACAACAAACTGCAGAAAGTTCTTCAAGAGACAGGAATAGCAGACCACCTTAGCTGCCTCCTAAGAAATCTGTATGCCTCTTGAGGAGAGTGAAAAAGTTGGCTTAAACTCAACATTCATAAAACTAAGATCATGGCATCTGGTGCCATCACTTCATGGCAAATAGGACATGGAAACAATGGAAACAGTGAGAGACTTTATTTTGGGGGGGCTCCAAAATCACTGCAGATGGTGACAGTAGCCATGAAATTTTAAAAATGCTTTCTTTTTGAAAGAAAATCTATGACAAACCTAGACAGTATATTAAAAAGCAAAGGTCTGTCTAGACAACTCTATGGGTAGTCATGTATGGATGTGAGAGTTGGACTATAAAGAAAACTGAGCACAGAAGAATTGATGCTTTTGAACTGTGGTGTTGGAGAAGACTCTTGAGAGTCTGTTGGACAGCAAGATCAAACCAGTCCATCCTAAAGGAGATCATTCCTGAAAATTCATTGGAAGGACTGATGCTGAAGCTGAAACTCCAATACTTTGGCCACCTGATGCGAAGAACTAACTCATTGGAAAAGACCTTGATGCTGGGAAAGGTTGAAGGCAGGAGAAGAAGGGGACGGGAGAGGATGAAATGGTTGGATGGCATCACTGACACAATAGACATGAGTTTGAGCAAACTCTGGGAGTTGGCGATGAACAGGGAAGCCTGGCTTGCTGCAGTCCATGGGGTTACAAAGAGTCGTATATGACTGAGCGACTGAATTGAACACAATCTTGTAAAGAAATTATTCTCCCATAAAAAATGATTTTTAAAAAGTACTCAAATCTTTTTGTGAACCTCATAATTTTAAAAAAGTTTAATAAATTGACAAATAGCTCTGAGGCCCGTAAAACTAGTATTTAGGTGTAATGAAATAAATATTTCAGCCTAATATTTTGCCATATATTTAATATATAAAGAAATGAAAGATGCACTTATTTTAACAAATATTCAAGGACCCATTAGATTTCCGTGATCTCAGGAGCAAGATGTACCACATGTGACACAAAGATGAATAAAGCCTAGTAAAAGACTGCATATAGGAAGCAACCATGGAAATATGTGTAAGGGGAAGCAAATTTGCTCAGCGGAGAAGTAACAGATAAGTCAGCACAACAGAGGGCTTACAATCACAGATTTTGAAATTAGGCAGCACTAGTCTGAATGCCTGCTTTTTCATTTACCTACTCTTATACCTTAAATGTTAGGCACCTCTTCCTCTATAATATATGTGGAAATGTAAGTGAGAAAATGCCTAAAAATTACGGCACTGGCCCCATGCACAGTAAGAAGTCAAAGGAATCTGTAATCATTAGTTCCACATAATAGATAAAATACTGTGTGCCATTGTGGGTGTGTAGGAAGGAAAGAGGTAGGAGACCAGAAGAGAAAGAGGAAAAGAGAGATCACACCTTTCTTCGTTAGAAAAAGAAGGAAAGATTGAGGAAAAGGGGAAATCGTCTTGGAGCAGTGGTGTGTCAGCTGCCTTGGAAGGACAGACAAGATTTTTCAAAATAAAAAGGGGAAGGAAGGGTATTCTGGACAGAGGGCCCAAGATAAAACTAGGTACCAGAAGAGTGATTGATAAGTGTGTTCCGTACAGGGCATGTGTCCAGTATAGCTAAAGCACATGGTGTTTGAAAGTGAGAAATCAGACCAAAAAAGGCATACCAGTGAAAGCCTTAAATGCTAGACTTAAATGTGAAACTGTATTTAATTCAGTAGATTTATTTTTTTAGTAAGGTAGTGGGAAATTTAGCTTGTGCAATACAGCACAGATTAAGATGACAACACTGCATAAGAAAGGATGGGAAAGGAAGGAGATAATGATGAGACTTCCTGTGTAGGCTCTTGTAACTACCCTAGAAGTAACTGGAAATTAATTAATAGTGGTTAAAGACTATAGTGGACATGGAAAGAATATTCAAAAGATCCAGAACTCAAAAGACTTGGCAACCAATGAGATATTGGAGTAGGAAGAAGTAGAAGTAAAATGCAACTCTGAAATTTCCAGCCTCAGTGATCGAAGAAATCCTAACAGTGTTTCTATGACTAAGGAAATCAGAAGGAAGATCCGGTTGTGTGATGTTGATGAAAAGTTCAGTGAGTGGTGAATTTGTTGCACCAAATTCTAGGAATGGTGTTCATCACGCCACTGATAAAGATCTTAAGTTTGTGAGAGAAACTCAGGATGGAGATATTGATTTGAACCCTAGGCAGCCCCCTACAAACAGACAGTGAGATTGTTGAAATTGTATCTTCAGCACCCTGAAAAGAAAATAGTAAAAAACCAGTAAGTTTCTGATCTTATTTCTTGAGAGCTACACCAATAAACGGTATATAATAATGTAAACTTTGTTTCAGTTAGAAAACTCAAAGTCATGAGCATATTGTCATTTAGAGTGGAAACAGGAAAAAAAAAAAAAAGGGTAACCAAGGTCATAAAAAGAAGAGCAGGAAATAAAATACCAAAGAGAATATCAGAAGATGGCTTTAAATAAGAGTGAAACCTCCTTGAACATGGACCTTGAATTCAAACAAAAGATTGTCTTGTTAAAAGTTAAAAACAGAAGCAGAAAATCTTGACAGCATACTAATTTGACAAACATTGTTACATTCTCTTGTTTTGTTTTATGAAACAAAGTGTTTCTTATTGTTGATGAAACATCTTCTGTGCTTCACATATTAAGCACACTTCCAATTAATATGAAGAACAAAGATGTGTAACGGCACGAAGAATCTTCAATAGTGAATGAAGAAAATCCAAGTTCTTTAATGGTAAAAGAGCATCTTATTTAGCTACTAGATTAACCTAATTAATTAACATAAGTTAGAATTTTTAAATAATGAGATAACTTCAAAACATGACAGGTGGGTATGCCATCAAAGCATTTTTTTGAACTGAACTGAGACTTCAAATGCCGTGCTATAAATGCATAGTGTTCACATTTTTATTCTCATTTCTAGCCATCTAACGTTTTCTAGTATCAATGCATTACCCTTTGTTGCTCCTCATTACTTGGATCATTCAGAGTCCAAAACTGAAGAAAAGGAAGCCACAACCATTGAAAATGTGTCATTTCTCCTGCCCACACTAACATTGATTTAGATCATTCGTGGAAACCCTGTTGAATGCAATGAATTAAGTCTTGTGTTTCTAAGCTAGATGTAGACAGAGGGTCCATCTTTCAGGAGACAGAAATATGTAAGCTACAATTATAAAAAATATATATATCCATGAGAGTTACAATATCTAAAATCTTCCAAGTTAGATAATGCAACATTCTATAAAAACAGGGAGATTTGGACTGATATTAGTCATAACACGGTAATGTTTTAAAATAAGCCCCGTAAGTAATCTGGCGCCTATCTTTTAGGATGTGATTGGAAAAGCTCTGCAGTACCTTGGAACATTTGGTGAACTGAGCAACATAGAGCAGGTTGTGGCTGTGATCGATGAAGAAATGTGTATCAACTGTGGCAAATGCTACATGACCTGCAATGACTCTGGCTACCAGGTAAGAATCATGCTGTTGTTAGGATGATGGGAAGCATGTTTCTTCTGGCTTTTGTAGCAGAAAGCATCTTTTGTTGTGAAGTGTGGGATTCAGACCAGACACGCCGAACGTCACTTCTCAGCAGTAACATAGCTTTCCATCCTCTCACATTCATAGCACAGTGGTGATTTTCCTTTATAACTGGAGTAGCAGTTGCTTTACAATGTCAGGTTAATTTTTGTTCTACAAAAAAGTGGATCAGTTTATATGTATATATATCCCCTCCCTCATGGACCTTGCTCACACCTCCCCTATCCCACCCATCTAGATCACCAGAGAACAATGAGCTGAACTCCCTGAGCTATAGAGTAGGCTCCCACTAGCTCTCTGTTTGACACATGGTGGTATAGATATGTCAATCCCAGTCTCCCAATTCATTCACCTCCTCTTTCCCCTCATCCCGTGCCCACACCTGTGTTTTCTACATCTGCCTCTCTCTTCACGCCATGCAAACAGGTTCATCCATACCGTTTTTCTTGTGATGTTTTTAAAAGGAAGCTAATAACTCATATGAGCGATGCCACCATTCAGTGTACAGTATTGTTTTAGTGTCATCTCATCGTCATAAAATTGGAAGGAAAAATTCAAACAAAAATTCACACCATTGTGGCCATAAGGAAGCATCATACCTTAAAGGAGAAAGAAGGGGAAAGAACTACCACTTATTTCCATGATCCTGAAAGAACTGGCTTCCTTCTGTGCCCTTCCATTCAGTGTTGATTGGGCTTTTACTACGGTTAGAAAGAAAAAGCATTTTACCACCAACTAGGTGTGCTGGTTGGGACCTGAAATTCTTCTGTAGCTGGAAAAGCTGAGCAAACTGTGTTCCTCCCGCACAAAGTAAGCCAGAGCTTCTTCCCAGTCGCTGAGCCCTCAGCTGAGAGTCTGCCATGGAACAATGAAGAAAAAAGTGGACATTCAGCTGTGGTTAAGAACTACAGAATAATATTGTTTTCATTAACTATTTCACACTCTAAAGAGGTCTAATAAATAAAGTAACAATAAAGTAAAAATAAGATCCCTTTAAGATGATTAATGAATTTTCAAGATAGATAAAATGGCCCATTAAAAAAAAAAAAACTATATTTCATTTACCTTATTTAGCTTGGAGAAAGGTCCTATTTGCTTGTGATATGATTTTATGTATTCTTCTGACCACCTAATAGAGGTAGGACAGACATAAGTTTCATTTTTAAAAAACCTCTTCCTCCTTAGTTTAACACTGTTCCATACCCAATTTTTACCCATTGTATGTACTCTTTTTCTACACCTGAAAACATCTCTAGCAATTATTTTGAAAGTACTAATCATATCATATTCATTTCCATTTCATCTTTCCTCTCATTAACCAAACAGAGATAAGTCAGGAAGTTCTAACACTAAAATCGCAGCACCAGAGTTCTAACATCTTAAATCATAGAGGTCATGACTCCCACCTTGGAATTGTAGCCTTGGCAAAACTTCAGCAAAAATAATCTTATTAGTGAGAGGGGAGATTACAGGTATGCATTCAACAAGATTCTTAAAAGCCTTCCTTGGGCTCTTCTGTCTCTCAAAGATAAAAAATAGAAAATCAGAATCTTCAAATAAATGTGAAGTTTTACATGCTTTGCCAAATGTAAGATTTCTAAGCTGTAAGTATTGGATTATAAACAATCCAATTGTTTCTTGGATTTCTGTTTATAAAAGGGTACATAAGGAAGAGAATAGCTTTTACTCATTTAAACAGTCATCTGAGATGTTGTTTTACAAAACATGGCAGCAATTTGGTTAGACCAAATTTCTTAATGGTTTATCATAGCTACAGTACTTGTTCAGATATATGGCAGATATATGGTTGTTTCCTTAAAGCTCAGAATTTTTTAAAAATATTAAGCACTCTGACATAATTTACTCTGAGATCATTTTAATTTGTTATATTCATAAAAAAGGAAAAGATTAAGTCGCAAGGAACCTTATTTGAGGGAGGGAAATTCTTAAACATAACAAATACTTCAATTGGATTTTATAACATTTGTATATGACACAGGAAAAAAAAAAATCAGAACTCAGTAATTATTTGAAAATGTAAGATTTACAGACCTGACCTCCAGGAGTATCTGGGGCGAGGTGGGGGCTTACTGACCCTTGTAATTTTTCTCAGCCCCCTTACTCATCCCTCCAAATAAGCACGCAGTCTGAGTAAAAACATTGACTTGTTCTGCAAGAGAGACTTCTTGATGAGTCCTCAAGTCCTCTCTGCCCCGGTGTAGCTGCCCTGAAGTCTCTCCTAGATGGAAATTCTTGTCTGTTGTTTCCATTGTTGAAATATCTCATTAACAGGCAAATAGTCATCATGACTTTAAATAAAAATCTCAATTGTAAATTTCACAGTAGGCATTTTCATTGCATGTTACAGATTGTTGTTCAATTGCTACACCATATTATGAATTAAATCAATGTTAAAAGAAAGGAAGGAGGGAAAGATGAGAGAGAAGCAGGGAGAAAGGAATAAATTATTGAGTTTCTCAAAATCCTGAGCAGTTTGAGAACTGAAATCTTTATCCTGGTTCTCCAAGCCGAAGAGTGTCAGACCAGGACCAGAAGCCAGGTGCCCAGGCTTCCGTCTTTCAGTGCTTTTCCCCTTGGTGGTAGAGGAATGCCTAGAATCAGCTTGGAAACCCTCAAACCCGAAAGGTGGTTCTTAAGCTAAATTTTTTTTTTCCTATTGCCTTTCTGTAAGCACTATACCAATAATATGAAACCCAAACAAGTGCATTCATTGCCTCATCTGACAGTGACACTTCTCCACTGTCGAAAACCAGGAGTGTGAAAAGGTGTGGAAGCGCCCTGCCCGCCTCAGGTAGCCGACCCACCAGGTCATGGTCAGACTGGCAGGACCCACACTCTGCTCACAAAGCAGGAAACTAGAGAGTTAGTATGTTATGAAATATTTTCCTCGCACAAAGCAAGAAAAATACCTCTAAGAAATTGTAAACATCGTGTTTCTAATTTAAAAATATTTTTTTCCTGTCTTTTTTTCCCCCCTCTTCTCTAGCAGCTCAACTGTTGCTATAGCTGCACCACAGTCTGGGCGTAGCTGTCTCCAAGTGCAGCTCTCCTGCAGTGGAGAAAAACATTGATGCTAAAATAGGGGCGTTCTTGCCCTTTGTGGGCAGTGACAGCAAGACTCTTTATTTCTGTTTGCAGGCTATCCAGTTTGATCCTGAAACCCACCTGCCCACCATTACTGACACTTGTACAGGCTGTACCCTGTGTCTCTCCGTCTGCCCTATTATCGACTGCATCAAAATGGTTTCCAGGACAACACCTTATGAACCAAAGAGAGGCTTGCCCTTGGCTGTGAATCCTGTGTGTTAAGGTGATTTGTGAAACAGTTGCAGTGAACTTCGAGGTCACCTACTTATGCTGATCTTTTCAACTGTGATCATTATGCTCAGCTTTTTCTAAATTCAAACATATAATTTCTAAATTTAAAAAAAAGATTATTTTTAAAGAAATTTCTAAATTTTAAAAATGTCTGCTTCCAGTTATCATTCAATTAATGGTCATAAAATAGAATAATTTTTTTCTAAGCAGAATTGTTCAATATAACTATGTAGCAGTTAATTGGATGTTCACCATCATTTGTCCATTATGAAAAAATTAACTTTTTTGTAGCAATTAATGCTACACTTTTCAAATTGCCCTATGCTGAGTTCTGTCTTTGATTTCTAATTGTAAAGGAAATTACGTATTTTAGAACAAAGTACAATTTAACTTACAACAAATGTTTCCAAGGAAACATTTTATAATTAAAAATTACATTTAATTTTAACTCTGTTTCTAAGCAAAAGTAATTAGCTCCATAAAGCTCAGATGAAGTCAAATAATTATTTACTGTGGTAGGAAAAGAAAGCCAATGAGGGTTTAGGAAACTTTCCTTAAGGTCTCTTCACTGAAATAACTGGATACTGAAGGCGAGAGTGTTCAGTAACCATTTGTATCAAGCTATGCTATTCACCATTCAGGTCTGAGATGGGTGTCCAAATGCTACTAATGAATCAACATGACATTCTTCTTTAAATATTTAAACTATGTTCCTAACAAAATAAGACATTAGGATGGAACTCTGGTTAAAGCCACCCTTTTGCTATGCATAGGTCTATTCTATCTGCTTCTAATATAGTCACCTTCATCATCCCAGCAATTAATGTTTGATCACAGCATAGATTATACAGAAGTGAGGTCATGTGCTTCATTATTCAAGAATGAGAAATACAGTATTGGTAATATATATTATATGGGTGATACCACTTTACCAACTCTTTATTTTAGTGTTCATGTTGAATTTCAAAAGTAATTAAAAAAGAAATGGTATTTTCTGTTACTGCCAAATAATATTTTTATATTCCTCTATTTTCAAAGTCAGCAAATAACATCTTATAAACTTGTTTATCTCTTCCTTGTGTCATATTTTAATATGAATCCATAAGTAGTAAATCTTCGTGTAATCATCCATAGCACCTTTCTATGACAAATGCAAATCAAGAAAAAAATTAATGTTTGATTATACACTTTTAGAAATGCGTATTTACCACAAAACCTGTATGATCAAATAATATTAAATAAAATTTTATAAAGCATTTTAAATAACATGGTCATTTGCTATCTCTTGCAAATACAATCTCATGTCAACCATTTAGATTTTGAGGTAGAGTAGTTTGGGGTTAACTCTGTTGTAAATTCCATTCACATTCAGTAATACATATAATAAAGTTAGTTCAGATCTAATGAAGGTGTCTTTGAGACTTCTTCCCACTCCTCCACACTGATTGATCACTCCTTCTGTACAGATGATGTTAACATCTATAACTCCAAGTTGGATTTCTATCCATGTATCTGACCACTTGCTGTATTTAAGCATTTCAAACTCAATTTCAAAAGTCAAAATAGTTACTTCTCCTACTTTTTGTCTTCCCTGTTTTCATCCAGTCCTTTACCATGTCCAGTAATTTTACTCCTAAAACATTCCCCAAGGCTTTCCCTAGCTTAAAATTGTAGAAACTGCCACAGTTCATTCCTCTAACATGTATTGTCCAGCTCTTGTAATAACTTCCTAATGGGTCATCTGACATCCCTGCTCACTTTTTCGGGTGTTATGCTACTTTACTTGTCAACATGATTGTCCCATCATATTTCTCCACCATCATAAACAACCTCCAGATCCTTTCATGTGTTGACAAATTAAATGCAGTCTCATTGTAGCTCAGTTGGTAAAGAATCTGTCTGCAGTGCAGGAGATCCAGTTTCGTTTCCTGGGTTAAGAAGATCTGCTGGAGAAAGGATCGGCTACCCACTCCAGTATTCTTGAGCTTTCCTTGTGGCTCAGCTGATAAAGAATCTGCATACAACCCAGAAACCTGGGTTCGATCCCTAGATTGGGAAGATCCCCTGGAGAAGGAAATGATAACCCACTCCTGTGTTCTTGCCTCAAGAACCCCATGGACAGAGGAGCTTGGCAGGCCACAGTCCATGTGGTCGCAAGAGTCAGACATGACTTGGTGAGTAAACCACCACCATTAAAGTGGAATATAATACTCTCCTGCTAAGACCCCCTCCCCACTACTATTCGAAATATATGTCCCTTACATAACTGAGCTTTAGCCAAAGTTGGAAGATAACTACAGTCTCTGGAGTTTGACATCTGCCTGTCACTTAATTGCTTGTTACCTCAGACAACCAACCTCAACTGTCAAATGTTTAAAACTGGCATTTGTGAGGATAGAAAAAAATAATACTACAGGTTAATTAAACAACTCACTGAATAAGCAATTATTTTTACTTACCTAAAAGCATCCTATAATGAAACAATTTAGAAAATAAAGATATGTTTTGAATACAAATCATCTTCTGTCTCTTCTCTCATGCGTTCTTATTTTGAAATTAAAATGTTTATACTAGAACAAGTTGTAAATCTTACTGGTTCCCTTGTCAATAATGAGTTCATCAAATTTTTAACTTCTTTTCACCTAAAAATATGTTTATACTGGAGCTCATATAATCAGGTTATACTTTATAATCTATACATAATTTCAATAATAAAATGACACTCAGTTACTAAGAGCTTCTTAATATTGTCTGAGGATCCATCAAAGGTCTGTCTTATATTACTCATGTGAGAGACTGTCATTGCAATAAAATAACTTAAAAGTTCTTGTTGACTTGTATATTAACAAAAAAGTCACCTGTAAATATTGTTTACATCCCCTTCATGGATCACAGCTTTATCGTGGTGAAGGGGCTTGCAAAATTCTGTGAAGCTATGAGCCATGCCAGGTAAAGCCACCCTGACAGATGAGTCATAGTGAAGAATTCTGACAAAACATGAGGAGGAAATGGAGAAGGAAATGGCAACTCACACTAATATTCTTGCTGAGAGAATCCAAAGAACAGTATGAAAAAGCAAAAAGATATGACACTGGAAGATGAGCCCCCAGGTCAAAAGGTGTCCAGTATGCTACTGGGAAGAGCAGAGGGCAATTACTAATAGCTCTAGAAGGAATGAAGTGGCTAGGCCTAATCGGAAGCAATGTTCAGTTCTGGGTATATCTGGTGGTTAAAGTAAATTCCAATTCTGTAAAGAAAAATATTGCATAGGAACCTGTAATGTTAAGTCCATGAATCAAGGTAAATTGGATGTGGTCAAGCAGGAGATGGCAAGACTGACCATTGACATGGTAGGAATCAGTGAACTAAAATGGACATAGATGAGAATGGGCGAATTTAATTTAGATAATCATTATATTTACTACTGTGGGCAAGAATCCCTTAGAAGAAATCGAGTAGCCCTCACAGTCAACAAAAGAATCCAAAATGTGTTTCTAAGGCAAACCAGTCAACATCACAGGAATCCAAGTCTATGCCCTAACCACTAATGCCAAAGAAGCTGAAGTTGATCAGTTCTATGAAGTCCTACAAAACCTGCTAGAACTAACAACAAAAAAAGATGTTCTGTTCATCATAGGAAATTGGAATGCAAAAGTAGAAAGTAGACTAGACAACAATGCTTTATATGCCACACATTTAATGCAGAGGAAGTTCTTTTACATTGTTTTAAAACTCGATCAACCTCAAGATTGTTTTGGCTATTCGAGGTTTTTTTGTATTTGCATACAAATTGTGAAATTATTTGTTCTAGCTCTGTGAAAAATATCGTTGGTACCTTGATAGGGATTGCATTGAATCTATAGATTCCTTTGGGTAGTNTCAAAACCGCAATGAGGTACCATTTCATGCCAGTCAGAATGGCAGTGAACCAAAAGTCTACAAGCAGTAAATGCTGGAGAGGGTGTGGAGAAAAGGGAACCTTTTACACTGTTGGTGGGAATGCAAATGAGTACAGCCACTATGGAGAATAGTGTGGAGATTCTTTAAAAAACTGGAAATAGAACTGCCTTAAGACCCAGAAATCCCACTGCTGGGCATACACACCAAGGAAAGCAGAATCGAAAGAGACATGTGTACCCCAATGTTCATTGCAGCACAGTTTATAATAGCCAGGACATGGAAGCAACCTGGATGTCCATCAGCAGATCAATGGATAAGAAAGCTGAGGTACATATACACAATGGAGTATTACTCAGTCTTTAAAAAGAATACATTTGAATCAGTTCTAGTGAGGTGGATGAAACTGGAGCCTATTATACAGAGTGAAGCAAGCCAGAAAGAAAAACACCAATACAGTATACTAATACATATATATGCAGTTTAGAAAGATGGTAATGATAACCCTGTATGCAAGACAGCAAAAGAGACACAGATGTATAGAACAGTCTTTTAGACTCTGTGGGAGAGGGAGAGGGTGGGATGATTTAGGAGAATGGCATTGAAACATGTATAATATCATATATGAAACGAATCGCCAGTCCAGGTCCGATGCATGATACTGGATGCTGGGGCTGGTGCACTGAGATGACCCAGAGGGATGATACGGGGAGGGAGGAGGGAGAGGGGTTCAGGATGGGGAACATGTGTATACCTGTGGTGGATTCATGTTGATGTATGGCAAAACCCATGCAATATTGTAAAGTAATTAACCTCCAATTAAAATAAATAAACTTATATTTTAAAAAATAAGTAAAAGTCTATCACCCAAACAACAGCAGCAAACCAAAACTGAAATGTAAATAAAACGTCTCATTTAAGCATTTAATAATCTAATCAGACTAGAGGTTATTAGCCCCATTTCATAGATGAAAACCAAGGTTCAAAGGGTTAATGCAATTTACCTAAGACCATACATTGAAGAGGGCAGAGTCCATATTTAAATACAATACTGATCTCCCCTCACTACACAGCCTACAGTCCTTGTTCCCCATCTTCATTTGCACCTATATGGAAAACATTTTTCATCTTGCACACGTTTTTAGAACCTAAATCTGCTACTTGCCAAGTGCATAAACTTTAACTGTACCACTGAACCTCAATTTCCTCATCTGTAATATGAAGATAATAGCTTTGCATTTAATACATTAGGTATCATTTGTGTTAAACATACAAATTTATGTTTATGAACATAGAAATTTCAAATACACTTTAAAGAAATAAAAGGCTACTAGCAAAAATCTATATTTGTTAGACTCAAAGTCAGACTGTCTTAGTATTAACTGGTGGAATGACTTTCTAAGCATTCATTCATCTTAGCAATCAGGAAAAAGACATTCGAAGAAGTTGGAAAATCAAGATTCTTTTAAAAAGAGAGTAAGATAACTAATAATACCAATAAAAATGAAAAAAACCAGTGATAAAACTTAACATCTATCAGTTCAGTCGGTTCAGTCACTCAGTCATTTTCTGACTCTTTGCAATCCCATGGACTGCAGCATGCCAGTCTTCCCTGTCCATCACCAACTTGCAGAGCCTACTCAAACTCATGTCCATCGAGTCAGTGGTGCCATTCAACCATCTTCTCCTCTGTCGTCCCCTTCTCCTCCCGCCTTCAACCTTTCCCAGGATGAGGGTCTTTCCAATGAGTTCGTTCTTTGCATCAGGTGGCCAAAGTATTGAAGTTTCAGTTTCAGCATCAATACTTCCAGTGAATATTCAGGACTGATTTCCTTTAGGATGGACTGGTTAGACTTCCTTGCAGTCCAAGGGGCTCTCAAGAGTCTTCTCCAACACCACAGTTCAAAAGCATCAATTCTTCAGCGCTCAGCTTTCTTTATAGTCCAACTCTCACATCCATACATGGCCACTGGAAAAACCATAGCTTTACTAAACAGACCTTGGTTGGTAAAGTAACATCTCTGCTTTTTAATATGCTGTCTAGGTTGATCATTTCTTCCAAGGAGCAAGTATCTTTTAATTTCGTGGCTGTAGTCACCATCTGCAGTGATTTTGGAGCTCAAGTAAATAAGTCTCACTGTTTCCATTGTTTCCCCATCTATTTGCCATGAAATGATGGGACCAGATGCCATGATCTTAGTTTTCTGAATGTTGAATTTTAAGCCAACTTTTTCACTCTCCTCTTTCACTTTCATCAAGAGGCTCTTTAGTTCTTCACTTTCTGCCATAAGAGCGGTGTCATCTGCATATCTGAGGTTATAGATATTTTTCCTGGCAATCTTGATTCCAGCTGGTGCTTCATCCAGCCTGGCATTTCACATGATGTACTCTTCATATAAGTTAAATCAGCCGGGTGACAATATAGAGCTTTGATGTACTCCTTTCCCTATTTGGAACCAGTCTGTTTTTCCATGTCCAGTTCTAGCTGTTGCTTCTTGACCTGCATACAGATTTCTCAGGAGGCAGGTCAGGTGGTTTGATATTCCCATCTCTTTCAGAATTTTCTGCAATCCACACAGTGAAAGGCTCTGTTAGAGTTAATAAGGCAAAAGTAGATCTTTTCTGGAACTCTATTGCTTTTTCTATGATCCAACTGATGTTGGCATTTTGATCTCTGGTTCCTCTGCCTTTTCTAAATCCAGCTTGAACATCTAGAAGTTCATGGTTCAAATACTGCTGAAGCCTAGCTTGGAGAATTTTGAGCCTTACTTTGCTAGTGTGTGAGATAAGTGCAATTGTGTGGTAGCTAAACATTCTTTGGTATATATATATATATATATATATAGTTATCCAATTGCCATATTTAGAAATGAAGCTCGGCTGACTTAAATTTCAGATGATGCTTTCTCTTCCAGATCATTTTGCTAAGTGGATATTATCTATTTTTTTTTACAGTATGAATATTTGCAGATGCTTTATTCACTTTTTGTGGTCCTAAGGTGCCTTTTAATAAGGTGCCTTTGAAGAAATTGTGTAATAACCATAGTCTGAAAGGGTTAAGATACAGTCCTTAAAAATGAGCTTATTACCTGGCAGGATCTGGTCTACTGCTGTCCTATGAAGTTAATTCATTAACAGGAAAGCCATTAGAGCTGTAACTTTCCCTTTTAACCACAGATGCACACAATTCAGCAAACTGCATGCAGAGTAAAAATTTAGACTAGATCTTTAATGATCCTGGGAGATTCATGTACTCTAACTCTTTTATTAATTAATATGATAACATTAATTAATATGGTACCTCTTTCCCTCTTTAATTAACTAATACAAATTTTCTGCTTAAATTTTTAAAATTACAAATGACATTTTTAAAGTGAGTAGTCCCCTTTAGCTTGGAAACTTGCATGGCTAGTTGTCCCTCTAAGTATATTTGCCTTTCATTAATTAATCTACAGCACTTATGAACTGTGATACTGTTTATTATTGTCCTCATATTTACTATTCTTCTAAATTCTACAGCAGTGAGTTATCTTAATTAATGTATCTGTACAGTTATTTATTTACAGAATTTATGTAGTGCTTTTCTATATGTTGTGTTCTGTAAACATCAAGAGGCTTCCAGGTCCCTGCCTTCTCTGTTCCACTATCATCAATGAATTCAAATTCATATACAGCTGGCAGTTTTTGAAGATTTTCTCCTCTTCTAATCACTCAGGATTGCCCATTAAAATAACAATAAACTTTTCCTTTCCTTCCTGCCCCATATCAGTCAGGAAGCTTAATTTCAAGTGACAGAAGACCCAATTCAAACTATTTTAGGAAAAGAATGTTATTGGCTTACACATCTAAAAACACAGAGGTTGTGTTTGTTGGATGCAGAATTTCAAATAATGGCATTGACAGAACTCAGATTCCCTTCATCTCTCCATTCTGCTTATGTGGCTTTATTGTCAAGTTCCACATATGACCCTTGGAGCTCAAAGTTCACATCATCTTTGTTGTATCACAACAATATCATGTTGTGTGGTAGGCAAAATAATGTCCCCTCCCCAAACAGCTTATGTCCTAATGTCTGGATCCCATGAAGTTATCATGCTGCATGGCCAGGGAGTGAGCAACTATCATGCTACTTGGCATGACTGAGCAACTAACACATGGCAAGAGGAGAAAATAAGTACTGGATAGCATTAATGTTGCTACTCTACTGACCTTAAAATAGGAAGATTATCCTAGACCATCTGGGTGAGCTGAATGTAATCACAAGAGTCCTCAATAAGTGGAAGAAGGAGGCAGAAGAGAAAGAATGTCAGAGTGATGCAACGGGGAAGTACTCAACTGGTCACTTAAGACTTTGAAGATGGAAGCAGGGTCGCAAGGCAGGAAAAGAAAGCACCTCTAGAAGCTGGAAAAGGCAAGAAAATGGACTTGCCTCTAGAGAATCTAGAAAGGAATGAAGCTCAGCCCATCCCCAGTTTTTAACCTATGGAGATACTTTTTAGACTCTGACCTCCAGAACTGTGAGATAATAAATATTCGTGTTGCTTTAAGTAACTTAATTTGTGGTCATTTGTTATAGGAGCAATAAGAGAAATATCTTCTGCAAGGATGAGGAGCCTTCTGTGGGCTCTGTCTTCTATGCCTCTACTGTTACCAAATTTGGGTGAATGGCTGGACCAAAGAATAAAATCAACTACAATCTGTCCCACTTTATTCCTCCCATCCTTTGCCAATTTTTGTCAGTTCTGCTTCTGAAATAAGAATTGTTTCTGTGTCTACTTCTATTCTCACTGCTCTACTTCAGCTCTTTATCAAGGGATTTAAAAGTGATTTTTAAGGTCTATATTATTTCTGTTTCTAGAATCTAGTACCTAAGATAAAAAAAAAAATCTAAAGTAGAAACTCACATGACCTTAGAATTAAAAACTAAACATTGACCTGTGCCCAAGAAATAGCAAATTACACTGATATATGTAGGAGATTAGAGAATAAAATATAGAGACAAATATTTCCAAAAAGGATTTTAATATTACTTTTGTCTTATGTGCTAATTTTATTTTTTATAAACTTCTTTTATTAAAATGTAACACATGCAGAAAATTTCACAAGTTGTAAGTTTCAGCTTATTGCACAAAGAGAACAATATTCATTTAATCCCCATGCAAGTCAAAAATCTCCCTACATCCTTGAAATCCTCCTTGGGGCTTCTTATTTTCCACCAAAGTAACCATTGCCATGACTTCTAACATCATGCTGATTTACCTTTGTTTGAACTTTATATAAATGGAACCACACAATATGTTTTGTTTTTTGCCACATGTCGCTATGAGCAGGATCTTAGTTCCCCAACTAGGAATCAAACCTGTACCCCTCATAGTGGAACCTTAACCACTAGACCACGACAGAAGTCTGCCACTATATATACATGTATATATATAATATATATATATATATATATATTTTTAATGACTGATGTCTTTCACACTATATTAGCCTTTGGAGAGTCATATATGCTATTGGATGTAATGATAGTTTGATGATTTTTATTGCTGTGTAGTATTCCAGTGCATAAGTAAGTCATAATTTCATATCTATATTGTTATTGAAGAAAGTATAGGTCATTGGTAGTCTTTCTTACTATTACAAATAATGTTTCCATGAAGATTCATCTTGGTCCATATATGTATGCATTTCATTTGAGAAATAACCATGAATGGGATTGCTTAATCATAGGAATTATGTGTGTTTGTTATTATTTGTTTTCTAAAATCATTTCCAAAATGATTATAGCCATTCACACTTCACCAACAGGATTCAGATTCCTCTTCACCCTAGTTAACATTCTATATTGGGGCATAGGTATTAACCATTTAATGGATATATGGTGGTAAATGTTTAATAAGCAGGAAACAAAAATCCTAATCATGAAAGAAAAAGTTGAAAATGACAACATTAAAATTAGGAGTTTCTGGGACTCCCTAGTGGTTCAGTGGTTAGGACTCCATGCTTTTACTGCTGAGGGCCTAGGTTCAATTCCTGGTTGGGAAACCATGGTCCCACAACACATGAGGCATAGCCAAAAATAAATTTATTTTTAATTCTTAAAAATTGGGAATTTCTTTTCATTAGAAGACCACTAAGAGAACGAACAGGTAAGTCAGAGAGTGAAAAAATGTATTTGCAATACATAGAGCTGACAAAGGACTCGTACGAAACTTAAAACTCCTATAAATCATTAAGGAAAACACAGACTACCAATAGAGTAAATGGGCAAAAGTCATCATAGAGGCCACACTAAAAAGTGTATTCTATCAATTAATAAAATGTATGAAAATGTGTTCAATTCCATTGGTCATCAAGGTATTGAAAGCTAAAGTATAAGGTACAACTCCACTAGATAGGAAAAAATTGAAAGAATTGTTGTTGTTCAGCTACTAAGTAGTGTCCGACTCTGCAACCTTGTGTACTGGAGAATGCTAGGCTTCCCTGTACATCACTAGCTCCCAGAGTTTGCTCAGATCCATGTCCATTGAGTCAGTGATGTTATCTAACAACTGTAGTAAACAGAATATTCTGAAACTGCCAGGCCCCTAACCAGATTATGTAATTGAGGAGTTAACAAAAGCTAGCCCACAAGTTTTATGCTGAGGCAAAATGAGAAACAAAGTTTTCTTAATCTTTATGCATTGTAAAGGATGTGTTTATTTAGGGAAAGAAGTTTATTACTTTCTGCATCTTAAGTGACATTTTAATGAATGAATGACTGTCAGTTTCAGAGAATTTAGAAAATACCTTCCTTAGAGAAGATGTTCATTACTATAAACAGATCCATATTGAATTTGTCAGGTGGCTGAAAATTTTAGATGTCTTGTTTGATACAACAACAGTAAAGAAAACCATCCTTTGCACATTAGTATCTTGTCAACCATTTTTACACTCAGCCAAACGTGTGTATGCTGAGTCACTTCAGTCGTGTCCAACTCTGTGTGACCCAATAGACTGCAACCTACCAGGCTCCTCTGTCCATGGGATTCTTCAGGCATGAATACTGGAGTGGTTTACCATGCCCTTCTCCAACACTCAGCCAAGAGGTGTTTACAAATCAACACTTCATCACCATGCATTAAATAGCAGAGACAGCTCCTCCACATGTATCAAATAACCGTTATTAAAGAATTTCAGGTGTCAGGGCTGCCCAAATTATGAAATAATTGGATCCAAAGGTATATACATTTAACTTTCAGATCAATGTTATCAACAGGGAGACTCTAGGAGTATTTTGGTTGCACAGACAAAGGCTGACTAGGAGTATTTCAAACCACAAGGTGTGATAATGGCTATGGCAGCACAATTTAATTACAGTACTGTTGCAGCCACTCAAGGAATTTTGAGAACTTGAACTGATAAAACAGCAATAGTGCAGTTAGGGAGGAAGGAATGGATTGAAGATATATTTAGCAATAAAGTTGGGAACAACATGTATTTATTAATAACCAGTAGATATCAGCCACTGTGTAAAGGGGAAAAAAAAACTAGAAATACACAGTAATTTTCTTCTAATAAATTGTTGATCATGCTACTATGGAAACAATATAAAGGCATCTTTAAGTCAATCTGGGGAAGACTGAGGTTGCTTCACAGCAAATATATACCAGGTGAACAGAATCTTGTGGACCAGTGATGTGGTGTGCTGATTTAGAATGCAGATTCTGGAATCAAACTCCCTGTGCTTGAATCCTGGCTCTGCCTCCTAGATGTGCCTCCTTGTGGATGGCACTTAATGAGCTTAGCCTGTTTTCTCAGTTGTAAACAGAAGGGAAAACAGGCTGAGATCATTAAGTACCCTGGTGGCTCAGATGGTAAAGAAGCTGCCTGCAAAGCAATGAGACCTGGGTTCTATCTATGGGTCAAGAAGATCCCTGGAGGAGGAAACAGCAACCCACTCCAGTATTGTTGCCTGGAGAATCCTGTGGACAGTCCATGGGGTTGCAGAGTCAGATGTGGCAGAGAATGAACACACAATATCCTCCTACCTCTCAACAATGCTAGAGCAATTGCCCAATAAAATGCTTTCTAAACTTCTTTATCTTTTCCTTTTTTAGCATAGAATTTTTAAAAATGAACGTTATACCAAGATATATAAACACCCCAATACTTTAGCAAGTGCTGTTTCCTCTTTATATATTGTTCTTCATCACATCACACTAAGAATAAATTTCTTTTTTTCAGAAACTAACTCAAGAAGTTAAGCCCTCTTCCCAAGGGCATGCCCAGAGATGAGAGTTAATTATTCCTTCCTGATAATATCTTTGCTTGTTATGCATGTGCCTATGAGTGCATTGGGCTTCCCAAATGGCTCTGGAGTAAAGAACTGCCTGCCAGTGCAGGAGACTTAAGAAATGCAGGTTCAATCCCTGGTCTGGAAGATCCTCTGGAGAAGGAACTGACAACCCAGTCCGTATTCTTGCCCGGAGAATCCCATGAACAGAGAAGCCTGGCAGGCTAGGCTCCTAGTCCATAGAGTCACACAGAGTCGGATGCAACTGAAGCGACTTAGCATGCACGCATACATGAGTGCACTAGGTTGCTAGCAATTGACATTTGCATATCTGCGTTCCCATGACCAGGCTGAGGGTCTGGCATATAGTAAGCCAGAACATAATAGATTGTTTAACAGCTTTCAGTTCACTTCTGTTCAGTCGCTCAGTCGTGTCTGACTCTGCGACCCCATGAATCACAGCACGCCAGGCCTCCCTGTCCAACACCATCTCCCGGAGTTCCCTCAGACTCACATCCATCGAGTCAGTGATGCCACATCTCATCCTCGATCATCCCCTTCTCCTCCTGCCCCCAGTCCCTCCTAGCATCAGAGTCTTTTCCAATGAGTCAACTCTTCACATNGCCTTTCTTTGGAATTGGAATGAAAAACTGACCTTTTCCAGTCCTGTGACCACTGCTGAGTTTTCTGAATTTGCTGGCATATTGAGTGCAGCACTTTCACAGCATCATCTTTCAGGATTTGAAACAGCTCAACTGGAATTCCATCACCTCCACTAGCTTTCTTCGTAGTAACAGCTTTACTGAAATGTAATTCACATAACATGAAAATTCAGCCATTTTAAGTATGCAATTCACTAGCTTTTAGTATAGTCACAGAGTGGTGCAACCATCACCATTATGAATTTTATCACCCCCAAAAGAAATCCCATACCCACTAGCAGTCACTTCCCGTTCCTCTCTGCCCTGACCCCAAGGAAACATCAATCTACTTTCTGCCTATGGATTTCCCTATTCCACACATCTCATAAATGTAATCACATAATATTTGGTTCTTTATGACTGGTTTCTTTCACTTTGCAAAATCTTCTCAAGTCCCACCCATCTTGTAGCATGTAGTTTATTTCTTTTGGTGACTACATAATATTCCATGATACACCAATGTTTTATTTACCCATTATCAGTTGATGTACATTTGCCTTGCTTTCATTTTGGGCTATTACTAATAAAATTGTTATAAATATTCATATCCAAGTTTTAGTGTAGACATGCTTTCATTTATCTTGGGTGCATGCCTAGGAACAATTCCTAGGAGTGAAATTGGTGGATCATGTGGTAACTATGTTTGAGCTTTCAGGGATCTACTTGGTTTCTTTCCAAAGTGGCTGCACCATTTCACATTCACACCAAGAATGTATGAAAGTCCGATATCTCCACATCTTCACCAACACTTGTTATTATCTGTCCTTTAGATTATAGTCACCTAGAAAAGTGAAACAGTATTTCCTTGTATATTGATTTGCATTTTCCTGATAGCTGATGATGTTAAACACTTTTTCATGTGTGTATTATTATCTCTGCTTTGGTTGTTCAGTTGCTAAGCCATATCTGACTCTTTTCAATCTCATGGACTGCAGCACAACAGGCTTCCCTGCCCTTCACTATCTCCCAAAGTTTACTTAAACCCAACTCCATTGAGTCTGTGATGCCATCCAGCCATGTTATCCTCTGTTGCTCCCTTCTCCTCATGTCTTCAATCTTTCCCAGCGTGAGGGTCTTTCTAATGAGTGGGCTTTTTGCATCAGGTGGCCAGGAATTGAAGCTTCAGCTTCAGTATCATTCCTTCCAATTTATATTCAAGGTTGATTTCTTTTAGGATTGAGTAGTTTGATCTCTTTTTTGTACAAGGGACTCTTAGGTTGCCTTTTTTTATTACTATATTAAGTTATAGAGTTCTTTGTGTATTCTAGGTACAAGTCCCTGATCATATATAAAATTTGGAAAAATTCTTTTCATCCCATATGTTGTCTTTTCACGTCCTTGATAGTGTTTTCTGAATCATAATTTTTTTTAAATTTTGACAATATCTGATTTATCTACTTTATTTTGCTGCTTATACTTCTGGTATAATGTCTAAGAAACTAGTAGGAGTCCAGCTTCATTCTGTTGCACATGGCTCTTCATTTGTCCCAGCTTTATTTGTTGATGATATCATTCTTTCATCTCCCAGAATAAGATTTTGAATTAAATGACATAGTTCCTCCCTTCAGGGAACTCACAGTACGATGATGGAAACTGGTAGGTATATCAGAAAATCACATAACAATATGTGAGCTCAGAAAAGTGCAAAGGTCGGCTAGAAATCCCTTCTAAGTTTCCAGACTAAGCTCTGGCTCTCTCTTCCTATGAGGTATAATTTAAAATGACACATGAATAATATCTGGATTTGGGGATGGGAGCACTAATCTTTCCACCTCATGGGAACATCAGTTTGTAATCACCAAGATGCCTTTAGTGACATCATTATGCCTATGGTTAATTCGGTCCATTCATTTAAAATATGAACCCCACACTTCCTTTTCCCACCCTCTGTCTCCTTCTTCATCCTGAGTCAGGCGCCTGGCTTCTCTGCAGACATTGCTGAGATCACCAAACTCAATTAGGGAGAAAGGCCTGCACTTCTTGCTTTCGGATATCTGTCAGGGTGTTGGTCTGGTCAAGGCCAAGAGATTGAGCAGAGCTTTACAATCCCAGTCTCTTACTTCAGAGTCTTCCCCAAGCTTTGGACTTGATACTTTGAAGATGGTAAAGAAAACTCTGACATTAAATGACATTATTCATCAAAATGTTGCCATTTATCTTTCAGTTGTAATAAACTGAAAATGTGCTAGTACCATTTTTCCTTAATCTGACATTGTGGTTATGGGTATGAACAGACACATATATGCAGCATTTCATAATTATGCTTTTCTAGTAACAAAAACAATCTGTATAATAATTTTTATTCATTGAATAATATAGAGGTTTCTAATCCCTCTAGAATTTTATCCGTAAAGATCTAAAATACTCCCTGTTACATAAGAAGTATCCTAGGGGGTTGCCATTTGCTTTCATGTTTGGCACCACTTTGCTGATGACCTGTGGAAGATATGTTTGCCTTGCCAGCATCTGGCTACCTGGCAGACTCCAAAGGCAGCTGGGGAAGAAACTTCAGAGTTGCTTCTGGGTCTTCCACATAATTAGCCTGTTTATAGGCCATCTGGGTTGCTTTGATTTCACCATCACCATTTCTTTCTTTCTGAGGAATTTCTGTGTATTTCTCCCTTTGGGACTAAAGTCATTAATAAGTCCTTCCTTAGTCAGGGACACTGGCTTCTTTAATGCATCTGGCAGCTCTCTGTCCCCCTGGATCCATCTCATTATGAAGCCCCCCTATAGACTGAAGGAGTGTGGTGTTGATATTGGAGAAGGCTGCCACAAAATTAACAGGACTCATTATAAGGAAATTACAGATTTGGGGCTCCCTAATAGAAGAGGTTTTTAGAAAACCCTCATCCAAAGAATTACAAAGGGTACTTAAAGAGAACTATTGCAAGAAGGGCTGGATTTTAGAGAGGCTGTCTCCACTGGGACACCCGCTGAACTGTCAGCGCTGGGCTAATCAAACAGCACTTGTGTGAATGTTCACCTGATTTGAATGTCTTCAGGCCTCACTAGATCACCGTGTGGACCAATGAGGTCCTATTAACATTATGAAATAAATGTTAACAGCCAGCCTTCACTTGCAAACCTACCTATTATTGTTGCTCAGTCGCTCAGTCATATCTGACTCTTCCGTGACCCCATGGATTGTAACCCACCAGCCTCCTCTGTCCATGGGATTTCCCAGGTAAAATTACCGGAGTGGGTTGCCATTTCCTTCTCCAGGGGATCTTCCCAACCCAGGGGTTGAACCTGCACCTCCACGTCTCCTGCACTGCAGGTGGATTCTTTACTGCTGAGACACTGGGGAAGCCCACAAGCCTACCTATGACAGCCCTTTTCTAAGAGTACACTCCATTCTCAACTTCCTACAATAGCACAAGGATTAGCATCTGTCTCCAAGGGGCCATGTGCTCCTGCATGATCCTGCACACCAGCCGTGTTCCTGGAGACACCAGGGTCCCCTCAGTCTAAACCTGGATTCTGCCCATCTGAGTTTCCACTGTATAACATCCTCTTGTTAGCAAAGCTCTCAGTCCTCCAATATGGTATCAGCTCTGTGTGTGTGCATGCTAAGTCACTTCAGTCATGTCCAACTCTGCACTCCATGGACTTAGCCCGCCAGGCTCCTCTGTCCATGGAAGTCTCCGGGAAAGAATACTGGAGTGGGTTTCCGTGCTCTTCTCCAGGGGTCATCAGCTCTACTTTTAGGTAAAAAGAATAAAAGTTGACCTCACTCCTTATATTACCTTCTGTTAATGGGGTCCAGTGAGTTGCCCTGATATTTATGGTGCCTGAGGCAAAGTTCAAATGGAAACTGCCTTCCCAGCCTAAGCCTTTCTCTCTGTACTCTCTCTCTCTCCCTGTTTGTATCTGTCAGAGACCTCAGATACATGCCTGCGAATCCTTCAGTGCAAATGTTCAGGTCATTGGAAAAAAATTCACTTCCTCCCAACAGCCTTTCCCACATCGCATGGAACACATGGCATGATTGGATACACCTTTAGAAAGAGGGCCCAGGGAATTGGGCTGGGCCAGTCCTGGAAATGCTGATTGGTAATTTTGGGCTCCTGAAGCATAGGCTCAAGGGCTTCTATTTGCCAGGTGATCTTAATCTCAGCTCAGGCTTAGAAGAGACACCCTATCCAGCAATGTAGCAATGATGCTTAAACATTCGCTGAGTTTTGTTGCCAGTGTTACAGGCAAGATAATGTGCTTTTGAAGGGAGGCAGTGACGTGCACTGCAGGGACTTCCAAATGGATAAAACAGATGCAAGTTGAATTTCTCTGGTTGAAACAGGCCAAGAATAAAAGTGCTCATGCCCTCCTCCCTTCCTTTATGTATTTATTCATTTTTTTTTAAAACAAATACCTAGTGCATGTGCTGGGGCTTCCCCAGTGGCTCAGTGGTAAAGAATCTGCCTGCCAATGCAGGAGCTGCAGGAGACACAGGTTCAATCCCTGGGTCAGGAAGATTTCCTGTAAGAGGCATGGCACCCCACTCCAGTGTTCTTGCCTGGAGAATCCCATGGACAGAGGAGCCTAGTGGCCTTCAGTCCAGAGGGTTGCAAAGAGTCAGACACGGCTGAAGCAATTTAGCACACATACATACACAGTGTATGTTCTACGCTTCCCAGGTGGCACTAGTGGCAAAGAATTCACTTGCTGATGTGGGAGACTCAAGAGATGCAAGTTTGATCCCTGGATCAAGAAGATTCCCTGGAGTAGGAACTGGCAACTCACTCTTGCCTGGGAAATCCCATGGACAGAGGAACCTTGAGGGCTACAGTCCTCGGGGTTGCAATGAGACACAATTGAACACACACACATACACACACACACACAAATACACACAGTGCATGTTCTAGGCCTTGGTGGTTTCATCGTAAAGACAGACAAGATCATCTCTGCTCACAAGGAGCTTATGGTCACTCTCCTAAACTCTAGAGTTCAAGATACATTTTGAAAACCATAGCTACAAAAGCAGGACACAGGCATTGACATTAGATTGGAGTTGGGTTTAAGCCACTGCCACTTAGCAGCAGCAGGCTACTGGACTCAGAGAACGAGAAGATTGTCATACTTCATAGGATTTTGGTATGAACTCTGATACCTGTTGGAACAATTAGCATATACTAGAGTTCCTCCGATGTTCCTTCTCTCTTCTTCTTCCTATTTGGTATACATACTCTACCTTGGTCCCTTTGGGACCAAGAGACATGTTTGCAGACTGAGTGACCAGTCAGGAGTAGAGTTTGACTTTTGACCAAATGGAAGTTATCTGCCTGTGTGGAATTCACTAATCTCTACCACTATAAATAATAAAACACACATATCAATGGGAAATGGACAATGAGGGAAAATTTATGTACTCATTCATGCTAGTTAGCTGGCCTAAACATCTAATTTGTAATTTATAAGTTCTCTTTTTATTATTATTAACTCAATAGCTATTTGGTGATTCCTCTGTGCCAGGGGCTGTCTTAAGCACTTTTACAAATAATAACTAATTTAATTTTTATTATGCAGAATTGGGAAATCCAAGCCTGGGAGGTGAAGTCATTCATCCAAGGTCTCATGGCAAGTAGATGGCTTTAGCTTTAATACTCCTAAACCACTCATCATGGGCACCTTCAGTTTCTGGATAATTCTTCTCACGCTATTCTTTTTTATTAGAAAGTTTTTCTTCTCTCCAGTTCAGCTATCAAACCCTGTTTATCCCCAAGCCTATGTCAAATAGTACCAAGCATGCAAATTGGCCACAGTGGAGCCATAGAAACAACTTTGCTCATATCAGATGGCATTAAAAGTTTTACTGAGTCAACCTCTTGAAATCAACATATTTCATATCATGAACTTGATTTCTGTATCTTTTTGAAAACTCAGATCCAACAACTATCAGTTCTAGAGCAGAGGTTGTCATACCTCAGCGGCCACACCAAGGCAGATTGCATTTATAAATAAAGTTTTATTGGAGCAAAGCCACATTCATTCTCTAACTGAACAGTCTGTAGTTGCTTTCATGGGTAACAAGCTGCATAGCAGAGTGGCAACAGAGTTTCATAGTCACTAGTTAGGACAGAGACAGTATGGCTGAAATATTTATGATCTGGCACTTTCCAGGAAAGATTTGCTGACCCTTGAGCTAAACCTATAAACAGCTGCCCCTTCCAGCAGGGTTCTCCATGTGGACAGACCAGCCCCATCACCTCTCCCATCACCTCCATGCCTCCTGCACACCTACAAGTGTCTTCCCTGTTTACAGGTTTCTAGAACCTCTCACCAAATCTGCTCACACCTCTCTCCTCTTTTAACTAAGTCAGTCCCCAAGTCTTCCCACTGTCAGTCATACCAGTCACACTTACCTGGTTTAGCTGCAGAAATGGCTTATTGTTTAATTTTGTTTGTTTCATCTTGCCAGGGCAGAAACATATCTCCTTCTTTTGCATGCCCCTAAGGCCTGGCACTGTGAAGAGAAAACAATAGACACTTAGTAAACATTTTTGACTAATTATTGTCAACCTGATGTACCTTAACCTTAGAAAAGAATAAAGAACACCAAAAATAGCTGTTTTCCTTCAGGAAGAAAACTTGGAGGGGAAGATGCACATTTCCTACTTGACAACTCGAGAAGCTGTCTGTGTCAGCTTAATCTTATCACCCATCTGCTCTCTGCAGGCAAAGGCAGGCAATCTCAGGAGAAGCTGAGCCCACAAGCTAGAAGTTCTATAGGCTGGAAGCTCAGTCCTAGGAGCTTATTAGTATACACAGCAGACTAGCTCCACATTTTGGGGCAAACTCCTACCACCTCTACTCACAGAGACTGTACAATAGGAACCAGAAAAGTCAAGGAGCCTGCACTCTCAGGCCCTTCAGTTTAGTTCAGTTCAGTCGCCCAGTCGTGTCCAACTCTTTGTGATCCCGTGGACTGCAGCACACAAGGTTTACCTGCCCATCACCAACTCCCAGAGCTTACTCAGACTCACGTCCATCGAGTCAGTGGTGCCATCCAACCATCTTATCCTTTGTCTCCCCCTTCTCCTCCCACGTTCAATTTTTCCCAGCAACAGGATCTTTTCCAATGAGTCAGTTCTTCACATTAAGTGGCCAAAGTATTGGACTTTCAGCTTTAGCATCAGTCCTTCCAATGCATATTCAGGACTGATTTCCTTTAGGATTGACTGGTTTGATCTCCTTGCAGTCCAAGGGACTCTCAAGAGCCTTCTCCAACACCACAATTAGAAAGCATCAATTCTTTAGCACTCAGCCTTCTTTGTGGTCCAACTCTCACATCCGTACAGGGGAAAAACCATAGCTTTGACTGGACAGAACTTTGGTTGGTAAAGAAATGTCTCTGCTTTTTAATATGCTGTCTTGATTGGTCATAGCTTTTCTTCCAAGGAGCAAGTGTCTTTTAATTTCATGGCTGCTGTCACCATCTGCAGTGATTTTGGAGCCCCCCAAAAACAAAGTCTCGCACTGTTTCCATGGTTTCCCGATCATCAAGAGGCTCTTTAGTTCTTCTTTGCTTTCTGCCATAAGGGTGCTGTCATCTGCATATCTGAGGTTATAGATATTTCTCCCAGCAAACTTGATTCCAGCTGGTACTTCATCCAGCCTGGCATTTCGCATAACGTACTCTGCATATGAGTTAAATAAGCAGGGTGACAATACACAGCCTTGATGCACTCCTTTTCCATTTTGGAACCAGTCCATTGTTTCATGTCTGGTTCTAACTGTTGTTTCTTGACCTGCATACAGATTTCTCAAGATGCAGGTCAGGTGGCCTGGTATTCCCATCTCTTTCAGAATTTTCCACAGTTTGTTGTGATCCACGCAGTGAAAGGCGTTGGAGTAGTCAATAAAGCAAAAGTATATGTTTTTCTGGAACTCTCTTGCTTTTTGATGATCCAACAGATGGTGGCAATTTGATCTCTGGTTCCTCTGCATTTTCTAAATCTACCTTGAACATCTGGAAATTCATGGTTCATGTACTGCTGAAGCCCAGGTTGGAGAATTTTGAGCATTCCTTTGCTAGCATGTGAGATGAGTGTAACTGTGTGGTAGTTTCAACATTCTTTGGCATTGCCTTTCTTTGGGATTGGAATGAAAACTGACCTTTCCCATCCTGTGGCCACTGCTAAGTTTTCCAAATTTGCTGACGCATTGAGTGAAGCACTTTCACAGCATCATCTTTCAGGATTTGAAATAGCTCTACTGGGATTCCATCACTCCACTAGCTTTGCTCATAGTGATACTTCCCAAGGCCTATTTGACTTTGCATTCTAGTATGTCTAGATTGTCTTAACTCAATGAAACTATGAGCCATGCTGTATAAGGCTATCCAAGACAGATGGATCATGGTGGAGAGTTCTAACAAAACGTGGTCCACTGGAGAAGGAAAAGGCTTCTTACTCTTCAGTATTCTTGCCTTGAGAACCCCATGAACAGTATGAAAAGGCAAAAAGATAGGACACTGAAAGATGAACTCCCCAGGTCAGTAGGTACCCAATATGCTACTGGAGAACAGTAGAGAAATAACTCCTGAAAGTAGAAAGAGATGAAGCCAAAGAAAAAATAACATCCATTTGTGGATGTGACTGGTGTTGGAAGTAAAGTACGATGCTGTAGGAACCTGGAATGTTAGGTCCATAAATCAAGGCAAATTGGAAGTGGTCGAACAGGAGATGGCAAGAGTGACCATAGACATTTTAGGAATCAGCGAACTAAAATGGACTGGAATGGGTGAGTTTAACTCAGATGACCATTATACCTACTACTGTGGACAAGAATCCTTTAGAAGAAATGGAATAACCCTCATTGTCAACAAAAGAGCCCAAAATGCTGTACTTGAATACAGTCTCAAAAGTGACAGAATGATCTCTGTTCATTCCCAAGACAAACCATTCCATATCACTGTAATCCAAGTCTATGCCCTAAGCAGTAATGCTGATAAAGCTGAAACTGAATGATTCTATGAAGAGCTACAAGACCTTCTAGAACTAACACCCCAAAAAAGATGTTCTTTTCATAATAGGGGACTGGAATGCAAGCCTTTATGTCAACATATTTTTTCCGTGTAGGCAGGGAAAATAGGAATAAAGTAAAGGGAGTTGGTAGATGGCTGGAATGTTCACTGACATGAGTTTCTAGTAGTCCAGAGCACCTGGGCTGGTAAAGCACCTCCCTAGCCAGAGTCCTTTCCCTCCACAGTGCTTTAATGATTTCCATCTCTGAGACCACTTCTAGGATTTCATTACTAAACACCCTTCTAATTCACGTTCCTTCTCTAGAACATTTAAGTACCAGAACTAGCATCCATGGTCTTCTTAGGTGGCTCCAGAAGTAGAGAACCTGGAGATGTAAGAGATGCATGTTTAATCCCTGGGTCAGAAAGATCCCTGAAGAAGGATATGGCAACCACCTCAACCCACTCTTGTCTGGAGAATCCTGTGGACCGAGGAGCCTGGTGGGCTACAGTCCATAGGGTCGCAAAGAGTCAGACACAACTGAAGCAACTCAGCACAGCACAGCACTAACATCGGTGTCTAGTCTTTCTTTAACATGATGTTATTTGTCTGCTATAATCTGTTAGATATTTGTAAATCTCAGAGATACCATCTTATTTTCAAGACAAGTGGAAAGAGAAGGGAAGGTGTTAGCCCAGAGTGGCCACAGGTCCTCTGCATTACTGAAGAGGGCAAGGTGTGGACCGCTCAATAGGGCAAGAGCTCTCAGCACCAAACTGAAAACAAAGATGAGTAGGAACCCAAGTCTCCAACATGCAAAGGAAGGCCTCATTGGAACTAGAAATGAGAGGCTCACAAGTCCATATTCTAACCTCACTGAGGAGGTCACCCTTCAGATTGAATTCTGATTGTCCAAATAGTCTTTAAATTTAGACTCCTGGCTTCAAAAAAAGTGGAGACAATGCTTTCTCTAAGGTAAGAAATCACCACAGTCAGGCTGTGGCTTCGTATTGATGGCCTCCCCTCTCTCTGGGAGCCTACCAGGACTGCCTGAAGATGAAAGATGTCTCCCCAGGAGTGGACGCTCAGAGGTGATCGCCCAGGGAGGAGTAAACAGATCACACTGGGTCAGCTTGCTTTACCAGACAAAATGTATCACTTACTAGGTGTAGTTCTTAATCTCTTATCCACAAAGCTACGGTCCATACATGTTTCCTATTTCAGAATTTCTCACATTTTAGGGGAAAAAATGCATATGTGTGTCCTGTATATCAGGGCTTCCCAGGTAGCTCAGTGGTAAAGAAGATGTCTGCCAATGCAGAAGACTCAGGAGACACAGATTCAATCTCTGGGTTGGGAAGATCCTCTGGAGAAGGAAATGGTAACCCACTCCAGTATTCTTGCTTGAAAATCCCATGGGCAGAGTAGTTTGGCAGGCTACAGTCCATGGGGTCACAGAATTGGACACAACTGAGCGACTGAGCAACTTAGCACCAAAAAAACCCACCCTGTATATCATATCCCCAGAAAGGTCAGAGCAGCTCTTCATATATGAAGTCATTAATATTTCTGGTTGTGCGTATTCACTCTAAGAGTGATGGTGATGCTATAATAGACTCACATCGCATCCATTCAGATTTCATTGCCACATGAGTGCAAATCATGTTAACTTTGATGACAAAAGATAAGTAACTAAACAACCATATAATACCCTCCTCCCAAAACCTTCTTGGATTTTGGAGTTTTTTTAGATGTTGGAAGTGTGAATCTGTATTGCCAAATAAATCTGTGAATTGATTACCATCCACTCTTGACTTATCTTTGGTGCTCTCTCAGCACAGTGGGAATTGCTATCATAACTCAGGACCTCGGTTCAGGCTCAGGCAGTCTCCCATGACATTCTTTCCCTCCAAGACACAAGCAGAAAGGCTTACACTATCCATTAAGTAGGACACAGTGATCTCAATGTTTGAGGATGCTTCTTCCAGAAGAGTAATGTCAGCTCCTGATCACCCTCAAAGATGAATGCTCAGCTCTTTTCATTTTACAGTCTTGACTCTAAACATTACAGAAACCAGAGAGGAGTAATCCATAGCAATAATAAAACTTGGAAATAATAGTATAACAACTCTTTGAGACCCCTTGGACATCAGTCTCCTCTGCCCATGAGATTTTCTAGGCAAGAGTACTGGAGTGGATTGCCATTTCCTTTTCCAGGGAACTTCCCGTCCCAGGGATCGAACCCAGGTCTCCTACATTGTAGACAGATGCTTTACTGCCTGACCCACCAAGGAAGTCAATAGTATGAACAGCAGTCATCTAATAGCAGTGTTAATATTTATTAAGCCCTTACTAAGTGACATCTATTATTTCAGTGGATTGTTTATATGCTCTGCTTTAACTTCAAAATAAGTCAGTGAGAAAGACAGTGCAATTATTTTCACTTTCGAGATAAAGACATTAAGGCAATGATAGGTTGACTGACAAAATTACAAACTTTTAAAATTTCTATCATGATTGATGAGATGAAATATTATGACTAGGTTAGACTTTGGGTCTCAATTTGTTGGTTTTTTGAGGGTAAAATTATATATTGTTCTTTCTTTTCTCTAAGAACCCTCTTCTTCAATCATTAGATTTTTAAATTATGCCAGAATAATGCTGCTGCTGCTATTTAGTTGCTAAGTCCTGTCCAACTCTTTTGGGACCCCAGGACTGTAGCCCAGTGGGCATCTCTGTCCGTGGGATTTCCCAGACAAGAATACTGGAGTGGGTCGCCATTTCTTTCTCCAGGGGATCTTTCCAACCCAGAGATTGAACCCACATTTCCGGCTTGGCAGTTGGATTCTTTGCCACTGAGCTACCTGGGAATTCCTATGGCAGATCAATAGAAATCACCTTGTCCCTCAAGAAAGTAACTGATTTCTTCCAGTACTTTCTGACTGTGTGAAAAACATTAGTGCCCCTTTCAGAGTTTTCTCATACAAAATATAAGCCAGACAAAGTTATCTGTTGTCTTCAAGACTTTCTACAGTAATGCCTATCAACTTCTGGAAGAAATGAGAAAGCTTGAAATAAGTCTTGTTGCTTTTTAAGAAACTCTATAACCAGTTGTCCTGTAAAAGGATGAACAGATGATCATGAACCAGCTGGTAAGCTTTAGCAAATGCAATAGCAAAATGCTTTGGTTAGATTAAGGGATGATCCAAATTCAATTTAATACAAGTTAACAAGCAGTTCAGAACTCACCAATAATTAGACAACAGCCTTATGTTCCCCAGAACTGCATTCTTGTTTGAAAAATATGAAGATTATAATAGTGCATGTTCTCTATTTGCACTCCAAAAAATGTGTGTTTTTCTGTCTTCAAAGCTATTACCAAATCTATCAAGGTGCATATTCCCACCCACAGGTAGTGATTTATTACCAAAATAAAGACAAAAGCTAAGCTCAGAGGAAACTAGTGTTTGTAAAAGACCCTACCCTGTAGAATACTACCATAAAATTGAAACAAAAAAGACTTAATCTCCTATCATACACTTTTGATAACTTAAAAACCTGCCCATTAAATATTATCATAAAAAGAAATATACATCTCACAACTAAAACAATAGTCAATGGTCAATTTCTCCAGAAAAAGAAAAAAAAGAAAATCCCTCCCCACACTCCCAAAGGCCTTTTCTATTTACACATGAATTACTACATAACTAGGATTTATCATCTGCTGAAAGAACATTTTCTTTATTCACATGTTTTGAGTCTTCTTGCAATCACCATTTCTATTTGCCCTTATTAGAAAAAGGTTCAAACATAGTAACCAATAATAATATATCTAATATCTAGGAGTTAATGTTTCTCAGGAAATGAGTTACCAGTATCACACATATTAGAGAGCCTGAGGATGAAATCACCCAATTTGATTATACAGATAATGACATTGATGTCCTGATTCTAACAACTGAGGAATACATAGACAACATCTATGTAAAGAATGATCATAGTCTTGTTAATAATTAAGACATTTAAACTGACTTGAGATCTGATCTAACCACTTCTAATAAAGAAGAAAAGGAGACAGTTCCATGCAGACATCTGGAGCTCTGTTTTCATTTAAAGATGATTCTCTTGAAAAAAAAATAATGAAAAAAATTTATTTGCCTGATCCCTCTCCTTTTAGGAGTCATCAGCTTTGCAGAAGTCCCAGAGTAATAGCTCATTTGGTTTAGTCACTCTCATATAAACTTTTCTCAGACTTCTATCAATTTCTCATTTATCTGGGTTGTCTGCCTTCATATCTATTAAGTTAAAAACAAACAAACAAACAAAAAACTCTTAAATAAATAGACAGTGTGTCTGAACCACTAAAAATATTAATACTATCACTAAAGTGGCACTGGGATTCCCAGCTGGCACTAGTGGTAAAGAACTTGCCTGCCAATGCAGGAGACACAAGAGACGTGGATTCTATCCCTGGATCAGGAAGATTCCCTGGAGAAAGGCATGGAAACCTACTCCATTCTTGCCTGGAGAATCCCCACGGATAGAGGATCCTGATAGGTTACAATCCATAGGGTCGCAAGGAGGCAGACATGATTGAAGTGACTTAGCATGCATGCACAAAATGGCACTAAAAATATTATCACTCCATTTCATTCATTGGCATATTTTTTTCAAGTACCTAGTAAGTGCTAGGAATTCTGCTAGACACAGACAATCTAGAGATTTGTCCATATATAGTACTCTGCCTTTCATTTATTGAGCTAGAATCTACTTATTTGCAAGATCTGGATTTTATAAATAACTTGTGTTCCAGTTCCAGGCATAGTTCCTAGCACACTGCAGGTCCTCAATAATATTTGCTGAATAAATTCAGTGAAATTGTATCATGCACTGATTATGTCAGATACTGAGCCAGGTTCCAGGAATGCAAAGGCACAATCAGGTTGTCTTCCAGGTTTAATAGTTGTGCTTACACTTTATTTTTACCAGAATGTAGCCACATAAAAACTTCTCCTCTTTAAAAGAAGCCATTAAGCAAATGAAAAGTCAAGCCATAGACAAGGAGAAAATATTAGTAATATATACATAAAACAGAAAACTTGTTTCCAGAAAAAAATATTTTAAATTCTTACTACTCAAAAAAAAAGGACAAATTTAAAAATGAGCAAAAGATTTTAGTAGATTCTCATCAAAAAGATAAACAGATGACCAAGCACATGAAAAGATGCTCAGTGTCATTATTCATCAGTTCAGTTCAGTTCAGTAGCTCAGTCGTGTCTGACTCTTTGCGGCCCCATGAATTGCAGCACGCCAGGCCTCCCTGTCCAACACCAACTCCCAGAATTCACTCAAACCCACGTCCACTGAGTCGGTGATGCCATCCAGCCATCTCATCCTCTGTCGTCCCCTTCTCCTTCTGCCTCCAATCCCTCCCAGCATCAGAGTTTTTTCCTATGAGTCAACTCTTCGCATGAGGTAGCCAAAGTACTGGAGTTTCAGCTTTAAGCATCACTCCTTCTAAAGAACACCCAGGACTGATATCCTTTAGAACGGACTGGTTGGATCTCCTTGCAGTCCAAGGGACTTTCAAGAGTCTTCTCCAACACCACAGTTTAAAAGCATCAATTCTTCAGTGCTCAGCTTTCTTCATAGTCCAACTCTCACACCCATACATGACCACTGGAAAAACCATAGCCTTGACTAGACAGACCTTTGTTGACAAACTAATATCTCTGCTTTTGAATATGCCATCTAGGTTGGTCATAACTTTCCTTCCAAGGAGTAAGCATCTTTTAATTTCACAGCTGCAATCGCCATCTGCAGTGATTTTGGAGCCCAGGTAAATACAAATCAAAACCACGGTGAGATATCACTACACACCAACTAGAATGGCCAATATTGATAAGAATCACACTCTAACATGGTGGAGAAACTGGAATCTCATGCACTGAAGAAAAACAAAATTGTTCAACCACTTTGGAAAACAATGTGGCAGCTTCTTGTAAAATTAAACATACCCTTACCAATCAACTGAGCAATTCTATTTCTAGATATTTACCCAAGAGAAACAAAACACATGTCCATGCAAAGACATGTACTTGATGGTTCATAGCAACTTCATTTACACCTTAGGCAAAAACTGGAAAAACCCCAGTGTCCACGAAGGCATGAACAGATAAATTATTGAATAATGAAGGACGGTACCACACAGCAATAAAATAAAAGGATTATTGATAAAACAACATGGGGGAACCTCAAAATTACTTGCTGGAAGAAAAAAGCCAGACACAAAAAGCACATACTATATGGTTTCATTGAAATTCTAGGGGGAAAAATAACCTAATCTATAATAATAGAAGGCAAATTAGTGGTTGCTTGGGGCCAGGGGTAGCAGTGGGATTGACTAGTTAAAGGAGCCAGGAAAATTTTGGGTGATGGGATATTCTTTATCTTGATTGTGACGATGTTTACAGGCTGTTGCTGCTGCTAAGTCACTTCAGTCGTGTCTGACCCTGTGTGACCCCATAGACAGCAGCCCACCAGGCTCTGCTGTCCCTGGGTTCTCCAGGCAAGAACATTGGAGTGGGTTGCCATTTCCTTGTCTGTATATTAAAAGAATCTATCAAACTCTACAATTAAAACTTTTGCTTTTTATAGTGTGTAAATTATGCATGGATAAATTTAATTTTAAAACTGGAATTACATTGAACATACTGTTTTTTTCACCTGTTAGTAACCCAAAAAGATAGCAAAAAAATTTTCTGTATCAATACATGTATACCTCTAGAATAGTTCATAATGGCTTCAAAATATTCCATATTGTGCCTATATCCCAATTTAACTAAATGATTTAATGATGAGATATTTGAATTTGGACCACTTTTTTATCATTACATATAATACTATGCTGGCTACTTTTGAAAATACAAGTTAGATATAAAATTATAAATTGGAGAGCATTAAATGGAGAAGCAAAAAGAGAGACCTTCAAATTAAAGGAAGAAAGAGTTGTAAAATAACACAGATATTGAGAACATACTGTCCATTTGGAAAGCTTTGAAAGATATTTTCGGCCAGAAAGGAAGATGTGGGCATCACAGGAGATGAGAGTGAAGTTACTAAGGTTCAGATCATGAAGCACCTTCTAAGGAGACCCTACCATTTGCAACTAAAGGAATGAAACTGGAGGGTATTCAGTTCAGTTCAGTTCAGTTGCTCAGTCATGTCTGACTCTTTGCGACCCCATGAATCGCAGCACGCCAGGCCTCCCTGTCCATCACCATCTACTGGAGTTCACTCAGACTCACATCCATTGAGTTAGTGATGCCATCCAGCCATCTCATCCTCTTCTCCTCCTGCCCCCAATTCCTCCCAGCATCAGAGTCTTTTCCAATGAGTCAACTCTTCTCATGAGGTGGCCAAAGTACTGGAGTTTCAGCTTCAGCATCATTCCCTCCAAAGAAATCCCAGGGCTGCTTTCCTCCAGAATGGACTGGTTGGATCTCCTTGCAGTCCAAGGGACTCTCAAGAGTCTTCTCCAACACCACAGCTCAAAAGCATCAATTCTTTGGCACCAGCTTTCTTCACAGTCCAACTCTCACATCCATACATGACCACAGGAAAAACCACACCCTTGACTAGATGGACCTTTGTTGGCAAAGTAATGTCTCTGCTTTTCAATATGCTATCTAGGTTGGTCATAAGTTGCCTTCCAAAGAGTAAGCGTCTTTTAATTTCATGGCTGCAATCACCATCTGCAGTGATTTTGGAGCCCCCCAAAATAAAGGCTGACACTGTTCCCACTGTTTCCCCATCTATTTCCCATGAAGTGATGGGACCAGATGCCATGATCTTCATTTTCTGAATGTTGACTAACTGAAATAAGCCAAACACAGAGAGAAAAATACTTCAGACTCTTATTTATACATATAATTTTTTTAAGTAACATATATAGAAGCAGAGAACAGAATGGTGATTACAACAGGCAGGGAGATGGAAGAATGAGGAAATGTTGCTCATAGGACACAAAACTGCAGTTCTGCAGGATGTGTTAGGTCTAGAGGACTAGTGAATACCCTGACTGTAGTGAATAACACTGTATTATACTCTCAAAATGTGCTAAGAGAATAGATTTCAGGTGCTTTCATTAAAAAAAAATAGTAACTATGTGAGGAGATGGATACGTTAATTAGTTTGACTGTAGTAATCATTTCACTATGTATAGGTACATCAAATCATCATGTACACCTTAAACATATATGGTTCTTATTTTTTAAAAGAAAGACAGATGAATAAAAAAGAAAGAAGTTTGGATTTTTTCCTGAACATAAAGGGAGACCGGGCTTCCCATGTGGCTCAGGTTTACCACTGAATCCGCCTGCCAGTGCAAGAGAAGCAGGAGACGCAGGTTTGATCCCTGGGTCAGGGAAGATCCCCTGCAGGAGAAAACGGCAACCCACTCCAGTATTCTTGCTTGGAAAATCTCATGAACGGAGGAGCCTGGCTGGTTACGGTCCATGGGGCCACAAAATGTCAGACAGGACTGAACAATTGAGAGTGCACCAAAGTGAGACTATCTGAAAAATTTTAAGACAAGTAACATAATTTATTTGTGTTTTAAAAAGATCACTCTGACATCTGGGAAGATATTAAGTTGGGGTCACATTTTATTATTACAGTAATGCAGGGAAAAAAACTCTGAGCACCCAAGCTACGATCATGATCCAAAGTGGAGAGAAAAGTTCTGATAGAGATCCATGAGGGGCAGAGATGAGGAAGACAAAGCCAAGACATCTTCCAGCAACCAGAAGGTAGAGAGAAGTTTATAAAGAAAGGTGAAATGTTATATGGATCTTTGTCAGAATCCAAAATTGATCTGAAATCTAAGGTAGATTCAATGGTGTGATTATTCAGCAAATTGAAATGAATTCACTTTCACAGAAAACCATTGATGAGCCTGGAAAACAAACTTATTCACTTATTATGTTCTGGTGGGTTTAAAAATTGAATTATTTTTGCTGTGGCATTGCTGTTGTTGTGGACAGTGATGTCGTTATCTCAAATACAGTACATTTCTACTGACTGGTTAGATAATATTGTGTTTGATAATCACTCTGATATCCCATTGGAACATATTTTATTTCTTACCATTTCCACTCAGTAAAGGGTTTTATTTTTGCAGGAGTATGTGTTTACTTTCCAGATCACCTCTTGAGATTGAGCATAGGTAAACTTCTTTTATAAGGTTTATAATGTGCAAACATATATTCTTTTTTATGCTACTGGTCTATTTATTGGATTAACTGGAAGGATTTGACATGAAAGCTTAGGATGATATTGAAAACACATCACTTCTATTGTAGCTAAGAAAATCAGCTTTAGAACTAGAGAGACCTTGCATTGGGCATTATGTATAGACCTTTAGCTTTTTTTCATCACAGCTGTTCTTTGTTGCCATGACAACAGAATTAACTATTTCATTAATATCACTGAGAAAAGACACTTATTTATGCATGTCTGACTTCGAACATAGTCTGTGTTCAGATTTCAAGGTCTTTGGCGTGGTTATGTGCTTGTTTTTATCCCCTAATATTTTGCTTAACGGTTCTACAGGATGTTTAAGGCAAACCTTTGTATTTTGAGAATTAAATTTCTATTGGTTATGTTGGTTTGGCTGCTTTCAAAGTGTCCCCTGTGTGGCAAAACGGGCTTCAGAATCTGAAGCTGGGGAAAGCAATAGGGAAGGAAATTTAATACAAAAGAAAACAGTTACCTGTTATAAGGAAAGTCACTTGTTTGTTTTTTGCTTCTTTTGGGCTCCACTTGGTGAAATGGGTGTTACTATAAATAATAAAGAGTAATCCTTCATCAAAATAGGTGATCCAGCTGTTTCTGTTGTTACTGAGTGAAGGTAGTGTGCTGATTGCAATTGTGATGAAAAGGCAGGAAAAAAAATTCCTAAAATAAGTAAAATCTATTATTTTCAAAATAATACCTGAAGAGAATAATTTTAACCATTCTCCAAAGCTAGGATGAATCCTTACATGTTTCTTTCTAGCTTTACTTTTAAAGGGGAAAAAAATGCATCTTCATATTGAACTTTCTATAAATATTCCTATTTTTAAAGGTGAAGGCAAAAACTCCCTCCTGAACATGAAAATGGCTTGAGGAGGCTAACTCTGTTTTCTCATCATGCACTTTAGTTAAATAAAAAGAACTGTTTCCTTCAGAGATTACTATTATTAATCTCACATTTGAATGTCTGTCATGTGCTAAGCAACTCTGCAAAGAGCTTAAAATACATGATTTCATCTATTACCCAGGAGAACAGCTGTGTGAAGCTGTCCCCATTTTACAGCTAAGGAAACTGAGATTCAAAAAGAGAACTTGTGCAGGATTTCACAACTAATAAGCAGGGTTGAATCTTCATTAGTCAGATCGCAAAACCTGTGCTCTGCTCTGTTAGGGCAAAGTGCCGCCACTGGCTCTTTGTTTGCAGTCATATAAATATTGTAACAACACTTAAAATATTTACATTCCCTCCAAGGCATTTTGTCCTGGACGGGGTGGGGGGGGAAGTCTGAAGGGGTATTACTCATAATAATTAAACTCATAAAACAAGAAGGCAGATTTGAACCAATGACATAAAATCTTTAAAAACCAAAGAAGGTTCTGAGGCTAATTGCACACATATGAGGAGTTTTGAATGCCAAATATCAGACATTGACAATAAAGGAAAAGAGTTTTTACAGAACAGAGTGGGTGTCTTTTGTTTTCTTTCCTCTTCTTGTCTTTATTGAGATATAATTCCAATACCGTACAACTCATCTAAAGTGTACAGTTCAGTGGTTTTTAATATATCCCCCAAATTGTGCAACTGTCACCACAAGCAATTTTAAAATAATTTTATCACTGCTGGAGAAAATTTTCTGCTTGTTAACAGCAGCTTCCCTTTCCCTCTCACTGTCTCCAAACTTCCCAGTTACCCAAAGTCCTAGGAAACCACTAATTTACTTTTTATCTTTATAGATCTGCCTATTCTCAACATTTCACAAAAATGGAATCAAACATTATGTAGCCTTCAGTGTCTGGCTTATTTCACTTCACATAATGTTTTCAAGATTCATCCATGTTGTAATATATAAGTGCTTTACTTCTTTTTATGGATGAATAATATTCCATTGTATAGATAAACCATAGGTTTCCACTGATGGACATTAAGATTATTTCCATTTTTTGGCTACTCTGGTAATCATGAATAATACTGCTGTGAACATTTGTTTGCAAATTTTTGTGTGGATGTATGTTTTTATATTTCTTGGAGCTCTGTTTGCTGTAAGTCATTTTTATCCTCTAAAAAGATGGAGTTCAAACATTATCCGATGACTAAAGACCTCGTAGAATTCTAATGTGTAAGCCACATCAAACTTTACTTCTCCATTCTGTGAGTTATGTGTTAGAGACAGAGGGATTAATTCAGATAACATCGCTCACGATTCTTCATCACTCACAACTTCACAGATAGTCAACTAATTCTTTTCTAAGTGACAATAATTATTTGTTAAGTTCTTTAAAACCCTAACTTAAAAAGTACAAGAAAGCATTTACCTGGAATAAAATACTATTAAACTATCAGTTAGAAATAATCCATCTACTTGGTCTACTTATCAAAGATGCATTTTGGAATCACTGCTTCTGCAATGAAACTATAAACTTGGAAAAATAAGACAAAAAAGATGGGAGAGCGTGTGTGCTCTGTTTTTCACTTCTAAGTGCTAATTTTGGAAGGAGTTTTCACATTTCTTCTTTCCCTCTGGTGACAAAGTCAAAACTCAGCCTCAGTAAACTAAAAGGAGTAATTCTGACTTCTTTTTATTTAGTTAGTTATATGCTTTTTATCAGATCAGAAGATTTTGTAATTAGAAATAAGCACATCATTTATTTTTTAAAAGGGGAACCATGTAGATTCCTCCTATCAGTGGGCTATTTTCTTATATGGAAGTGAAGTTTATCTTTGGTTTGAGTTGTATTAAAGAATTATGAAAATCATAATTCATTTTTAACGTACAAGGAGTCCAAAGGAAGGTTAAGAGTGGCTTCTTGGTATTTCTAAAAGATGATTTGTGGGTGTTGTGCAAAGTACTAATGTCCATTTCAGAATCCAACAGAAACTGCATCACTAATAAGGCAAACGAGGTTTTTAAACAGTTGCTTCTCATCTCTGCACAAGAGGGCAGCCTTTCACCAAAACCAAGGAAACAGTTGGGCAAAACTTTTTGTTAATTTGTATAGAGACCCCTCCAATCACAGAACTTCCAAGGAGAAGACCTCCCTTGCTGTAAAGAATGAAGAAACTTTGAGACAGTTAATATCATGTGTGGTCAATCCCAGAAAGTACCTTCACGTCTAGATTACCATAAAAATGTTTGCAGTTTCAGTGACATTTTGCCATTATTGCTATATAGATGTTTGGATTTCTTAAACTACTGTGGACAACTAATGTGAAATTAATGCTAGAAATGAGGCATTTCTTAAAACTGCTCCTGAAATTGAATCACTCAACCTTAAAAGGTAATATTTTTTGTTTGTCTCTGACATGAATTTTTTTATTGGTTCCCCATAATCAGATTTTGAGGTTTTAAAATCAAATTGCCAAAATCAATTCAAAATGAGTGATAATTCATATTGAAACAATTATAAATTTAAATGATAGAACACAGTAGAGGGAATTACCAAGAAATTAAAAGAAGCCAAAAAGAGTTGCAACAATGTACACGCTTTCAAAATGATTAACTACGCTTGACAGGAAATACATGATTTAAATGTGTTATGATGGGACTCAAAGTCCTACTTAAAAAGAGGTTAAAGTTAATTTGTCACACAGGAAGGTAAATGTAACTATCTTTATGTCTAAAACTTTGGATAATAGTTTTATGAAGTATAAACTAACCACAGTCCTTTTTTTCTCTTAAAGTTTATGAAACTTTCAACTAAATATCTCACAGGAAATTACTGCCTCCAAGAATATAAAGAGTTTTATATGAAGGATGTCGATCAGTTGTTCTCCATGGACACAGAGAAGCAAACAAGCAGAAATTGGTTTAATAAAGCAGGAGGGATTTCAATTGGACACCAGGCAGGACTTCTGGACTATCATGGTGATAAAAGACAAATAGGGAACCTTTTCAATAATTTTTCAAAGATAACTGTCAAAAAATATCCAGTGAAATGGATAGGAGATGTCTTCACTTTTATTACTTATATTTATAACACTCAGGACTAGACAAGGAAATTAATATAGACCTAATAACATTTCTACCATTTGCTTTATTTTTCAACAAAAGTAGTCACGTTATATTAGTTCATCAGTTATTAAGGTAAAAAAGGAACAGCATTTCAATCTCCTCCAGATTCAGTTTTGTAAATAGATGTAAGTATGTTTTCTTGCAGACCCAGTGAAGAACTGAGAAGAAACCTAATTTTAATTTTCCTTTAGGTAACATTTACTGGTGGAGAACAAAAAGATAACCAACATAAAAATGTTCTTTCAGTCTCACTTGCTCTGCTAATTTTACTAAATTGAGAGTTCCTAAATTGTACACTAGGTATCAAGCACACTGCTTGTCACAGTAGAATCTTAACACCAGTTTACTGAATTATGTCTCCGTAAATTGCATTTTTTCTGATCATACCAGGATAAAACTCTAAGCACTATTATCATTGTCATGGGTCACAGCCATACTAAAGACAGAGCTAAAGCTACAGTGCTTGACTGTTTATAGACCCTTTCATAATCTGTATGAATTTACACTACTTTTAACCTGCTTTGTAACAAACCATACTACCTACACACTTGAAGAATCCACCTGAGAGTAAACTTTAACAACAAATACATATCTAACATTTACTATGTGCTNCTAAAGACAGAGCTAAAGCTACAGTGCTTGACTGTTTATAGACCCTTTCATAATCTGTATGAATTTACACTACTTTTAACCTGCTTTGTAACAAACCATACTACCTACACACTTGAAGAATCCACCTGAGAGTAAACTTTAACAACAAATACATATCTAACATTTACTATGTGCTGAAGAGTTGACTCATTGGAAAAGACTCTGATGCTGGGAGGGATTAGGGGGCAGGAGGAGAAGGGGACGACAGAGGATGAGATGGCTGGATGGCATCACTGACTCGATGGAAGTGAGTCAGAGTGAACTCAGGAAGTTGGTGATGGACAGGGAGGCCTGGCGTGCTGCGGTTCATGAGGTTGCAAAGAGTCAAACACGACTGAGCGACTGAACTGAACTGAACTGAAGACGGTGAGCCAGGTGCTAGAGACATAGCAATCAAAGTAAGCACAATTTCCTCTCCTGAAGTTTACACTCTAGAAAAGGTAGCTAAGTTAAGCTGGAAGTTAAGCATTTAATAATTTAATAACAGTTGCAATACATGCTACAAGGGAGACCTCCAGGGTACTGTGACAGAAGATCGTGGTGGATGGGTAATCACAGAACCTATTGATGGTGGAGAAAAAGCAGTAGATTTGGTTGCCATTGAGAACTGATTTTATACACTGAGATCTAAAAGAAGAGAAGAGTAACTAGATAGGGAATTAGGGAAGAGTATGGGGATGAAATTATATTTCAAGGGTAAGGAAGAGGATACGCACAGACCCAAGTCAAGGAAAAGCATGGTACCATGGAGGGAGGAAACTAAAGCCGCCATGAACAGACATGGAGAGGGATGGGGAGTTCTCATTACAAGGAGCAAACAAGACAAAAGTGAAAGAGATGAAAGGCAAAATCAAGGTATTACCTGCTGGGGAGAGGTTCATTTCCCATTGGTCTCTCCCACATTCAGTATCAAAACTACATTTTGTCAGAGATCAAATTGCTAACATCCATTAGATCATATAAAAAAAGCAAGAGAATTCCAGAAAACATCCACTTCTGCTTTATTGACTATGCTAAAGCCTTTGACTATGTGGATCACAACAAACTGTAGAAAATTCTGAAAGAGATGGGAACACCAGACCACCTGACCTGCCTCCTGAGAAATCTGTATGCAGGTCAAGAAGTAACAGTTAGAATTGGACGTGGAACAGTGGACTGATTCCAAGTTGGGAAATGAGTACATCAAGGCTGTATATTGTCACCCTACTTATTTAACTAATATGCAGAGTACATCATGTGAAATGTCGGGCTGGATGAAACATAAACTGGAATCAAGAATGCCAGGAGAAATGTCAATAACCTCAGATTTGCAGATGACACCACCCTTATGGCAGAAAGTAAAGAGGAACTAAAAAGCCTCTTGATGAAAGTGAAAGAGGAAAGTGAAAAAGTTGGCTTAAGACTCAACATTCAAAAAATGAAGATCATGGCATCCGGTCCCATCACTTCATGGCAAATAGATGAGGAAACAATGCAAACAGTGAGAGACTTTATTTTTTGGTCTCCAAAATCACTGCAGATGGTGACTGCAGCCATGAAACTAAAAGATGATTGCTCCTTGGAAGAAAAGCTATGACCAAACTAGATAGGACATTAAAAAGCAGAGACATTACTCTGACAACAAAGATCTGTATAGTCAAAGCTATGGTTTTTCCCCTATATGGATGTAAGAGTTAGACCACAAAGAAGGCTGAGTGCCAAAGAATTGTTGCTTTTTAACAGTGGTGTTGGAGAAGACTCTTGAGAGTCCCTTGGACTGCAAGAAGATTCAACCAGTCAATCCTAAAGGAAATCAGTCCTGAACATTCATTGGAAGGACTGATGCTGAAGGTAAAACTCCAATACTTTGTCTATCTGATGCAAAGAATTGACTCATTGGAAAAGACCCTGATGCTGGGAAAGATTGAAGGCAGGAGGAGAAGGGGAGAACAGAGAATGAGATAACTGGATATCATTCCAACTATATGGCATCACTAACTCTATGGGTATGAGTTTGGGCAAGCTCCAGGAGTGGGCGATGGACAGGGAGGCCTGGCATGGTGCAGTCCGTGGTGTCACAAAGTTGGACACAACTGAGTAACTAAACTGAACTGAGTAACTATTTCATTATTCCTTTACTATCTACCTAACCATGTGTCAGCTCCTGCACTCTAGGAAAGGTGATGGATACTCTAGTGCAGTTGTTTTTATGGAATTTATTTGTCTATGCAAGCATCCCTTGAGGATTTAATGTAACATGTAACATTCTCTATCAGAGCAATGCTGAAATGGGAGGCATAAATGATGCATAATTCTTGAAAAGCCTATTGTAGGCTTGGGTCTTTATAACAAAATAAAACCTCCATATTAAACTGTAAGGCATTACACTTCTGTAAAATAAATTAAATAAATGGCCAGCAAGGGTGTTTTACACAATTTATTGGTGCCCTCTGTAGCTGGTGCTACATCTCATTAGTGGCTCTGTCACTCATGAAAAAATGTGGCACCCATCAGCATCACTCATTAACTTAAAGCATGTGCCCACATATCAAATATATATTTTTTAATTATGGGAACATGTTATAAAGCAGGTGTGTGTGTGTGTGTGTGTGTGTGTGTGTGTGTGTGTTGCGAACAACAAAGACTATTCAAACGTCTCCAAGCCTCTTGATTATTTTTTCTTTCTACCAAAATGGTGAATGAGATACTGTTCTCATCCTTTCAAAGTTTTTTTCCTCTCTACTGACTTTTTCTGCTTGTATTCATTGCAATAGTCCAGACTTTGCCAATTTTTTTTCCTTCTTGACATTTCATTTTTAATTAAAAATGACATTTTAATTAAAAGGAAACATATGTAGAATAAACAGAATAACTCACCAACAGCAGAGAGCTGGGGCTGTCCTTTCAGCACAGTTTTAACCTTTCTGGCTCATGAAAGGCTGTGCTGGGCTTCTCCACAAGTCTTGCCAAGGCACATTCTGGACAGAAAAGAAAAGAGAAAATTTTAAAAAGATGGCCACTGAACCAAAATCCACCCACATCCAGAAAGCCCTAGGAAGTGCAGAGAGAAGAAGAAGCAACAAGATATAACCACTCCAAACTAAATTATTTAGGACTTTCAGGACTAGAAAAATCAGTCTTTCTTCTGTTCAGAATATTAGAACTATCCTTTTGGTGAAAGACCCCAGTTTTACAACTTTTCATGTTTACAGATGGCCTGATTTGGCAATCTTAAATGTTAAGGGAATTAGAAATCTGGCAGGAGGTAAGCATAGCCAAAAGTAAAGCATTACAATTAAAACTAATTACCCTTCTTTGAGTATCTATAACTTAGGACAGTGTGCCTTCCAGAGACGTCTTGACTCCTATATCAGAGCTGGTACTCGTGGGGTCCACTATCTGTGGACAATAACCCTCTTCCTGGAGCATCTGATTCCTTGCACCAAAGCATATTGTGATATGGAAGGGATTACAATAAAACTGAATAAAATGACAAAGAAAGAAGCCAAAAATGGGCAAACACTGAGTGAAGTGCAAATAAATGCTTCTCTAAACAAAAACATCGAATAATATTTATTAGCCATGTCTTCAGAAACCAACATGAGGATGAGAATCAAAAGAGGTCAACGTGGTGACCCAACTTTCACCACTTTCAATGCACATTTTGGACAAGATGTAAGGACATTGGGACAGACTGAAGTCAGTCATGGACAGACACTGTAATTAAAACCCAGCACTAAGGAAAAAGGAAGGGGATATAATTTTGTGGCGTCTATATATTTAGATGCCGAGCATTTGATCCATCATTCTAGTTCAAACAAGAATGCCATAGGTTAGTGTTATGGGTTGAAATGGTCCCTCCTAAGAGACATGTTAAAATCTTAACCTCCAGTATCTCAGCATATGATTTTGTTTGGAAGTAATGTCATTGCAAATGTCACTGCTGAGGTTAAGTTAAAGTGAGGTCATACTGGTTAGCGTGTGCTTCTAATAAAATGTAACTGGTCCTTACAAGAAGATGGTCAGGTGAAAACATTGAAACAGGGAGAAGACATGTGATTACAAAGACAGAGATCCAAATTACTCAACGGCAAGTCAATGAATGCCAAAGACTGCCAGAAACCCGCCAGAATCTGGAAAGAGGCAAAACTGCAGGTCTCAGAAGGAGCATGGTTCTGCTAACAAGTAAGTTTCTTATTTCTAGTTTCTAAAACTGTGAGACAACCACCCAGGCTATGGTACTTTGTTGTGGCTGCCCTAAGAAACAGGCAGTCAAGTATAATTATCTTGGCAAATTATTGAGGGAAAATGAGACATAAAAAGCTAAGATATTTTCTTAAAATCCCATAGTTACTCAGAAATCACAGTTAGTCTGATTCAAAGCCTATACTACTACTACGACATCGCCTCAGTCGTGTCCGACTCTGTGCGACCCCATAGACGGCAGCCCAGCAGGCTCGCCCGTCCCTGGGATTCTCCAGGCAAGAACACTGGAGTGGGTTGCCATTTCCTTCTCCAATGCAGGAAAGTGAAAAGTCAAAGTGAAGTCGCTCTGTCGTCTCTGACTCTTAGCGAACCCATGGACTGCAGCCCACCAGGCTCCTCCGTCCCTGGGATTTTCCAGGCAAGAGTACTGGAGTAGGGTGCCATATCCTTTACTATATATTACAACTGGGGCAGAAAACTAAAAAGTCATATTGAAGATATGGGGTGAAGAAGAAAACCCTTGGAAAGGTGACTAACAAATAAAATGATTAGAGGAAAAAATCAAGAGTTAGTTATCATGCAGTCCAAAGGTAGAGATCATTTCAACAGGTAAGGAAGGGTCATTTGTTTGTTCCCAAATCACACACACTCATATACCATTGTGGGATTTACCACAAACTATCCTCCAAAAGGGCTTCCCTGCTGGTTCTGCAGTGAAGAATCTGCCTGCCAATACAGAAGATAAAGGTTTGATCCCTGAGTGGAGAAGATCCCCTGGAGAAGGAAATGGTTACCCATTCCAGTATTCTTGCCGGGGAAATTTCATGGACAGAGGAGCCTGGTTGGCTATATATAGCCTATAGGGTCTCAAAGAGTTGCACATGACTTAGCAACTAAAAAGCAATAACAGATCTTCCAAAAGAAGAGCTAATTCAAATCTAATCATGAAATGACCTTAAATGTTTCAAGTCAATTTGGTTGTACAATAATGTACATCATTGACTTTGGGGGCTCGTAATTTTAACTTCTCATAAATGAGTGAGCCTAGCTGATAAAGAAGTGGTTTTTGTGAAAACAAAACAAAACAAAATATGTTGTCACCTAAATTACATGGTGAGAAGAATGGCTTAGTTTTAATTTTTTTTAAGTAAACACCAGCTTTCCCAGAGCTCTTTAATGATCAAACTTGTTCCACTGTATTACCTTAAATCCTGATCAAAATGAGACAGCAATATGCTTTTTCTGGTCATTTCATAATCATCCATTAGAACAATGGGATTATTTATGAGAGCTGAATTCTCACCCCATCTCCCACAAGACTATGTGTCATATCCCTGGCTGCTAAACAAAAGCTTTTCTCTTCATCACTTAACTTTCTTTGGTTTTGCTTTTAAGCAAAGGGATTTATCAGGTTCTGGGTTTGTTTTGCTCTTGAAGCTTCAGCCACTTTATCAGCTTTAGATATGCCCGGTTTGTTTATGAGCCATAGCTTCCTAGAGAGGCAAGAGAATTGACTGAGTGATTTGCCTTCTATGACCAAGCAAATTTTGGTTTTCTCACTTTTTGTCCTCCCCTAGATGGGCAAACATAAAGCCACCCACCAGGTGAATGTGAAAGTTAGATTACTTAATAGTGGTGGCATTTTGAAGACACTGCCTGATTTACTGACCTTAGAAAATAAACTGACATGTGCCAAATCATCCTTAGTAGTCCTGGAACATCAAGACTTTGTTTAGATGTGACAGCTATCCAGAAATTCTCAAGGACCTCTAGCAGGCATTTGTTGTGCTTAGTCGCTCAGCTGCGTCTGACTCTTTGCAACCCCATGAACTGTAGACCACCAGGCTGTTCTGTCCATGGGGATTCTCCAGGCAAGAATACTGGAGTGGATTGCCATTCCCTTCTGCAGGGGAACTTCCATACACAGGAATTGAACCCAGGTCTCCTGCATTACAGGCAAATGCTTTACCAACTGAGCCACCTGGGAAGGCATTTGTTAGTGTTTGATGAAAGAATAAATCTAACCAATCACTAAAAATTATTATTGCCATGGAGAAAATGCTAAGTATATATCTTAAAGAATAAAGATCATCACAAGTCAATTAAAAAAACAATTAATTAGTATTTTTGGCTGCTCGCTAAGTCTAAACCACTGTACTAGCTGGTGAGGAAGGGAGACATGAGGGAGAAGTACTATATAAGGCAACTTCTCTCCTGGAAAAATTTAGAATTTGAGTCATCTGGGACAACTGTTAGCATGACATGTAATACCAAATTATCATTAATATATCTTTTATAATGCCGTTTAAAGTCCCTACAAGTAATACTACATACATGTGTACATGTATAGGTAAGTACCTAAAACACACATAATAGAGAACAAGAGCCTCAAGGGGAATAGATTAGGAACTCTGTTCATATTTGTACCCAAAACGCTAATCCTAGTGCTTTGCACCAAATAATTAGTTAGAAGGAGTTTTGGGAAAGAATAAATGATTGCATTAATCCATTTGTGCTTTATTGTGGTTGTTATGGCAGAAATAGAAGGGATATTAAGGACAGTTAAGTAATTGATTATCAGTTACCTCCAGGAGGGTAGTAGAGAGCAGTATCAATCAAGCTACATCGTTGTTTTTCTTCAGGTACCACACTAAGAGCAGGGGGACTATAAGGATCCTGATAACAGTGTTCCTCCCCCACTAAACATATTTTCTCATTTAGATTCTGTTCATACTTTATATTCAGGAGATTGGCTATGGAGTTGCTACTAAATGGCCTTACTTGAGAGCATTTTTAGGCTACATAAAACACTCACACTTTCTAAGAGCTGAGAGCTTTTGTGCTGAAGTGTAAACCACAGTACAAGACTGAACAGTTTTTAGAAGTCATTACACTAAAAAGTTATAATTTTTAATAGCATGGTGAAGTTTATAGTTTAAACTTGTTTATACTTTCAATTTTAGGTACAAATGAGACAAATGTAATACAGGTGAAACTACTACTAGGATATTTGAAACCCATTCAAGACTATACTTTCCCTCTCCACCCATTGTAACCTTAGTCAAATCACTTAACATGTTTCCTCAGCTGTAAAACACAATAATGATACCTCCTTCACAGGATTTTTGTGTTAAATGAGATAATGTACTAAAGCTCATATTTAATAATATCTAATTCATTTGACATTTTGCTTGGCATGATGAGAAAAGTTCTCTCATTTCTGAAATGTGTAATATGCTATTAATAAGACAGGCTCTAATGCTATTGTCTTAATGAAGTTAAGATGAAGTTACCTGAATCATCATATATAAGTTTAAGTAATATAGGAAATTGCTCAAAACTAAGGCTTTTGTGTATAGTAGTTAGAGTAACTGAAGATGGTGTGTGTGTGTGTGTGTGTGTGTGTGTGTGTGTGTGTGTGTGTATTTGTGTGTGTTATGACTCGCTTTAATGAAGGTCCAGAGTCTGAAAATTTGACAAAACTTTCTTCAAGAAACATGAAAGTGATATTGAAATGGGCCAAACATTGAAAACTCAGAAAAATTTTCCCCTGACTTCCCTGAAATTACTCCTTGGATTTAGTTCTTCTCTCTCTTGGCACAGGCTCCTTTCCTTCCCTCCTCTTCTTGGACTACAACGACAAAAAAAAGGCCCATTGGTTAATGAAGAGCTTGAACTAGGAAAATCACCACCAAGCCATGTTTCCTCACAAAATGGTGTTCAGTCTCTATATCTATTAAATATGTTTTTCTTCCTTGACACCATAATCAAGTGGAATTTATCCCAGGGATACAATATCTGCACATTAATCAATGGGATACATCACATTAACTGACTGAAGAAGCAGAATTGTATAACCTCAACAAATATAGAAAAAGCTTTGGGCAGAATTAATTCATTTATGGTAAAAATTCTCAACAAAGTAGGTGTAAAGGAAACATATGTCAACATAATGAAAGCCATATATTACAAGCCTACAGCCAACATCATACTTCACAGGCAAAAGCTAAAATCATTCCCTCTAAGATAATAAACAAGACAAGGATGACCACTCTTGCCACTTTTATTCAACATAGTATTGGAAGTCCTAGCCACAGAAATAAAATTAAAAATAAGACAAGAAAGAGAAATAAAATGAATCCTAGTTGTAAAAGAAGCAAATTATCACTTTTTGCAGATGATGTGATACTTTGTGGGATTTCCTAGGTGGTGTGTGATACTTTATATAGAAAATACTAAAGATGTCAATGAAAAACTATAAGAGCTCATCAAATAATTTGGTAGAGAGATACAAAATTAAAATATAGAAATCTGTTGTGTTTCTGTGCCCTAACAATGAAATAATTAACAAAGCAAACCTATTTACAGTTGCATTAAAAATAATTAGATACTTAGGAATAAATCTAACTAAGAAAACAAAAGTCAAACACTTAGAAAACTATACAGCATTGACGAAAGTGACTAAAAACAGCACAATGGGGAAAAGACAGTCTCTTCCATAAAAGATGCTGGAAAAACTGGACAGCTTCATGCAAAAGACTCAAACTGGACTACTTTCTTACATCACATACACAAATCAACCCAAAATGGATTAAAGACTTAAATGTGAGACCTGAAGCCATTAAAACTCCTTGAAGAAAACATAGGCAGTATGCTCTTTGACACTGATCTTAGCTGTATTTTTTTGATATGTTTCCTTGGATAAGTAAACAAAAGCACAAAACAAACTAAAAAATTTTAACATAGCAAAGGAAACTATTAACAAAAATTAAAAAGCTGCCTCTGCTAAACGGTATGTAGCATCCTGGATAAGAGAGGAGTTTGGAGAGAATAGATACATGAATATGTGTAGCTGAGTCCCTTCTCTGTTAACCTGAAACCATCACAACATTATTAATCAGCTATATCCCTANATATAAGTTTAAGTAATATAGGAAATTGCTCAAAACTAAGGCTTTTGTGTATAGTAGTTAGAGTAACTGAAGATGGTGTGTGTGTGTGTGTGTGTGTGTGTGTGTGTGTGTGTGTGTATTTGTGTGTGTTATGACTCGCTTTAATGAAGGTCCAGAGTCTGAAAATTTGACAAAACTTTCTTCAAGAAACATGAAAGTGATATTGAAATGGGCCAAACATTGAAAACTCAGAAAAATTTTCCCCTGACTTCCCTGAAATTACTCCTTGGATTTAGTTCTTCTCTCTCTTGGCACAGGCTCCTTTCCTTCCCTCCTCTTCTTGGACTACAACGACAAAAAAAAGGCCCATTGGTTAATGAAGAGCTTGAACTAGGAAAATCACCACCAAGCCATGTTTCCTCACAAAATGGTGTTCAGTCTCTATATCTATTAAATATGTTTTTCTTCCTTGACACCATAATCAAGTGGAATTTATCCCAGGGATACAATATCTGCACATTAATCAATGGGATACATCACATTAACTGACTGAAGAAGCAGAATTGTATAACCTCAACAAATATAGAAAAAGCTTTGGGCAGAATTAATTCATTTATGGTAAAAATTCTCAACAAAGTAGGTGTAAAGGAAACATATGTCAACATAATGAAAGCCATATATTACAAGCCTACAGCCAACATCATACTTCACAGGCAAAAGCTAAAATCATTCCCTCTAAGATAATAAACAAGACAAGGATGACCACTCTTGCCACTTTTATTCAACATAGTATTGGAAGTCCTAGCCACAGAAATAAAATTAAAAATAAGACAAGAAAGAGAAATAAAATGAATCCTAGTTGTAAAAGAAGCAAATTATCACTTTTTGCAGATGATGTGATACTTTGTGGGATTTCCTAGGTGGTGTGTGATACTTTATATAGAAAATACTAAAGATGTCAATGAAAAACTATAAGAGCTCATCAAATAATTTGGTAGAGAGATACAAAATTAAAATATAGAAATCTGTTGTGTTTCTGTGCCCTAACAATGAAATAATTAACAAAGCAAACCTATTTACAGTTGCATTAAAAATAATTAGATACTTAGGAATAAATCTAACTAAGAAAACAAAAGTCAAACACTTAGAAAACTATACAGCATTGACGAAAGTGACTAAAAACAGCACAATGGGGAAAAGACAGTCTCTTCCATAAAAGATGCTGGAAAAACTGGACAGCTTCATGCAAAAGACTCAAACTGGACTACTTTCTTACATCACATACACAAATCAACCCAAAATGGATTAAAGACTTAAATGTGAGACCTGAAGCCATTAAAACTCCTTGAAGAAAACATAGGCAGTATGCTCTTTGACACTGATCTTAGCTGTATTTTTTTGATATGTTTCCTTGGATAAGTAAACAAAAGCACAAAACAAACTAAAAAATTTTAACATAGCAAAGGAAACTATTAACAAAAATTAAAAAGCTGCCTCTGCTAAACGGTATGTAGCATCCTGGATAAGAGAGGAGTTTGGAGAGAATAGATACATGAATATGTGTAGCTGAGTCCCTTCTCTGTTAACCTGAAACCATCACAACATTATTAATCAGCTATATCCCTACACCAACCTAGACAGCATATTCAAAAGCAGAGATATTACTTTGCTGACTAAGGTCCGTCTAGTCAAGGCTGTGGTTTTTCCAGTAGTCATGTATTGATATGAGAGTTGGACTGTGAAGAAGGTTGAGCACCGAAGAATTGATGCTTTTGAACTGTGGTGTTGGAGAAGACTTTTGAGAGTCCCTTGGACTGCAAGGAGATCCAACCAGTCCATTCTGAAGGAGATCAGCCCTGGGATTTCTTTGGAGGGAATGATGCTAAAGCTGAAACTCCAGTACTTTGGCCACCTCATGAGAAGAGTTGATTCATCGGAAAAGACTCTGACCCTGGGAGGGATTGGGGGCAGGAGGAGAAGGGGATGACCGAGGATGAGATGGCTGGATGGCATCACTGACTCGATGGACGTGGGTCTGAGTGAACTCCAAGAGCTGATGATGGACAGGGAGGCCTGGCATGCTGCGATTCATGGGGTCACAGAGAGTCGGACACGACTGAGCAACTGAACTGAACTGAACTGATATCCCTACACAAAATTAAAAATTTTTGTAAAAGAGAAATTGAGCAAGCTAAAATAGGCTGCTTATTACATGGGAGAAGTATGCAAATGATATACATATACAAAAGAGATCAATATCCAAAATACACAAATAACTCAGATAACTCAATCCAAAAAGAATTGGGATTAAAAAATGCACAAAGGCCCTGATTAAACGTTTTTCCAAAGCAAATATAGAGATGACCATCAAACAAATGAAAAGATGCTTAACATAACCAATCATCAGGGAAATCCAAATTGAAATCACAATGAGATGCCACCTCACACTTCTCAGAATGACTATCATCAAAAGACAACAAACAGCAAGTGTTGGTGAGGATGTGGAGTAATAAATACACGTTTGCAGTATTGGTGGGATTGTAAATTGGTACAGTCACTATGGAAACAATATAGAGGTTTTTCAAAATAATAGAAATAGAACTTCCAGTGCTTCCCTTGTAGCTCAATGATAAAGAGTAGTCCTGCCAATGCAGAAGATATGAGTTCGATCCCTGGCCTGGGAAGATCCTGAACGCCACAGAGCAACTAAGCCTGTGTGCCACAGCTACTGAAGCCTGTGTTCTAGAGCCTGTGCTCTGCAGCAAGAGAAGCCACAGCAATGAGAAGCCCATGCACTACAGCTAGAGAGCAACCCCTGCTCACCACAACTAGAGAAAAAAAAATCTGTGCAGCAACAAAGATCCAAAACAGCCAAAACTAAATAAATAAATAAAATTATTTAAAACAAATAGAAATTTCATGTGATTCTTGGTATTTTCCTGAAGGAAACAAAACCACAAATTCAAAAAGAAATATACACCACTAACATTCATTGCAGCATTGTTTACAACAGCCAAGATATAGAAACAGTCTAAGTGTCCATTGATTAGGTAAAAGAGATGTGATAAAACATTATTCAGCCATAACAAAAAGAAATCTTACTATTGCAGCAACATGAATGGAGCTAAGTGTGTTGTGCTAAGTGAAAGTCAGAGAAATAAAAATATGTGATCTTACTCATATGTAGAATTTTAGAAACAAGAGAAACAAAACAAAGTGAAAACAGTCATAGATACAGAGAACAAAAAGGTGTTTGCCTAAAGGGTGGGGTGTGGGGGCAATGCAAAAGAACTGAAAGCGATTAAGAGACATAAACTTCCAGATATAAAATAAATAAGTCACGGGGATGTAATATACAGTTTAAAGACTATGGTCAATGATATTATAATAACTCTGTATGGGGACAGATGGTTACTAGATTTATCATGGTGACCATTTCATAGTTTGCAAACATTAAAACACTATGTGGTACACGTGAAACTAACATAATATTGTATGTCAACTATATTTCAATAAATAAACAAAACTGCATATCCCTCCCAAGAAAGGGTGGAATGATCACATTTTTAATCACTTTGTCTCCTTCAACTCCCCTCCTCTCCTCTGACAATCATTCTTAAATCTAATTCATGCTAATTTTGAAAAGCTGTCCTTTTTTTAAAATGTCTATAACTAATCTCACCCTTACTCTCCTGGCCCTCAACACTAACTTGTTTTAGAAGAGTAGGAGTCACCTACGGTCTTCATTTTTTTATGCCATATTCTTTCTTTAAGTGTAATCTGGAAATCATGTCCATGCACTAATACTTCCATGAACCACTCACTTAAAAATACCATCGATGTTCTAATTGTCAAATATCTTTCTCGTTTTGTGTTTTTCACCACTCATCCTATTTTATGTCTCTGCTGCTTTTGATACCACCTTCTGTTTTGGAAAATCCAATCTTTTTCATAATATTAGGAATCCAAATTTCTTCCATCCTCTGGTTCTACCCTCTCCTAGTACAACTACAAAGTTCTTCTCAGTAAAACTCTCTATTAGAGAAGGAAAGCAAGAAAGGATTAGAGTTAATTAGCTATCTCTGAGTTACTCTACCCTCTGTGGCTCTGCTTTTCCACACAGAAATCAGGAATAACAAAAGTGCGCACACCACAGGCTTGTTGAGAAGACTAAATGAATAACCGATGTAAAGTGCTAGGAAAGATTCTGGCACACAAAAAAATTGTATATAACTGATAGTATAATTTTGCTATAATTATTCAATTCCACTACGTGCATATTGGTTCTAAATCTGATCCCAGTCTAATTTACATCATGGTGAAATATGTACATGACACATTCTATTGAAAATTTCTTGAAGACTAACACAGTGTCTTATTTATATACCTTCCTCAATGCCTTGCACATGGTAGGCTACAAGTAACATTATTTAATTCAATTGTTAAGCTGCTTGCACTAGTACAGTTTTACTTTCTATTTCTTTTACTTGTTATACTTCCTGAATTTTACTCTCAGAGGCTCAAATGTAATTCATAAATTAGGGTGACACATAACACTGCTGGTTCTTAAAAAGTAAGCCTTGGAAGCATTTTAAGTTTATTATGAAACCAAGAAGCTGTGTCAATTTTTTTCTAAGAAATTACTTCTACCTTTAGATGAGAGGTTAGTATACTGTGGTTTCTGGACCACTGATGGCCCACAAGTGCCCTCTGAGTGGTCTTCAGGCTCATTGCTTGTAGTTTGCAGGTTTATAATAAGATACCATCTGTGCTTTTGTTGCTGCCATGATTTCATAATCTATTTATGACGGTCAATAAAATTCAAATATTACTTCAAGGATATGCCATTCATGCCATTCATTCTAAAATGTATTTTATTCTTATGCTGTGTAGAAGTGGACAGTTGAGGGAGTTCACTGCATTTTACGTACAGCAACTGACCTGAAGATTGGTCAAGTGTGATAGGCATCGGATGGCCTCTGAGCAGGAAAGGTTGAAAACATTTTAAGACTTCTTCACTTAATCTCTCTAATCGCAAAGCAAAGGTTTACTGTTGACCAGCTACATATTATTGGGTCCTTTTCTTTGAGCCAAAGACAAAAATGAATATCAAGCATCGTAATAAAGGACAGAAACCAAAACCTGAGAGTCATTGGAGGCTCCTGACATATCACCAAGACACAAACTGTGTTCTCAGTTCTGTAGAACCTATCCAGACAACTCCAACTAGCCCATGTTGTGCCTAGGATTATTTATTTCCCCCATTTAAATGTAAGCCCCAGTTACTCTAGAAACCAGCTTGATAATGCATAACTTCTCCATTAGGAATATTTTTATGAAGCCCATCGTTATGAATTCATTTGCTATTCACTGTAATAGCACATATCATAATGAATTCATTTAGTATTCATGGGGATAACACAAACACCATTTAGTAACTGGTTAATGAACTGAGTGGGGCTCTTTATCCTTCCTGGGTTTTATAAGAAACAATTCTCATTTATTTAAATCATCAACTTCTTTTTCAGCTTCATTTTACATGAGCTCCTTTTTGTTCCCCAGTGTCCAGGTCTAATGCTGAAGTATAGAACAGCTTTCTCTGGATGACAGAAGCCTGATGATAAGCAGCCAAGAGATGTGGAGTTAAGGCAATAAAGTGTATTTATGTGCCCATTCATTGCAGGCCAGTTGGGTCAATTTTATCCTAAAAACTTAAAATCATTGAAACAATAATACTGCTCATGCACCAGGCTCTGAGCTAAGTTAAGCATCATTTTGGGCCCATTTTACAGATTAAAAAACAAAAAGAAATACAGAAAGACTAAGTAACCTGTTTCAAAACCACACGGCAAATAAGTGAAGAATCTAGAGTTCAAACCGAAGAAGTCCTTTTCCAGATTCCTGGCTTTCACCAGGTGCTAACCCATATGCCATCTTAGTTTTCAGTGTCTCAGCTCTGCTTTTGTAAAAAATAATGTTACATGTGTATTCTGCTCACTAAAGTTTTTGTTGAAAATGACCAAAAGTCTCTTGAAGCAATTTGCATAATTAAACTGTGAAACCCCTTCAATAACCTATAGTAAATTATTAAATTGAGGATTTGCATGAGCCAGCTACATTCTGTGGGCAATTTGGCTTGCAATAATTAATCCGTTTTAAGTCGGGAACAAACTAAGTAATTCAGGAACAATTTTGTCCCAAGTCCATATCCTTAAGATAAAATATGACTATGCCAAAACAAAATATGGCATATTCTCAAACAAAAGAAAAGAGAAATATAGCAAAGAGAAAAATACCACAGTCTTCACTAGCAAAATTAAGACCATAAAGGAAAGTTGAGTATAATAAAGGGTATCAGTTATCACTGTAGATTTCTTCTTACCAAATAGCATAGAGTATCATCTACAAGCCAAACAGAAATCCACATGCAAAAATTAGAGGTCAGGAGAGGAGAAAAAACAGGCTCCCCTCCTTTTGTGAGCATGAATGAACTATTCGTCATTGACTTTACAGTGGAGATGAATAGAGCATAAGAAGGTATATGAATAAAATGGCATCTGGAAGAAATGGCATCTATGAAGGCTAAGAAGTTAGAGAAGCCAGAGGAGGGAGCAGAATTATTTATTAATGTATACTCTGAATTTTTGTAAAGACTTAAGGTAAATATTATAAAGTAGAAAAATCTGAATACATTGTTTTTTTGAGTACTTAGATATGGGATAATAGAATATAGATTGTAAGCTGTAAAGACCCTTTCAGTGACTAGAATTGAGATTTGAAGTTTTTGTAAGTTTCCTAGATGTCAACATGAAATAGTGAGATGGGTTTCATATAAGAGCACACTGAAAAATGTAGTAGGCAATGTCCTCAATAATAATTCTAAACAGCTAATACAAAGGTGAGACTCATAAACCTGTTGCTTATAGTATCAAGGAAAAGGCTACAGGTCTCAGACACCAAAATATCTTTCAGTTGAAGAGTCATGTTGACATAGTCTATAACATGAGTGTTGAAGACAGATAAAATCATCTAGTCTATGTCCTTTTAAATTCAGAGATAAGAAAAGAGAAAAAGAAAAGGATTTGTTTATTCTCTTTCCCAATCCTCATAGACTCCATATGTTGAAAGATGGATTTCCCAGAAAGAGTATTTTCAAGCTGATTCTTTTTTTTCCCATTCTTTCTTTCTCACTCTCTCTCTTTTCAAATGTAAGATATTTATATCTCATTAGAGTCGCTGATAAACATGAACTAGACTGTCTCTCTATACTGAGTTGACCTAATTGGAGTCAAAGGAAAAGAAACAATGAGGCGCTATTACTGATCAATTTAAGGTTTCCCTCAGGCTTTTGAAATAGTTAGAAACCCTTAAGCATTTCCAATACAGGCCTTGTTTGAGACACACTGGATTGGATGGCAAGCAAAGACATGTGTACCCAATGTTATTGTTAGGAGAGAGAGAAAACTGGACAGTAAAGGAGAGGAAGGAAAGGGAGGAGAGGGGTCCAAAATTAAAAAGACCAATAAAGAGAGAGAATACAAGATACAGAAAAAGCTTTCTTTTGTGGAGCCTGATACTCCATAGTCAGACACTAGACTAAGTGCTTTATAATTATAATCCCATTTATTTTTCATAGCACCAATTAAGAGATGAGGAAATAAAGCCAGAAAAAAGAAACTTGTTCAAGTCAGCAGAGCAAGCACCAGGCCAGGATTTCAATTCCTGATCTATCTGATTCCAAAGTGCTTTGAAACACAACAGTATCATTTTTCCTATGAACTTTAAAAAATAAAAAAGAAGAGATATACAAATGGAAGCTTTTAACAACAAGGCTAGAGGAAGGAATCAGGGGTGTGCAAGGGGAGGCAACAAGACAAAGCTGAAGTAGCAACCTCACTGGCCTCCAGTTACTTTTATCGTACCTCCACCTTGTAAGAAACTCGAGGTTTCCATTACATTGGGTAATTGATGGCAGATCATATGGGAATGGACACAAGATGAAGTATACAGATAAAAATAAATATGGTAAGAGGTTTTTGAAACCTTCCTGGCTTCTTAGCTCAGCATACTTTACATTTGTCTCCCATTTGGGGAAGATGATCATGTCCCAGCTCCATTTCTAAAAGTCACCTCTTTGGCCTAGAAGATGTCCTGGTTTTAAATAAAAGATATGAAAAGTACTTTTCTATTTTATGTGAAATCCTCCAGACAAAGTTTAGAAAATGCAAGCAAGACACAAAATTCCATTCTTAAGGTAAACCTGTAATGGAGATATATAGGATTTTTGTAGGTGGAGGATAACAAAAATCTATGTCTCATCTTAGTTGGGTAAAATTCTCTGGCTTGTTTGCTCTCCATAAAAGCCAGGGTTTCAATGGGTTTATTGCAGCATCAGTGCTGAAAAGACTTGTCAAAGATTGCCAAAAATAGAGATAATCCTTAAATAAAATAAAAACATAGCCACTGTGCAACTTTTGATGTTGAACATCTAAAAGACAGTGAGCAGCATTGATATTTGGCTAGAAAGTTACTATAAAAAATGTGAAATCAAAGACAAGCTGACGGGATTGGAAATGTTCCACCATGGTGAGTATACACAGCATTGAGACCTGGATGGGAGCAAAGCCTTTGTATCAGGATTGGCAGCCTTCTTGGAAATCCATTCTCAGGGTTACAGAAAATCCTTTGTCCCAAACACTTCATATATTTGCAGAGAGAGCTAGTGCAGGAGGCAAGACTTACATTGGTCAAAGAGCCAAAATAATCACTGTCTGCTTTATACCTGCCAAATCCTGCTGGCTGAAAATGTCAGTTGTGAGCCTACCTTACATCACTCTACCTTACAGAAATATTACTCCGGTGAAAAACATAGCAATGTCTGCTCACCTCTGCCTGGATGACCAACTTATGAGGCTGCCAGGCTGACACGTTACTCAGCTGTTATGGGCTGAATTGAGTCTCCTTCCATTCATAGGTTGAAGTTCTAACCCCCAGTGCCCCAGAATTTGACTACATTTGGAGATAAGGCTTTTAAGGATGGGATCAAGTTCAAACAAGGCCAGTAAGGTGGCCCTAATCAAATCTGACTGGTGATAGAGGAAATTTGGACTTGAAAAGAGACACCGGGGAAACGCAAATGCAGAGGAAATGCTGCGTGAGGACACAGAGAGAAGGCGGTCATCTGTCAGCCAAGGAAAGAAGGCTCAGTAGAGGCCAATCTGATTGACAGGCTGATCTGGAACTTCCAGACTCTAGAACTGTGAGAAAAGAAATGTCTCTTGTGTAAGCCATCCAGTCTGTGGAGCTAGGTTATGAGACCCCTCACACAGTAACACACATGCTGTTTTATCTAGGGGCTTTAGTCTGGATTGGAGGGGACAGTGGGGATCCTCTGTCTGCTACCAACAGAATTGTAGAGGGTGGATGAACAGCTGGCAATCTGGCCTCCCTATGCTTTTCTCTCCTCTGCTCTCTCCCCTCCCTCTACTCTGACCCTTTTCCTCCCCCTCTTATCCCTCTAATACTCTATTAACAGTTTGTTGCTTTAAAAGCTAATCACATCTTCTCCTTCCATTCTTTTATATCTACCACCCGTTCACTCTTTTGCATACAGAGAGATTGCTTGCAATTCTTCCAAAAGAAAAAATAAATCATTCCACCACTGATGAGAAACCTTTAGTTTTGATATGCTACCAGCAGAATCAGAAGTCATCATTCACAGCAGGTAAAGAAAGCAATGATTCGGGGCAATTTTTCTCTCCATTATGAGTGCACATCTGGAGGCACCATCCCATTTCACATATTCTTGGTATAATAAAAACTAGAACAGCCACATATAAGGACATACCTCGACATTTATGCTTTCCCTAAGTCATTCTTTGCTCTGTTCCTGAAGTATGTGGTAGAAATGTGTTTTTCTTGAAACATTTCCAAAGGATGCAGGGAATAAGACCTCCAGATTCTAATCAACTTTCAAATATAACACTAAGTCATTGCTTCTAGATCTCCTGCTCCAGGCCTTAGACATGCCCTTAGACAACATTAAGGCCATTCCAGAGAGTTCAAAAGCCAAGAATACAACCAGGATGTGGTGTATACATGATGGGACAGATTTTTCTACCCTTAAGTGAGGAGGAGGAATTAATGATTGAGTCATAAATAGTAGGAAATTTTACTAAGCAGTTGCTGTATAGCAGGCACTGAGGTAATAACATTACACGGACTTGCTCGTTTAATCAGAATAACCTTTTCAAGCAGGTTTTCTTATTACCCACATTCTGAAGATGGTAGATCTGAGATTTAGGAGATTAACATGTCCAAGCTCACACAACCAGCAGGGAAGGTTTTTTTTGAACTTAGATTCTATAGCCCATAGTCTTGACCAACTATATACTAATGTTTTCCAATTACATAAAGGATAAGGAGTCATAATTCTATTAAACAGCCAAGAAGCATGCTGGATTTTCTTTCTCACAAATTATATTCGATCATCCTAGTTTCTTTCTCTTTCTATATGGAATCAGTGACTGTGATTTAGGTACAGCCACAATCTCTTTAAATAGACTTTGTTTCTTACCAGTTTTGCACTCTTCTTGCATTTTCCCCACCACAGCTCATCCTTATGTTCCTTCCCTCACCATATATACCACCTTATCCTTTCAGGCTATGGAGACGCCCTACTATCACCAGAAATTAGAGGTTACCTCTGTTCAATCTTAGATTGTCCTTTGAACTTCCTATGCAAATGTACCTCCACTCCTCAAAAAATATTACTGTAAGTTGATATTAGTATTCCATCATCATGTTCCCAGAGTTAATGGTAGATGAAAAAGATTTTTAAATATAGATCTAAACATAGAGCACCTTTTAAAAAAGCATTCAATCTAAAATTCTATTATTCATCTTCCTAAATGATGGAGTTGGAGCTGCACGTGCCCATCTACCACACACTCTTTCTCACACTCACTCAAGCTGGTCAAGGAGAAAAGCTTCAACCTAATGCCCAGGTATTTTTAAATACATGAAGTCCCACGTGTAAATTTCTTTTCCTCACGTAATGGGAATGAGAAAGAATGAGAAAGAAACTTGTCCTTTCACATCCTGATTCTTGTTCAGTGCTGAAAATGTGACCTCCATAAAGTACAAGTCTTTATCACTAACATAATTTGTAAGAACAGTCTTGTGTTAAACCATCTTTTACTCAGGAGAATGACAACACTGTAAGGCAGGTGTAGCCAGACCAGTGACAGACCCTTCTCAAAAACAGCAGATTCTTCTAGGAATTGATCCATCCCATATCCCAGAATCATGTTACTTAAAGTGTTACATGTATTAACGCTATTTTGCTTATTTCATTAGAAAGCACCAGGTGGCAATTACTCTATCAAAAAACCTCTGACAAATCAGGTTCTAAGTCTTGCCATGTTCACTTTCCTTCTCAACTTAGTTATCTTTGTCACAATCCTAGACTCTTCCAGAAGTCATTCAGCAGGCAGTCACAGTTATTCTTCTAAAAAAGGTGTTTCTTATTCCCACCAGCTTTTCCTTACCATTTTATCTCACCTTAAACTGATATAAAAGTCCAAATTAAGGATGAAATAATAAAAAATTTCCAATAGTCACTTATTTGCTGAATTAACACAAATTAGATTGGCTACACCATTTTCCCCAATATACTCTTCTGACTGTACAAAGCAAGAAATATATTTTCAAGCCTTCTGTCTAATAGTCCTCTATAATTTATTGGTAACTGCAAACAAATGAATTTAGCTGAGTTTTCTTTTGGAGCCAGCCAGTAAGTCCTGTCTGTTTATCACTTTGTCACTTTTCCTGGGAACTTCTCCTTTCCTATTCTCTCCACATATTTCTATGGGACTGATATGTTTTCAAGTGATCCAACCCCTCTATCTCAAGTCCCATTGGATTTGTTCCAGTGAACAGACCTTTGGGAAATTAACCCAAGTTGTATCCATAAAATGTATTGTCTTAAATTCTTGAACTGGGCATGAAGAAAATGACAAAACTGTCTCACTTTTTATAAAACATAAAATGTGTAATCTATGGTGGCTTGTGTTTCCTGCCACTTGGAAAAAGCCAGTTAGCAATAAGGGGAAATAAATGAAAGGAAAATCAGATGAGAACAAAACCGACCCATTACTATTAGTTTTCTCTGTGTTTTTCCATGATGTCACTGTTTGGTGGATCTTTGACAATTCAATATGTTTTTCTTTTCAAGTTAAATTTCTGATGCTTGCAACCATATGTCCTAAGTAATATCATTTATCTTTTAGTCTTTGAAATTATATTCTGATTATAAAACAAACAGTGATGGGTAATTAAACTGTTCTGGAAAGTAGATATAGTCCTTTTAGGAATCCAGAATCAAACTAAAGGCTACTAGAAATCAATTCAAGTGCTTCCAAGAGGACTGATTGTAAGACTAGCTTGATGTAGTTGTAGGTCAACAGCCATCTTCAAATACTAAGAGGAGGCGCATCCTCTTCTAGGAAGGGAAGCACAAGTAGAAACCACCACTGGCCACAGAGTCGCAACTTAATGGTAGAGCGTAGCCAGGATCATCTTCTGTTCTCTTTTGACTAAACTGAGTAGAAAGGACATCCAGTTAGTTTTATACCACAAGGTAGTATTGCATAGTGGTTAAGAGCCTGGACTTTCAATCCAGACTCTCTGTCCTCCAGTCATGATTCAATTACTTAACAGTTGTGTGATCTTGGGCAAATTCCTTAACTTCCCCACAACTCAGCTTCTGTAACAGTAAAGTGAGGATAAAAGCACATTTGTCATCAGATTGTGATAAATAGTAAATGATTTAGACCAGTACCTGTACATATTTAAGAACTTAATGAATGTTAGCTATTCAATATTAGTGTTCTTCACCTTATCATCATTATAGGTGCCCTCAAAACTGATGATATAGAGAGAATATTAGATTACAAAATGTGAATCACCTGCTGGCTGAAGGAGAAATCTGTAGTGGTCTAGAGAATCTTAGTTAAAAATTATAGGGTCATGCATGGATCTTTATTTTTCTTTATACTGAGATTGAATGTCTACCAGTTCAGTTCAGTCGCTCAGTCATGTCCAACTCTTTGCGACCCCATGAATAGCAGCATGCCAGGCCTCCCTGTCCATCACCAANAGTTTTCCGAATTTGCTGGCATATTGAGTGCAGCACTTTCACAGCATCATTTTTCAGGATTTGAAATAGCTCTACTGGAATTCCATCACCTCCACTAGCTTTGTTCGTAGTGATGCTTTCTAAGGCCAACTTGACTTCACATTCCAGGATGTCTGGCTCTAGATGAGTGGTCACATACATTTTTTTCTGGGAAAGAGTCCTTAGCTTTCAGAAAAGCTCAAAAAGTCTGATCTACAAAAAACATTAAGAATCTTTAGTAACATAAAATAAGTCATAGGGATTTGAAAAATTAGAGATCTTAGAGCTGAGAATAGACTACACGATTTTTAAAAAGTCTTAGTGTTTTTTTTCTATCTTGAAGAGACTATCATGGTGATGCTAAATCATGCTCTGTTGAGAGTAGTGGAGGGGAGGGGAAGCAGGGGAGAAAAGAGCAAAAGAATAGAGAGGGAGCAAAGAGAAGAAGAAAGGAAAGATAGCTGTTATAATGCAGTTAGGCCAGCTGTTTCACTTAGTGCCTGGAAATCCCAGAGAGATTGTAGATGGCATGTGAGAAGACAGACATCTGTCCCTTCAACCTGCCTGGTTTTTACATGCCTCTCATCATGTGACTGTCCCTACTCTGTCAACTCAGATTCTGGTTCTTATATATATATTACTGCGCATTATGGCACTAAAGAAATGGCATCTACTGTCCTGGTGCACACAGAAATACTGATGTACCCAACCTGGAAGAAAACTGGTGTTCTGAGAGAGTGTCTCGGTCTTTGATAGGGTAACTTCCTAAGGTTTTCAAGAGTAATTCTGATGGTATATATCTTTCATCCTTCATGATTATGTTAGAACTTAGAAATATCCCACTATGTCCTGACTTGGCATTTAGCACTCCACATTTGAGAACTGCTGCTGCTGCTAAGTCTCTTCAGTCATGTCCGACTCTTTGCGACCCCGTAGACGGCAGTCCACCAAGCTCCGCTGTCCCTGGGATTCTCCAGGCAAGAACACTGGAGTGGGTTGCCATTTCCTTCTCCAATGCACGCAAGTGAAAAATGAAAGTGAAGTCACTCAGTCGTGCCCGACTCTTCGCGACCCCATGGACTGCAGCTTTCCAGGCTCCTCCATCCATGGGATTTTCCAGGCAAGAGTACTGGAGTGGGTTGCCATTGACTTCTTCACACTTGAGAACAACAAAGAATTATTGTAGCATGTTCTGTGTAAGTTTATGTGATTGTTTTCTGACCTGAGCACTGAGAAATCAGTTTAGTTTCCCCATTTCACAGCTTCAGAATATCACCTGCATTGTTTCATTTCCATCTCATAAGTACTTGGCAACACATGCCTCTCCTAGACTCTGTGGTCCTAGAATTGATGGAACCCTCTGGGATGAGATGAAATTATAGCACATTATTCTGTTAGAGGTCTGTTTGTCATTTTACATTTTAAATCCAAGTGTAGTAAGATCTCACTGAACATTTCCAGGAATGACTTTTCTAGTATTTCATTGACAACCTATCCTCTGGCTGAGAAGCTTCAAGTACTTAAGATTTTCAAACCTTAAGCCTGAAAAATCCAAGGCTCATCATCTGGCTTTGTCTCTCATCCTATAATCGATCTTAGTTTCCCTTTCATTAGTTATATCCCCAAAGCTACATATGGTACATAATCGGATAGACTCCACAGAAAATCCCTCTTCACAGAATATGCCCACATATCCCCATTTAACGTGAATACTCACCTTCTGGGGCAATTTCTAATTTGCTTAAGAATATACATTGATATACAAATTGATATACAAATGAATTGGGAATTATGTACTCAACCAAGAATTCACTAGTAGTAAGTTAATGTCTTCTAATTTTTTAAAGAAAAAGTCCTATAACTAAGTATGCAACTAAAAGAACATGAAACAAAAACTCATTAAAATCAATATTAGTGTGAAGCAGAATAGTGACTTTAGAAGAGTTAGCCCCAAAAGTGTGTGTTTTAAGAAAAATCTATTGCTTATTTGAATATGAGAGTTTAAATTCATGTATAACAGAAAATTCATAGAGATACTAGGAACAAAATAATTTTTCAATGCTAACATCACTTAATCACTACCGTCCATCAGTAGTCCATGCAATAATATCATGCAACATTTAGCCTGACCTCTTTCCTTTATGTGTAATTATCACCAGGAAGAAGATATACCTGTGTCAGTTAACAGTTTTAAATTACCTCTATGTGATAATTTATGTTAATAGCATAATAGCATAACAATGATGGATAATGTGTACCAACATTTACAAATTGGTGGCAATGCATTTCAATTACAATTCTCTTCCTATCTCTGATCAGCAGCAAAATCAAATTAGCAATATAACCATTAGTTAGTGAATTATCCTAACATGTAGAGTCTTTACTTAGACACCCTTTCATTTGTAAAACTGTTCTAGAATTCTAAGTGTAGCAAAATTGGCAGGTGAATCAACCAAATCATACATAGTGCTGCTAATGATTTTTTTGTGGGAAGAGGGCAGGGAGCAAGAGTGAAAATAATGAGATAGCACAGGACATGTAAAGAACTCAGTGGCTGGGAATTTCCTGGCTGTCCAGTGGTTAGGATTCCAAGCTTTCACTGCCAAGCTTCCAGGTTCAATCCATGGTTGGGGAACCAAGATCTTACAAGCCACATGGAGAAGTCAAAGTAAATAAATTAAAAAATGACTCACTGGTTAAGGCCAAAAGAGGATACTGTTTGGTGTTACTCTAGAATGTAATGGATTGGTGGTGTGAAATGATATGGAATGAGTTGAAACAAATGAACCAATGGCTCATCCTCTCCTGTGTCCTGGCCACACACCAAGGTAAGGTCTACATGTGAGTCTTCAAGTGTAGGGATTCAAGTTATTTCATTAGGTTCCTTGGGAATCTCTACTGAAGACTACCTCAAATGCTTACAATATCTCAGAAATCAGGGGAACCCAAGACTTATTGTAAGGCCAGAACTAATAGCAAATTAAAACATTCAACTCAAGGATATCCCTTGAAATGTCTAGTCCTTGCTAACATGCACCATCTAAAGAAAGTTCATTTACAGAAAATGTCCTATAACTTTGTGTGAAACTAACTAATGATTGGAGGGCACAGAATGGGTCCTTCCTCTAGGTATGCTGTCAACCAAATGATTCAACTATAGTGAATGAACACTGCATTCCTTTGAAGTGGAACCCTACCTTCTTCTTAGGTAAGACTTAAAACTATGGATGACACGAGTTCTGGAAACATCTATTCTATACCACAACATGGGGTTCAGTTCAGTTCAGTTGCTCATCATGTCCAACTCTTTGCGACCCCATGAATCGCAGCACGCCAGGCCTCCCTGTCCGTCACCAGTTCCCGGAGTTCACTCAGACTCACATCCATTGAGTCAGTGATGCTATCCAGCCATCTCATCCTCTGTCAAGAGAATCTTTATATTCATACCTCTTGCTGGTGTAGTCACTCAGTAATGTCTAACTCTTTGCAGCCCCATGGACTGCAGAACTCCAGGCTTCCCTGTCCTTCACTCTTTCTTAGAGTTTACTCAGACTCATGTCCATTGAGTTGATGATGCCATCTAACCATCTCATCCTCTGTTGACCCTTTATCCTCCTGCCTTCAATCTTTCCAACATCAGGGTCTTTTTCAGTGAGTTGACTCTTCACTTCAGGTGGCCAAAGTATTGGAGCTTCAGCTTCAGCATCCATCCTTCCAATGAATATTCAGAGTTGATTTCCTTTAGGATTGATTGGTTTGATCTCATTTCTGTCCAAGGATTTTCAAGAGTCTTCTCCAGCATCACAGTTTGAAAGCATCAGTTCTTCCAAGCTCAGCCTTCTTTATGGTCCAACTCTCACATCCATACATGACTACTGGAAAAACCATAGCTTTGACATTTGTCAGCAAGGTGATGTCTCTGTTTTTTTTAAAACATGTGATCTCTCTACTTTTTAATATACTGTCTAGGTTTGGCCTATCTTTTCTTCATACCTCTTACTAGTTGCAATTTTTCATGTATTTTACATATTCAGAATATTTTTGTTGCAAAGGAAAAAAGTATAGCTATCATAGAGTTAGGATTTTCCCCCAAATTAAGGAATCTTAGATGCTGTTGCTAATGTAGCCTGAAAAGCCACGAAGTTTCAGTATCATAAATCAAAAATTTCTGGCTGCCCCTCTGGATTGACCTGCCATTAGAAAAGTTCCTTACTACCAATTCTACATAAAATCTGTCTTGGCCATGGTGGTTAAAAACAATGGACCAGTTTCCCTTCCACTACTTACTGTGTCACTCTAGGAAAAAATCACTTAACCTTGTTATGTTTTAGTGGCCTCATCTAGAAATTGGGAAAATAATAATACTGCTTGATGGGATTGCTATGGTGGTTAAAGTGGACTAACATATGTAAAGCCCCTAGAAACAGCTTACATAGTACTTACATTACTCAGTATATACTAGCTCATCTGTTGTTCTACCAAAGAAATGCACAATATACCCAGAATAAGAACAACTTGAATATTTCAAACCTTAGCTGCATTTTGAATAAGTTACTGGACTACTCTAGGTCAAGAGCTGCACATGGAAAGAAATGTCAAGTCTGTGGTAGAAGAGGGGCACCTCTCTTCTGTTGTTGCTCCCAAATCCAGAGCCACTTGGAATTCAGTATGGTGACCACCACTCCATATGCAGTAATACAGAGTCCTGAACCACCACAGCACTGAGTATAAACCAAACATACCTCTAATGATGAGCCTATGATTCCTGACTCTGTCATTCTCTAAAGACATTTAAGTCAGTAAACTGATCTCATTCCTGGCAGATTCAGTTCAAACACCATAACACATACTGATCCTATATTGATACACACACATCACACACAGGTTGAAGGCTCACCATGTATTTTCAGTATGTGCAAAATACACATAGTCAGAAGCCCTTAGGTTTTCTGGCTGGGAGATTTTGGAAGCCAAGATAGGTCCTGGAGCAAGTGAGGTTCCATTTTTAAAGCATTTTATCTGTTGAGTAGAATATAATATATTTTTATGCAGCCTGGGAAGTACTGTGCACCCTGCAAGATTTCTTCATTTATTAATGCTCTAATCAACAATCTAGGGTACACAAGGCCAGATTCTAAGCTCAAAAATACTCCTTAGAATCTGTGCTGCTACCTGAGGGGTTGTTATTAGTGTAGGAGAAACATTGTGCTTTTTGAAATGCTTCTGTTTGAATTTCAGTAGTTATTGATTCTCAAAAAGATAGATTTAGCATTTCTAGTAATTGAAGACAAAGATGATTTTAATTGTCAAAACTAGGCAGGAGACAGATTTTGTGGTTTTATCATGTTTCTCTCTGGATGTTGTGCACTGGGCAGGTTTGGAGAAAACAAATCATATTTTTAAAGCCAGCATGGAACTACGTGGAGGCACAGCAGACTTCCTGCGATGCTGCATGTGCACGCTGACAGCCCTATCCGATCTCCACACATTAGCTGGAATAGCTAAGTGAGTGGTGCTGCATAAAGATGAGAGCTGGAGTTCTTAGGAATCACAGCTACCACAATATAATTAGTAACCTATTCTGGGTCTCATTCCCAAGTGGAAAGAGAAACTAAAGGCACAGAAGAAGAAAAATATCTCAGATTTAGAAACAATGCTGGTGGTTGACAAGATATTGCTATGAAGAAGCTCTCAACAATCTCATCCTCTTGACACTGGCATGCATCCAGCTGGCGTTTCTGTGGGCTATACTGAGAACCAGTGAATACCATGTGGGTGGTTGTCAACATTAGAAACAAGAAAAATAGAGAGGAAAAGTGCATTAAAAGTTATAACATCAACTTTCAGGGGGTTTTATTTCTACCCAGATGGCACAAATATTCCTAGGTATTTGTACCCACACAATAGGCATTCAAGGGTGATAATTGTAAAAACTTTAAAGTTTACAAAGTATCGATACATGCATAGGCTCTACTACAAAGTCAGGACTCTGCAGCCTGTGATCAGAGGTGGTAGTGGTCAGGAACACTGAACTTCTCACACAGCTGCAGGGGTTTTGTTATTACTGTTGTTGTTTCAGTTTGCATGTAGATCAAGGCCACCTGAACTTAATACAAGAGTCTAGTGAAATGGGATGGAGAAGGCTATGGCACCCCACTCCAGTACTCTTGCCTGGAAAATCCCATGGATGGAGGAGCCTGGAAGGCTGCAGTCCATGAGGTCGCTGAGGGTCAGATACGACTGAGCGACTTCACTTTCACTTTTCATTTTTATGCATCGGAGAAGGAAATGGCAACCCACTCCAGTGTTCTTGCCTGGAGATCCCAGGGACGGGCAGCCTGGTGGGCTGCCACCTATGGGGTTGCACAGAGTTGGACACAACTGAAGTGAGTCAGCAGCAGTGAAATGGGAACACTGTGGTCTTCTCTTAACAGTGATATAACATATATCCAACCAGTCCATTCTAAAGGAGATCAGTCCTGGGTATTCTTTGGAAGGAATGATGCTAAAACTGAAACTCCAGTACTTTGGCCACCTCATGCGAAGAGCTGACTCATTGGAAAAGACTGTGATGCTAGGAGGGATTAGGAGAAGGAGGAGAAGTGGACGACAGAGGATGAGACGGCTTGATGGCATCACCGACTCGATGGACGTGAGTCTGAGTGACCTCCGGGAGTTGGTGATGGACAGGGAGGCCTGGCATGCTGCGATTGATGGGGTCACAAAGAGTCGGACACGACTGAGTGACTGAACTGAACTGAACATGTACCCGTGTGATACAGCACGTAATGTGTGTAGCACTAATTCTTATGTTAGAATGAAACATTTATTAGCTATATACAAATGTCAGAAATCTGTTATGGGGCCATTTGGCCTCTGCATCACTGGAAAATGCAGTGCCTTAAACAAACCCGACTATAAGCCCAGACATACCACCTACCATGGTGCAGTTTGAGATCACTTATGTTTGATTCCTTTTTCTCCTTTTCAACAGGAGGACAAATATAATACTGATATTTATAAAGCTGATATTTATGGATCACTTATTATGGGCCTCGTGTTTTTCCAGTTTCTTAATATGTCAAATTGTTTATTTATATTATTACATCTAGTCCAGGAAACCAATTTCTGTAGTTGGTACTTTTCTTATCCACACTACTACTGCCCATAGTACTCAGATGAAGAAATCCAAGGCAAAAGGGGTCCCAGATCACACTGCAATGAGTGATGCTAAGAAAATTCTAATCCCAACTGTTTCGCTCCAGAGATCTGGCTCTAACCACCATGATTGTGGCCTCCCAAACCCCATTTCACATGTATCTGAGGTAAGACAGGCAAAGAACCGAACATAATGAACTTGAATATAAGAAGATATTTAATGAATGGTAACTGTCAATATTAGCAAATCTAATATCATCATTGCCATTATTAGTATTAACCTTTCTCCTATACTTTGCTCAAGCCTCTCAGAAAAGGAGACTCTGTGTATTTCAAGAACAAGGTAGACTCTGAAGAATTGGCAACTGAAAACCCATCAGGTGTAACACTGGACCTGTGGACACTTCAGCTGAGGGGGACAGTTTATATTATGTCCGTGATGCAGTGGAGATCAGTCTATGTGCATCTACCAGGAACAACATCATCCATCGCCAGTGACATGAAATAGAGGATTTGCTTCCACCAAAATGTCTGAGCACACTTAGGGAAGATGGATGTGTGAAAGAAGAGGTAAATGTGGAGAGTGTAAATGAAAGGAGGGGAGTGAGAGCCACATGCCTTAAATATCTCCTCATTGTGAGGCATGAATATGATACAAGAAGAGTACAAACCCCAACAGACAGATGTACATGCAGGCCCAGCTCTCAAAGCTGTTATTTTTAGAAGGTAAAGAGATGGAAACAGTAGGAGGCGAGGGGCTTTTGTTAGTATTCAATTGGAGACCTCGCTTTCATGTCTTCTCTTCTCATGCCTTTGTTAAACCGGGAAGCTACAAAAGGATAGGACTTTCCCTCTCAAAATACTGCCCTGGGTGACGTGCAAATTGTACCCCCACTATTCCTCCCATGACACTTGAAGGGAGTGTAGACAGGTTTGCCTTCCTTCCTCATCAACAGCCAAGCAGATGTCTAAGAATTTTGTTCTCAGCATCAGTACATACTCTCTAGGTCATACAGATCTACTCCTACTTTTTCTTTTTTCTTAGGCTTATGGTCAAGGGCAAAGGAAAGGGCAAAGGTCAGTCTTCCATCTCCCCACCCCAGGTGTGCATACAGTGCTACCAAAAGATAATCAGTGAAAAGCAAATGTTCTTCAAACACTTGAATTGCCAAGGACCAAAAATCACTGTGAATGGCAACTGTAGTCTTGAAATTAAAAGATGCTTACTCCTTGGAAGAAAAGCTATGACAAGCCTAGACAGTGTATTTAAAAGAACAGACATCACTGCCAACAAAGTATAGTTTTTTATATAGTCAAAGCTATGTTTTTTTCCAGTAGTCATGTACAGATGTGAGAGTTGGACCATGAAGAAGGCTAGAGCACTGAAAAATTGATGCTTTTGAACTGTGGTGCTGGAGAAGATTCTTGAAAGTCACTCGGACTGCAAGGAGATCAAACCAGTCAATCCTAACGGAAATCAACTTTGAATATTCACTGGAAGGACTGATGCTAAGGCTGAAATTTCAATACTGTGGCCACCTGATATGAAAAGCCAACTCATTAGAAAAGATCCTGATGCTGAGAAAGATTGAAGGCAAAGGAGAAGGGGTCAGCAGAGGATAAGATGGTTAAATAGCATCACCGACTTAATGGATATGAATCTGAGCAAACTCCAGGGGTTAGTAGAGGACAGAGGAGCCTGGTGTGCTACAGTCCATGGGGTCATAAAGAGTAGACATGGAAGATGATGGAGGAAAGTGACAGGGAGGCCACTTACGCCCCCACAAATTCAACAAAAGATCATTTGAATGCTGAGCAGCTTCCACAAAACAACTTCTGAATGCTGGTAGAGGACACCAGGCACCCAGAAAGGAAGCCCATTCTCTTCAAAAGGAGGTAGGACAAAATATAAAAGACAAAAAGAGACAAAAGAGTTAGGGACAGAGACACTCAGTCCTGGGAAGGAAGCCGTGAAGGAAGAGAAGTTTACAAACAGTAGGAAACCCTGTCACAGGAGGGTCTGGGGGAGTTTTGGAACCTCAGAGGGCAACATAACTGGGAGAAAAACAAAAACAAAAAACACACAGAATATCTGCCTATCGCAACTGCCAGCAGAGAAGTAGCCCAGAAGCTTGAGTCTGCCACCAGGCCACCAGCAAGCGGGGGCTGGACAGGGAGGTGGGGCTGGATAATTGATGCTTAGTGTAAGGACCAGACCTGAATGCCCTGAGGACAATGTGAGGTAGCTAAGTGAGATAGTTATCCAAACTGTGGGATGGCCAGAGAGGAAAAAAAAAAAGAGAGAGAGAGAGAGAATTTTCCCATGAAAGGCTCTAACTGGCAGCCTGGCCTGCTCACAGAGGAAAAGATTGAGGGAATACCAAAGGAGAGCTAACTGGCTGCATACAGGCCCCTCCCCACCACCGGAGGCACAAAGGCAGCCGTGCGACAGCAAGTCAGAAGGCAAGGGTCTGCTCCAATCTCGGCCCCAGAGACTGGCATCCTCCACCAAACTGTGTGCAGGCTCCCTGTTATTAACCATGTCTTCCTGGGATCTTGGACAGTTGACATCTGCCAGGAGGGTTGCAGACTAAGATTAACTCCCCAGAGGAGACACATGGCACATCTGAGACAGTTCTCACATGGCACACCCGGGAAACAGAGCAGCCGGGACCAGGGAGGTGATTAAGACACACGGTCCACCTGGGACAGTGCGCTGGCCAAACACCTGGTCACCTGAGCTGTTCGGACCTGGGAAGGGCACAAAATGCACGCCCAGCTGAATCTGGGCCCTTGCAGAATCCCAAGAATCTGAGCAGCCTAGACCTGAGAAATGCACAAAAGGCAGGGTCCGCTTTGGACGGTCCCCCTGCAGAGCATCCTGCAGCCTGAGCGGTGTAGGCCCAGAAAGCACACGCCACCTTGAGCTGGGGCAAACCCAGTGTGGTCCATACACTGCGAGCGCTTCCCAGACATGCCAGCGATATTCGATATTCGTTTGCAGTGTCCCTCCCTCCCCACAACACAACTGAACAAGTGAGCCTAAATAAGTGACCACCTTCGCCCCCTTGTGTCAAAGTGGAAATTAGACACCAGAGAGACTTGGAAACAGAGGGAGCCAGAATAAACAAAGAAGAGGGAACCGCTCTGGAAGTGACAGGTAAAACAGATTAAAACCCTGGAGTTAACATTGACTAAGCATTGGAGGGGGCCTATAGATCTTGAGAACAAGTACAAGCTAGAACAAGGAACTATTGGAAATTGAACTGACCCTACACTGCCCACAACAGCTCCAAAGAAATTTCTATGTATATTTTTACTATTATCACTTTAAAATATTTTTTAATTTAAGTTCGTTATTACTCCTTTAATTTTCATTTTTATAACCTACTATTACTTAGAAAAAGGGCCCTATTTTTTAAAGCAAATTTCATATACATATTTTTATAATTGATTTTGTTTTGTATTTTTAATATTGTTTTTTGACAGTCTAAACTCTCCTCTAGATTTTTAATCTCTGCTTTTTGGTATTTGTTGCCAATTTTGTACCTTTAAAAATCTAATCTTCAATATCTGTTTTCACTTAGGGATGTGATTACTGGCTTGATTGCTCTCTCCCCTTTTGACTCTCCCTTTTCTCCCCCAGGTCACCTCTATCTCCTCCTTCCCGTTTTGCTTCTCTACTTAACTCTGTGAATCTCTCTGGGTGTTCCAGGCTGTGGAGAACACTTAGGGAACTGATCCCAGGCTAGATTGGTCTCTTCCCCTTTGACTCCCCCTATTCTCCTCCTGGTCACCTCTATCTCTTTCCTCCCTGTTCTCTTCTCCATATAACTCTGTGAACCTCTCTGGGTGTCCCTCACTGTGGAGAACTGTTTCATCATTAACCTAAATGTTTTATCATCTGTGCTGTATGGATGGAGAAGTCTTGAGGCTACTGTAAGAATAAGACTGAAAGCCAGAGGCAGGAGGCTTAAGTCAAAAACTTAAGAACATCAGAGAACTCTTGATTCCAGGGAACATTAATAGACAAGAGCTCATCCAAAAGCCTCCATACCTACACTGAAACCAAGTTCCACCCCAAAGCTAACATGTTCCAGAGCAAGACTTCAAGCTAACTCTCCAGCAAAGCAGGAACACAGCCCTGAACATTAAAAGATAGGCTTCCCAAAGTCATGCCAAACCCATAGACACCCCAAAACTCACTACTGGACACTTCATTGCACTCCAGAGAGAAGAGACTCAGCTCCACCCACCAGAACGCCGACGCCAGCTCCCCTAACCAGGAAACCTTGACAAGCCACTAGTCCAACCCCACCCACAGGGAGCAGGCTCCACAATAAAGAGGAACCATGAAATTCCAGCCTACAGAAAGGATATCCAAACACAGCAACCTAAACAAAATGAAAAGGCAGAGAAATATTCAGCAGGTAAAGGAACGTGATAAATGTCCACCAAACCAAACCAAAGAGGAGGAGATAGGGAGTCTACCTGAAAAAGAAATCATAATGATAGATAGTACAGATGATCCAAAATCTTGAAAACAAAATGGAGTTACAGATAAACAGACTAGAGACAAGGATTGAGAAGATGCAAGAAATGTTTAACAAGGACCTAGAAAAAATAAAGAAGAGTCAATGAGTAATGAATAATGCAATAAATGATATCAAAAGCATTCTGGAGAGAACCAACAGTAGAAAAACTGAGGCAGAAGATAGGATAAGTGAGGCAGAAGGTAGAATAGTGGAAATAAATGAAGCAGAGAGGATAAAAGAAAAAAAATTAAAAGAAATGAGGACAACCTCAGAGACCTCTGGGACAATGTTAAATGCCCCAACATTCGAATCATAGGAGTCCCAGAAGAAGAAGACGAAAATAAACAGCATGAGAAAATACTTGAGGAGATAACAGTTGAAAACTTCCCTCAAATGGGGAAGGAAATAGTCACCCAAGTCTAAGAAACTCAGAGAGTCCCAAACAGGATAAACCCAAGATGAAACACCCCAAGACACATATTAATAAAACTAACAAAGATCAAACACAAAGAGCAAATATTAAAAGCAGCAAGGGAAAAGCAACAAATAACACACTAGGGGATCCCCATAAGGATAATAGCTGATCTTGAACTCTTCAGGCCAGAAGGGAATAGCAGAACATACGTAAAGTGATGAAAGAGAAAAACCTACAACCCAGATTACCCAGCAAGGATCTCATTCAAATATGAAGGGGAATTCAAAAGCTTTACAGATAAGCAAATGCTGAGAGGATTCAGCACCACCAAACCAGCTCTTCAACAAATGCTAAAGGATCTTCTCTAGACAGAAAACACAGAAAAGGTTTATAAACTCAAACCAAAGCAACAAAGTAAATGGCAATGGGATCATACTTACCAGTAATTATCTTAAATGTAAATGGGTTGAATGTCCCAACCAAAAGAACAAAGACTCACTGAATGGATACAAAAACAAGATCTCTATATATGCTGTCCACAAGAGACTCACCTCAAACCAAAGGACACATACAGACTCAAAGTGAAGGGCTGGAAAAAGATATTTCATGCAAATATAGACCATAAGAAAGCAAGAGTAGTAATACTCTTATCAGATAAAATAGACTTTGAAATAAAGACCATGGAAAGAGACAAAGAAGGACACTACATAATGATCAAAGAATCAATCCAAGAAGAAGATCTAACAATTAAAAATATATAAGCACCCAACATAGGAGCACCTTAATACATAAGGCAAATGCTAACAAGTATGAAAGGGGAAATTAACAATAACACAATAATGGTGGGAGACTTTAATACCCTACTCACAGCTATGGACAGATAAACCAAACAGAAAATTAGCAAGGAAACATGAGCTTTAATGATCCAATGGACCAGGTAGACCTAATTGATATCTATAGGACATTTCATCCCAAAACAATGAATTTCACCTTTTTCTCATGTGCACATGGAACATTCCCCAGGATAGATCACATCCTGGGCCATAAATATAGCCTTGGTAAGTTCAAAAAAACTGAAATCATTTCAAGCATCTTTTCTGGTCACAATGCTGCAAGATTAGATGCCAACTACAGGAAAAAACTATTAAAATTTTCAACATATGGAGGCTAAAAAACATGCTTCTGAATAACCAACAAGTCACAAAAGAAATCAAAATATGTATAGAAACAAATGAAAATGAAAACACAAGAACCCAAAACCTATGGGATTCAGTAAAGGCAGTGCTAAGGGAAAGGTTCATAGCAATACAAGCTTACCTCAAGAAATAAGAGAAAAATAAAATAACATAACTTTCCACCTGAAGCAACTAGAAAAAGAAGAAGAACCCTAGGATTAGAAGGAAATAAATAGTAAAAATTAGAGCAGACATAAATGAGAAAGAAAAGAAGGAGACTCTAGAAAAAAATCAACAAAACCAAAAGATGGTTCTTCGAGAAGATAAATAAAACAGACAAACTTTTAGCCAGACTCATCAAGAAAAAGTGAGAAGAATCAAATCAACAAAATTAGAAATGAAAATAGAGAAATCACAACACAGAAATACAAAGGATCATAAGAGACTACTATCAGCAACTATATGCCAATAAAATGGACAACTTGGAAGAAATGGATGAGTTCTTAGAAAAGTATAACCTTCCAAAACTAAACCAGGAAGAAATAGAAAATCAACAGAACCATCACAAGCATGGAAATTGAAACTGTAATCAAAAATCTTCCACCAAACAAAAGCCCAGGACCAGACAGCTTCACAGCTGAATTCTACAAAAAAAATTAGAAAAGAGCTAACACCTATCCTACTCAAATTCTTCCAGAAAATTGCAGAGGAAGGTAAACTCCCAAGCTCATTCTATGAGGCCACCATCACCCTAATACCAAAACCTGACAAAGATTCCACAAAAAAGGAAACTATAGGCCAATATCACTAATGAACATAGATGCAAAAATCCTCCACAAAATTCTAGCAAACCGAATCCCTCAATATATTAAAAAGATCATACATCATGACCAAGTAGGCTTTATCCCAGAGATGCAAGGATTCTTCAGTATTCACAAATCAATCAATGTGATGAACCACATGAACAAATTGAAAGATTAAAACCATATGATTATCTCAATAGGTGCAGAGAAAGCATTTGACAAAATTCAATACCCATTTATGATAAAAACTCTCCAGAAAGCAGGCATACAAGGAACATACCTCAATATAATAAAAACCATATATGTTAACCCATAAGAAACATTATTCTCAATGGAAAAAAATTGAAAGCATTTTCCCTAAAGTCAGGAACAAGACAAGGGTGCTCATTCTCACCACTACTATTCAACACAGTTTTGGAAGTTTTAGCCACAACAATCAGAAGAGAAAAAGAAATAAAAAGAATCCAGATTGGCAAAGAAGAAGTAAAACTCTCACTGTTTGCAGATGACATGATCCTCTACATAGGAAACCCTAAAGATGCCACCAGAAAATTACTAGAGCTAATCAATGAATATAGTAAAGTTTCAGGATATAAAATTAACATATAGAAATCCCTTGCATTTTTATACACTAACAATGAGAAAACAAGACGTTAAGGAAACAATTCCATTCACCATTGTGACAAAAAGAAAAAAGTATTTAGGAATAAATCTACCTAAAGAAACAAAAGACCTAAACATAGAAAACTATAAAACACTGTTGAAAGAAATCAAAGATGACACAAATAGATGGAGAAATGTACCATGTTCATGGATTGGAAGAATCAATATAGTGAAAATGAGTATACTACCCAAAGCAATCTACAGATTCAATGCAATCCCTATCAAGCTACCAATGGTATTTTTCAGAGTACTAGAACAAATAATTTCACAATTTGTATGGAAATACAAAATGCAAAAAACCTCGAATAGCCAAAACAATCTTGAGAAAGAAGAATAGAACTGGAGGAATCAACCTGCCTGACTTTAGACTATACTACAAAGCTACAGTCATCAAGACAATATGATACTGGCACAAAAACAGAAATATAGATCAATGGAGCAAAATAGAAAGCCTAGAGATAAACCCACACATCTATAGACACCTTATCTTTGACAAAGGAGGCAAAAATAGGCAATGGGAAAAAAGACAATCTCTTTAACAAGCAGTGCTGGGAAAACTGGTCAACCACCTGTGAAAGAATGAAAATAGAACACTTTCTAACACCAAACAAAAAAATGAACTCAAAATGGATTAAAGATATAAATGTAAGACCAGAAACTATAAAACTCCTAGAGGAAAACATAGGCAAAAAACTCTCTGAAATAAATCACAAGATCCTCTATGACTCACCTCCCAGTGTAATAGAAATAAAAGCAAAAATAAACAAGTGGGACCTAATTAAACTTAGAAGTTTTTGCGCAATGAAAGAAATTATAAACAAGGTGAAAAGACAGCCTTCAGAATGGGAGAAAATAAAAGCATACAAAGCAACTGACAAAGAATTAATCTCAAAAATATGCAAGCAGCTCCTGCAGTTCAATTCCAGAAAAGTAAACAACCCAATCAAAAAATGGGCCAAAGAACTAAACAGACACTTCTCCAAAGAAGACATACAGATGGCTAACCAGCACATGAAAAGATGCTCAACATTGTTCATTATCAGAGAAAAGCAAATCAAAACCACAATGAGGTACCATTTCACGCCAGTCAAAATGGCTGCTATCAAAAAGTCTACAAACAATAAATGCTGAAGAGGGTGTGAAGAAAAGGGAACCCTCTTACACTGTTGGTGGGAATGCAAACTAGTACAGCCACTATGAAGAACAGTGTGGAGATTCCTGAAACAACCAGAAATAGAACTGCCATACAACCCAGCAATCCCACTACTTGGCATACACACTGAGAAGACTAGAGTTGAAAGAGACACATGGACCCCAATGTTCATTGCAGCACTGTTTACAATAGATAGGATATGGAAGCCACCTAGATGTCCATCAGCAGATAAATGGATAAGAAAGTTTTGTACATATAANTGAAACAACCAGAAATAGAACTGCCATACAACCCAGCAATCCCACTACTTGGCATACACACTGAGAAGACTAGAGTTGAAAGAGACACATGGACCCCAATGTTCATTGCAGCACTGTTTACAATAGATAGGATATGGAAGCCACCTAGATGTCCATCAGCAGATAAATGGATAAGAAAGTTTTGTACATATAAACAAAGGAATATTACTCAGCTATTAAAAAGAATGTATCTGAGTTGGTTCTAATGAGGTGTATGAAACTGGAGCCTATTATACAGAGTGAAGTAAGTCTGAAAGAAAAATACCAACCCAGAATATTAACATGTATATATGGAATTTAGAAAGATGGTAATGATGACCTTATATGCAAGACTGCAGAAGAGACACAGATATAAAGAACAGACTTTTGGACTCTGTGGGAGAAGGCAAGGGTGGGATCATTTGAGATAATAGCATTGAAACATGTGTATAAGAAGTCGATGACCAGTCCAAGTTCAATGCATGAAATAGGGCACTCAAAGCCAGTGCACTGAGATAACCCAGAGGGATGGGCTGGGAGGGGAGTTGAGAGGGGGGTTCAGGATGGGGAACACATGTATACCCATGGCTGATTCATGACAATGTTTGGTAAAAACTACCACAATATTGCAAAGTAATTAGCCTCTAATTAAAATAAATTAATTAATTTAAAAAAAGTCGACAAGACTTAGTGACCGAACAACAACAACAAGCCATGCCCTGGCACAAAAACACCATCTATTTGCTGATAATGGCTATATTTTATCTTCAGTGCAATCCTCTTTTCTGAATGCCTAAATGCCTACTCCTCCTTTCCATTTAGATATCTAATAGATATCTCAAATTTAACACTTGCAAATGGAAATTTGATTTTTCCCTCCAAAAATATGCTTTTCGCACAATCTTACCCATTTCCTCAAAAATAAGCTCCCAGTTTTTATTTTAATTAAAAATATTATATGATGTATAGTTGATGTACAATATTATATAAGCTACAGATATACAATACTGCCGGGGGCCAGCGTGAGGAATCCCACCCGTGACATGGTCACATGGCAGAAATCCAATGGGCAAGGCGATTCGGATTTCAGGGATTCCCCCTGAGTTTCCCTGAGCATCTACNATGGACAGATAAACCAAACAGAAAATTAGCAAGGAAACATGAGCTTTAATGATCCAATGGACCAGGTAGACCTAATTGATATCTATAGGACATTTCATCCCAAAACAATGAATTTCACCTTTTTCTCATGTGCACATGGAACATTCCCCAGGATAGATCACATCCTGGGCCATAAATATAGCCTTGGTAAGTTCAAAAAAACTGAAATCATTTCAAGCATCTTTTCTGGTCACAATGCTGCAAGATTAGATGCCAACTACAGGAAAAAACTATTAAAATTTTCAACATATGGAGGCTAAAAAACATGCTTCTGAATAACCAACAAGTCACAAAAGAAATCAAAATATGTATAGAAACAAATGAAAATGAAAACACAAGAACCCAAAACCTATGGGATTCAGTAAAGGCAGTGCTAAGGGAAAGGTTCATAGCAATACAAGCTTACCTCAAGAAATAAGAGAAAAATAAAATAACATAACTTTCCACCTGAAGCAACTAGAAAAAGAAGAAGAACCCTAGGATTAGAAGGAAATAAATAGTAAAAATTAGAGCAGACATAAATTTGAAAGAAAAGAAGGAGACTCTAGAAAAAAATCAACAAAACCAAAAGATGGTTCTTCGAGAAGATAAATAAAACAGACAAACTTTTAGCCAGACTCATCAAGAAAAAGTGAGAAGAATCAAATCAACAAAATTAGAAATGAAAATAGAGAAATCACAACACAGAAATACAAAGGATCATAAGAGACTACTATCAGCAACTATATGCCAATAAAATGGACAACTTGGAAGAAATGGATGAGTTCTTAGAAAAGTATAACCTTCCAAAACTAAACCAGGAAGAAATAGAAAATCAACAGAACCATCACAAGCATGGAAATTGAAACTGTAATCAAAAATCTTCCACCAAACAAAAGCCCAGGACCAGACAGCTTCACAGCTGAATTCTACAAAAAAAATTAGAAAAGAGCTAACACCTATCCTACTCAAATTCTTCCAGAAAATTGCAGAGGAAGGTAAACTCCCAAGCTCATTCTATGAGGCCACCATCACCCTAATACCAAAACCTGACAAAGATTCCACAAAAAAGGAAACTATAGGCCAATATCACTAATGAACATAGATGCAAAAATCCTCCACAAAATTCTAGCAAACCGAATCCCTCAATATATTAAAAAGATCATACATCATGACCAAGTAGGCTTTATCCCAGAGATGCAAGGATTCTTCAGTATTCACAAATCAATCAATGTGATGAACCACATGAACAAATTGAAAGATTAAAACCATATGATTATCTCAATAGGTGCAGAGAAAGCATTTGACAAAATTCAATACCCATTTATGATAAAAACTCTCCAGAAAGCAGGCATACAAGGAACATACCTCAATATAATAAAAACCATATATGTTAACCCATAAGAAACATTATTCTCAATGGAAAAAAATTGAAAGCATTTTCCCTAAAGTCAGGAACAAGACAAGGGTGCTCATTCTCACCACTACTATTCAACACAGTTTTGGAAGTTTTAGCCACAACAATCAGAAGAGAAAAAGAAATAAAAAGAATCCAGATTGGCAAAGAAGAAGTAAAACTCTCACTGTTTGCAGATGACATGATCCTCTACATAGGAAACCCTAAAGATGCCACCAGAAAATTACTAGAGCTAATCAATGAATATAGTAAAGTTTCAGGATATAAAATTAACATATAGAAATCCCTTGCATTTTTATACACTAACAATGAGAAAACAAGACGTTAAGGAAACAATTCCATTCACCATTGTGACAAAAAGAAAAAAGTATTTAGGAATAAATCTACCTAAAGAAACAAAAGACCTAAACATAGAAAACTATAAAACACTGTTGAAAGAAATCAAAGATGACACAAATAGATGGAGAAATGTACCATGTTCATGGATTGGAAGAATCAATATAGTGAAAATGAGTATACTACCCAAAGCAATCTACAGATTCAATGCAATCCCTATCAAGCTACCAATGGTATTTTTCAGAGTACTAGAACAAATAATTTCACAATTTGTATGGAAATACAAAATGCAAAAAACCTCGAATAGCCAAAACAATCTTGAGAAAGAAGAATAGAACTGGAGGAATCAACCTGCCTGACTTTAGACTATACTACAAAGCTACAGTCATCAAGACAATATGATACTGGCACAAAAACAGAAATATAGATCAATGGAGCAAAATAGAAAGCCTAGAGATAAACCCACACATCTATAGACACCTTATCTTTGACAAAGGAGGCAAAAATAGGCAATGGGAAAAAAGACAATCTCTTTAACAAGCAGTGCTGGGAAAACTGGTCAACCACCTGTGAAAGAATGAAAATAGAACACTTTCTAACACCAAACAAAAAAATGAACTCAAAATGGATTAAAGATATAAATGTAAGACCAGAAACTATAAAACTCCTAGAGGAAAACATAGGCAAAAAACTCTCTGAAATAAATCACAAGATCCTCTATGACTCACCTCCCAGTGTAATAGAAATAAAAGCAAAAATAAACAAGTGGGACCTAATTAAACTTAGAAGTTTTTGCGCAATGAAAGAAATTATAAACAAGGTGAAAAGACAGCCTTCAGAATGGGAGAAAATAAAAGCATACAAAGCAACTGACAAAGAATTAATCTCAAAAATATGCAAGCAGCTCCTGCAGTTCAATTCCAGAAAAGTAAACAACCCAATCAAAAAATGGGCCAAAGAACTAAACAGACACTTCTCCAAAGAAGACATACAGATGGCTAACCAGCACATGAAAAGATGCTCAACATTGTTCATTATCAGAGAAAAGCAAATCAAAACCACAATGAGGTACCATTTCACGCCAGTCAAAATGGCTGCTATCAAAAAGTCTACAAACAATAAATGCTGAAGAGGGTGTGAAGAAAAGGGAACCCTCTTACACTGTTGGTGGGAATGCAAACTAGTACAGCCACTATGAAGAACAGTGTGGAGATTCCTGAAACAACCAGAAATAGAACTGCCATACAACCCAGCAATCCCACTACTTGGCATACACACTGAGAAGACTAGAGTTGAAAGAGACACATGGACCCCAATGTTCATTGCAGCACTGTTTACAATAGATAGGATATGGAAGCCACCTAGATGTCCATCAGCAGATAAATGGATAAGAAAGTTTTGTACATATAAACAAAGGAATATTACTCAGCTATTAAAAAGAATGTATCTGAGTTGGTTCTAATGAGGTGTATGAAACTGGAGCCTATTATACAGAGTGAAGTAAGTCTGAAAGAAAAATACCAACCCAGAATATTAACATGTATATATGGAATTTAGAAAGATGGTAATGATGACCTTATATGCAAGACTGCAGAAGAGACACAGATATAAAGAACAGACTTTTGGACTCTGTGGGAGAAGGCAAGGGTGGGATCATTTGAGATAATAGCATTGAAACATGTGTATAAGAAGTCGATGACCAGTCCAAGTTCAATGCATGAAATAGGGCACTCAAAGCCAGTGCACTGAGATAACCCAGAGGGATGGGCTGGGAGGGGAGTTGAGAGGGGGGTTCAGGATGGGGAACACATGTATACCCATGGCTGATTCATGACAATGTTTGGTAAAAACTACCACAATATTGCAAAGTAATTAGCCTCTAATTAAAATAAATTAATTAATTTAAAAAAAGTCGACAAGACTTAGTGACCGAACAACAACAACAAGCCATGCCCTGGCACAAAAACACCATCTATTTGCTGATAATGGCTATATTTTATCTTCAGTGCAATCCTCTTTTCTGAATGCCTAAATGCCTACTCCTCCTTTCCATTTAGATATCTAATAGATATCTCAAATTTAACACTTGCAAATGGAAATTTGATTTTTCCCTCCAAAAATATGCTTTTCGCACAATCTTACCCATTTCCTCAAAAATAAGCTCCCAGTTTTTATTTTAATTAAAAATATTATATGATGTATAGTTGATGTACAATATTATATAAGCTACAGATATACAATACTGCCGGGGGCCAGCGTGAGGAATCCCACCCGTGACATGGTCACATGGCAGAAATCCAATGGGCAAGGCGATTCGGATTTCAGGGATTCCCCCTGAGTTTCCCTGAGCATCTACACCCCCCAAATAAGGAAACCCGAATATGCCTGCTGCCAGGAGCCAGCGCGGGAATACCACCCATGACAAGATCATGTGGCAGACTCGATGGGCAAGGACGATTCGAGTTTCAGAGTTTCCCCCTGGTATTTCCTGAGCTTGTACCCCCCAAAATAAGAATCTGCCTGACATTGTACTTTTTCTAATTCTTCTGACATTCTCTGGAAAAAGTTAATTCAGGGCTTTAGTCTTCTGCATTTGAAAGGAGTGTTTCAGTTCAACCCCCTCTGATAACGCTCTAACTTAAATACTCTCATTTGCCTAACAGGTTCCCTGGACCTTTTACAGCTTGTGAATTGCTTACAGCCTCCAACTGTGAGGGGCACAAAGCTTAAGTATTTTAAAGTTACAGAGCATTTTCTAAGAGCTAAAAATCCTATTGGTGACAGGATTTCAGTGCTGACTCAATGACTGCTGCCAGACCTCCTTATTCTTTGTCTTTTGGGCACCTGGGAAGATGTTAATCAATGTAAACAGGATATGGAAAAAGATATATAGTAGTTTTGATGTTAGCAACACTAGACTTTTGAGTTAATTACCTTTCCTTTGTTATAAATCACTGTACTCCTCTTGTTACAAATTGCTATGTAAGAATGTAACTTTATTTAGTGCTTTCTGAGAATGGCACCAGACTTTGGGAAGAACAACACTTTTAATACAAATAAGTCTTCTGGTTAACAAACCCTTATCAGAAAAGAGCCATAAAATGTTAATAGGCCTTTTTGCCAGAAGATGATGTAAATCACCTAAGACTTGTGTATACAACTAGGTATGCAGAGAGAAAAGCCTGGGTTTTGAAAAGAGTCTAGGCTGCTAACACTGCATAAATTTGTATTACCCATTGATCTCTATGTACAATCAAAAAAGGTATAAAATGCCTTGAAGGACAATAGGGGCCAGGGCCAGTCATTGGGAGGACTGGTTTCCCCCGTGTCTCTTTCTCTTTCTTCCTCCCTCTCCTTTTCCGGCTGAATTCCCATCTGGAATGTGGAGGCTCGCCATGCCTACTTACTTGTCCTTGCTTCTAAGATCCACGTGAAAGGGAGCCCAAGGTGGGGCACTCTTAGATATTCAAGAGGATGCCGGTGGCCCACGTAGATGGTGCAAACCTCTTGTCTCGAGGTTTTATTGGCTTTCCACCTAAACCAAGTTATTCAGCCTCTTTTCTCCACTTAATTTTCCCACTATACTATTATTTTTTAATCTTATATTTCTAAATAAATAATTCTTTCTAAGACATCGACGCCATCCATGCTTCGAATTCCCTGGATCCACTGGGGCTGGACCCCGGCACAATACAGTGATTCACAACTTTTAAAAGTTACACTCCAAGGGCTTCCCTGGTGGTTCAGTGGTTAAGAATCTGCCTGCCAATGCAGGGGACACAGGTTTGATCCCTGACCCAGGAAGATCCCAAATGCTGCAGAGCTACTAAGCCCATGAGCCACAACTACTGACCTGCCTGTCACAAGGGAAGATCCCACATGCCACAATCAAACAAATACATGAAAAAATATATTAAAAAAAATAAAAGTTACACTCCATAAATAATTATTATAAAATATTAGCTATATTCCCTGTGTTCTCATCCTTTGATTTTTTTCTGCAGATACAAACATACATACCTGTACTACCTGTTAATAGAGGGAAAAATAAATGCTAATCTAATATGGTAAACTTTTAGATCCAACAGTTTAATTATTCCATTAAAATAATTCAGTCTCTTCTAGTCTAACAGTCTCTTTTCAGTATTTCAAACTATCTTATCCTTCCCCCGCTCCGTGTAAAAATGTTGCCAGAGTCTGTTGAAGAATGTAGCTAATATGACCTAGTGTTCATTCTGGGCAGGTAGAATCTACAAATAGTCTGGAGTATTCCATTAAAAATGGTCTGATATGGTCTGTTCTGCTCTATAAACTTGGGCTGCAGAGGTAGAGTGCTTCTCTCACTTTTTTCTTTTTTTTCTCTCTCTTTTTGGAGGGTGAGAGTCTTATGTTGCTTGCCAGAGACCACAGTCTCCACCATTTAAACCCAGTCCCCTCCTTTCCAGCTCAGCATCTTCTGCTCCATGCCCTCCTCATCAAAACTTCCAGCAGTCCTCAGGCCCCTGGAGGTCTCTCCATCCCCACCCCAGGCCAATTTTGCTAAGCCTTCCAAAGGCCAAGGGCAGCCAGTGATGCTCCCTCAGGCTCATCCCTAAGAGTGATGGAGTCAGTGTTTCTAAACCAAATAGGACAGAGATCCATTGTACAGCTGGGATTGTTAAGAAAGTCTGTTGCCTTTTCCCACACAATGCCATCAGCACTCACAACTCAGGATCCTAAAGTTATTTGGATTATTCTTAAATTTCCTTGTGCCAGTGAGAAGTGGACCCAATCAGGGGGCTGGATTCATTCACCCCTTCCTGGAACACAAATCAATTTCTGGCTTCCCATTTGCTTTTCCCCCAGCCTCCTTTCATGCCAGTGCAATGAGTGTCATGGCCTTGCTGCCAGAGGTAGAAAGGCATTCCTCTTTAATTAATTTTTTTTAAAAAGTTGTGTTTAAAATCCTCTATATTTGGTTCTTTAAAAGTTAAATTGTACATATAATATATTGGGGGAAACAATTTTTTTTTCTAGTTTAAGAAATCTAGATTTCAAAATGATCATCACAGCACAAAAATGTCATTTAGCTAATTAAAAGCTAAAGAACTCTTTTCACATGCTTGCTACACTAGTGTTTATTCCTCAGTGCTTCCCAGTTACAATTAGGTTGACATCTTGGACTGATTGTTAAACAACCATTACTGAACACACTTTTTGTGGATGATGGGTATAAGGCATATGTTGTAATAAAAGTTTTGCATGCATTATCTTTTTTAAACCTCAAAACAATTCTAGAAGAAAAGCATTTTTTTACTCTCATTTTACGAATAAGGAAACTGAGACTCAAATTGTTTAAGTTGTGCAAAAGGAATATATCTATGTATAAAGAGACAGAATTCAGTCTGTCTTGTGTTCACTGTACCATTGAATCTTTTAACATGTACCAGTAAGTTATTAGTCTTTATTATGAAAGTTCAAGTTAGTTCATTCCTCAAATTGCATTTATAACATTAAAAATTATGTTATAAATAATTTATTGCATTTACTTGCATTTACTTTGTATCATTTCTTGCATCTACTTTGTATATTTACTTGCATTTACTTTGTATATTTCTAAAATTTACTTTGTATCATTTGATCATTTGTCCTGCCAGATGATCAAATGATACAAAGTAAATGCAAGAAATATAGGAAAGTAAGAGAAGAGAAGGAAGGAAGGAGAGAGGGAGGGATGGAGGGAGGGAGGGATGGTTAATCCATAGGACATCTTCCCAAAGACAACTACAAGTTTGAAAGATTCATTCCTGTGGATTCCTGATTGTATGTGCCAGGAATGTAAAAACTGACATACACTACACTCAGAGATTTAAATAACAAAAACTTTAATAAAGAAAGTGTAAGGTATTAGTTAAGACATAGTCTAGAGTCACATTGCTGGGTGATTTGGTACAGAAGAAATGTTGGCTCTTGTTACTGTTATTACCAATGATAGTTTTTTCTTGATACCTCTAACCATCTCCATGAGCTTGCCACCTCTATCCGTAACAAGGAAATGAGTAAATTTTCATCCAACTAATTAATGCATCCTGACCAATTGATTTGAAAAATATCTTAGGTAACTATTCCTTTTATATAATAGTCCTTCAGACTTTGTAGCAATAACTCCATAAGGGCTTTTATTCACCTTTTGCCTCTAGTACTCATTACAGTACCAGGAAAATAGTTCAGTTCAGTTCAGTTTAGTCATTCAGTAGTGTACAACTCTTTGTGACCCCATGGACTGTAACATGCCACCATCAATTCCTATCATCAGTTTCCACAGCCTACTCAAATTCATGTCCATTGTGTCAGTAATGCCATCCAACCATCTCATCCTCTGTCGTTCCCTTCTCCTGCCCTCAATCTTTCCCAGCATCAGGGTATTTACCAATGGGTTGGTTCTTCACATCAGGTAGACAAAGAATTGGAGTTTCAGCTTCAGCATCAGTCCATCCAATGAACATTCAGGACTGATTTCCTTTAGGATGGATCAGTTTGATCTCCTTACAGTCCAGGGACCCTCAAGAGTCTTTTCCAACACCACAGTTCAAAAGCATCAGTTCTCTGGCACTCAACTTTCTTTATAGTCCAACTCTCACATCCATACATGACTACTGGAAAAACCATAGCTTTGACAAGATGGACTTTTGTTGGTAAAGTAATGTCTCTGCTTTTTAATATGCTGTCTAGGTTGGTCATACCCTTTCTTTCAAGGAGCAAATGTGTTTTAATTTCATGGCTGCAGTCACCATCTGCAGTGATTTTGGAGCCCCCCAAAATAAAGTCTGTCACTGTTTCCACTGTTTCCCTATCTATTTGCCATGAAATGATGGAACCAGATGCCATGATCTTCATTTTTTGAATGTTGAGTCTTAAGCCAACTTTTTCCTTTCACTTACCTCCTCTTTCACTTTCATCACGAGACTCTAGTTCTTCTTCTCTTTCTGCCATAAGAAGGTGTTATCTTCATACCTGAGGTTATTGATATTTCTCCTGGCAATCTTCATTCCAGCTTGTGCTTCATCCAGCCCGGTATTTTGCATGACGTACTCAGCATAGAATTTAAATAAGCAGAGTGACAATATATAGCCTTGATGTGCTCCTTTCCTGATTTGGAACCAGTCTGTTCCATGTCCAGTTCTAACTGTTGCTTATTGACCTTCATACTGAATTTCTCAGGAGGAAGGTAAGGTGGCCTGGTATTCCCACCTCTTTCAGAATTTTCCAGTTTGTTGTGATCCACACAATCAAAGGCTTTAGTGTAGTCAATAAAGCAAAAGTAGATGTTTTCTGGAACTCTCTTGCTTTTTGAATGATCCAGCAGATGGAGGCAATTTGATCTCTGGTTCCTGTGCCTTTTCAAAATCCACCTTGAACATCTGGAAGTTCAGGGTTCATGCACTGTTGAAGCCTGGCTTAGAGAATTCTGAGCACTCCTTTCCTAGCATGTGAGATGAGTGCAATTGTGTGGTAGTTTGAACATTATTTGGCATTGCCTTTCTTTGGGATTGGAATGAAAACGGACCTTTTCCAGTCCTGTGGCCACTGCTGAGTTGTCCAAATTTGCTGGCATATTGAGTACAGTACTTTCACAGCATCATCTTTCAGGATTTGAAATAGCTCAACGAAATTCCATCACCTTCACTAGCTTTGGTTGTAGTGATGTTTTCTAAGGCCCACTTGACTTTGCATTCCTATCTGGCTCTAGGTGAGTGATCACACCATCATGGTTATCTGGGTCATGAAGATCCTTTTGTATACTTCTTCTGTGTATTCTTGCCACCTCTTCTTAATATCTGCTGCTTCTGTTAGGTTCATGCCATTTCTTTCCTTTATTGTGTTCATCTTTGCATGAAATGTTCCCTTGGTATCTCTAATTTTCTTGAAGAGATCTCTAGTATTTCCCATTCTATTGTTTTCCTCTATTTCTTTCCACTGATCACTGAGGAAGACTGTCTTATCTCTCCTTGCTATTCTTTGGAACTCTGCACTCAAATGGTTATATCTTTCCTCTCTCCTTTGCCTTTAGCTTCTCTTCTTTTCTCAGCTATTTGTAAGTCTTCCTCAGGCAACCATTTTGACTTTTTGCATTTCTTTTTCTTGGGAATGGTTTGATCCCTGCCTCCTGTACAATGTCATGAACCTCCATCCATAGTTCTTCAGGGACTCTTGTCTATCAGATCTAATCCTTGAATCTATTTGTCACTTCCACTGTATAATTGTAAGGGATTTAATTTTGGTCATACCTGAATGGTCTAGTAGTTTTCCTTACTTTCTTAAATTTAAGTCTGAATTTGGCCATAAGGAGTTCATGACCTGTGCCACAATCAGCTCCCAGCCTTGTTTTTGATGACTTTTTAGAGCTTCTCTATCTTTGGCTGCAAAGAATATAATCAATCTGGTTTTGGTATGTTTGGTGTTGTCCATTCATAGAGTCTTCTCTCGTGTTGTTGGAAGAGGGTGTTTGCTATGACCAGTGTGTTCTCTTGGCAAAACTCTATTAGCCTTTGCCCTGCTTCATTTTGTACTCCAAGGCCAAATTTGCCTGCTACTCCAGGTAACTCTTGACTTCTTATTTTTGCATTCCAGTCCCCTATAATAAAGAAGATAACCTTGGGGGGTGTTAGTTCTAGAAGGTCTTGTAGGTCTTCATAGCACCATTCAATTTCAGCTTCTTCAGCATTATTGGTCAGGGCATAGACTTGGATTACTGTGATACTGAATGGTTTGCCTTGGAAACAAACAGAGATCATTCTGTCATTTTTTAGATTGCATCCAAGTACTGAATTTTGGACTCTTTTGTTGACTATGATAGCTACTCCATTTCTTCTAAGGGATTCTTGCCCACAGTAGAAGATATAATGGTCAATTATATTATATATAATATATTATATACTGAGTTAAATTCTCCCATTCCAGTCCATTTTAGTTCACTAATTCCTAAAATGTCTGTGTTGACTCCTGCCATCTCCTGTTTGACCACTTCCAATTTGCCTTGATTCATGGACCTAACATTCCAGGTTCCTATGCAATATTGTTCTTTACAGAATTGGACTTTACTCTCATCACCAGTCACATCCACAATTGGGTGTTGCTTTTTCTTTGGCTCCTTCTCTTAATTCTTTCTGGATTTATTTCTCCACTCTTCTCCAGTAGCATATTGGGCACCTACTGACCTGGGGAGTTCCTTTTTCAGTATCCTGTCATTTTGCCTTTTCATACTGTTCATGGGGTTCTCAAGGCAAGAATACGGAAGTGGTTTGCCATTTCCTTCTCCAGTGGACCATGTCTTGTCAGAACTCTCCACTATGACCTGTCTGTCTTGGGTGACCCTCCATGGCATGGCTCATAGTTTCCCTAAGCTAGACAAGGCTGTGGTCCATGTGATCAGTTTGGTCAGTTTCCCATAATTGTGGTTTTCATTCTGTTTGCCCTTTGATGGATAAGGATAATAGGATTATGGAAGCTTCCATAAGCTTATGGAAAATAGTAGATACACAATAACCACTTGTTGAGCTTTTCTGAAATATTAACCAGAGCCTTAAACAACTTTTCCAATCACTTATAGGAAGATGGACATTTATTTGGCCTTTTGGCTGTGTTACAGATGACCACTGAAGCTAACATTTGCCATGTAGCCACTCCAGGTAAGGCACTGTCCTAGCATTTAATTGCATGATCTCATTCCATCAATCTGGTAACCCCATGAGTTGTTGCTATTTTCTTCATTTTTTAATAGATGAAGAAAAGGAGGCCTAGAAACTTTGAGTTATATATCAAAGTCATGTAGCTAACACTCAGTTACAAAGCTGGAATTCCCCTCTGCTTATCCCCTAAGTCAGAGCTCTCAACAAGAGGCTGTTTGTCTACCATTAGTGCTGCATGGGTGCAAGTACCTCCAGTAGGATTCACACCAGAATGTCGAATGTTGATGGCAACTCTTCTCTAACTTGTTATAGTAGGACTTCGAGGCTTTCTAGGTGGTGCAGTGGTAACAATCTGCATGCCAGTGTAAGACATTCAAGAGACACAGGTTCAATCCCTAGGTTGAGAAGATACCCTGGAGTAGGAAATGGCAACCCACTCCAATATTGTTGCTTTGAAAATTCCATGGACAGAGTAGTCTTGCTAGCTACAGTCCATGGAGTTACAAAGAGTCAGACATGGCTGAGTGACTGAGCAGAGCACACACTGCTCCATGAAGGAGCCCCAGCCATGCTGAGCAACTGCATGCTTGAAACATGGCTGGTCCAAACTGAGATGTACACACCAGAATTTGAAGGTTTACTGCAAAACAAAAAACATAAAATATCCTATCAATAATTTTTCTATTGACTTCATTTTGGATGTATTATGTTAATTAATTTCGTCAATCCAAATAAGGTCTGTACTTTAGTTAATTATATTGCATCAATATTGATTTTTTAGTTTTGATAACCTGACTATGGTTATACAGGATACTAACATTAAGAAAGTGGGATCATGAAAGATGTCTGGGAAAGTTGCACTATTTTTGTAACTGTTTTATGTCTAAATTTACTTCAAAATATAAAGTTTTAAAATTAGTTCTACTTGTTTCTTTCTACGTGGCTTCTAGAAAATTTCCAAGCGCTGCCTGTGTTGCTCACATCTTATTTCTATTGAATGGTACAGCAGTAGAACATTAAGCTACAGAAAGAACAAAAGTAACATTTACACAGCTCTGCACTCTCAATTGCCGGCCCATGTTTAGAGACAGTTTAGTTTTCTTAATAAGTGGTTTTATTGTTGAAAAGCTAATTGGGCCATCAGTTAATGCAGCCCCAACACACGACTACACTGAGGTGAGTGGATCCAGAGGTCTTTGAGTCAATCTATGATTCCAGGAAGAAACACACTAAAACTCTTCCCAGAAGACAGCCCTATTCCTCAAAATCTCCTGTGAACATGTCCACCACCTCTCTCAGGAAACTGCTCTGGGTCTTCATATCACTGAAGTCAGAAATGTTCCCTCTTTGCATTATAAGTAGTTACGACTTTATTTCTTTGACATATCCTAGAGTTATGAGGAAGGTAAACTACCTAAAAACTGTCCTGAGAGCAGAGAATAGGTTGTGCTTTCTGTACTTGCTTGAAAGAGCTTGAGTTAATGCCTGTGCTTGAATAAATATGCTAAGCATGGTTCAGTTGTAGGGTAATGAGAGACAAAATGCTTTTAAAATACCCCTCGGTTGCACCTTTGTGATTTGAAAAACACCAATCTAATCCTATCTACTCATTTTACAGATGAGGTTGCTGAGGACTGATGGACCTGGAGGGCTTGTTACACAGAGGCAGAACTCGAGTGTAGGTGTCCTGATTCCGAAGCTAAAACTCTCTCACTCACTCACCGCTGTAACAGCTAAAGAGCAAGCAGTGATCTAATGTAAGCTGTTAATTTTGTTTAGTTTACATTCCCATTCTGGTCTCCACAAAGTTGGACAGAGTTCTCTGAGACCATGGTGCCACCAGGAGGCCCAGCCTCGCCACACGAAGAGGCCACATGGACAGAGATCCCCAACCAGCCCCCATCTGTTTAAGAAAACCCAGGGGAAGCCCAGACATGTGAGTAAAGAAACCATCTTCTTATGTTCAGTCCACAACAGACACCAGGTAAAACAGAAGAACCCCATCAGTGAGCCCAATCCACCTTGGAGAATAATGAGAAATGGTCAACTATTGTTTAAAGCCAGAAAGTTTTAGAGTAGTTTGCTGCAAAGTGATATATTACAGAAACAATGTCTGTGGAACTATTGTAAGAGTGCTGTGATTCTCAGGAGCTAAATGCTTCCTTAATTGTAATAAGATCTCAGTTTATTCTGGAGAGTTCACTTCACTGCACAGGATATCAATATTTACCTAGCATTTTAGGGGGACCCTGGAAAGTCATAAGGGCTTCCCTGGTAGCTCAGCTGGTAAAGAATCCACCTGCAATGCAGGAGACCCCAGTTTGATTCCTGGGATGGGAAGATCCACTGAAGAAGGGATAAGTTACCTACTACAGTATTCTTGGGTTTCCCTGGTGGCTCAGCTGGTCAAGAATCTGCCTTCTGTGTGGGAGACCTGGGTTTGACCCTTGGATTGGGGAAGATCCCCTAGAGAAGGGAACAGCTACCCACTCCAGTATTCTGGTCTGGAGAATTCTATGGAACATACAGTCCATGGAGTCACAAAGAGTCGGACACTACTGAGAGACTTTCACTTTCACTTGGCAAGTCATGGACAATGCAATGCAAATTGCAACACTATGCTGGCAACATGGAGAATTTACTTGATGCAGAATAAGAGCTGAGAAAGTATATTCATGTAAATAAAGGATTTCTAACATCTCAAGGTTTCCTTGTTAAATTGGCTGAAGTGCAGTGAGAGACAAATATTTTGGAAGGCAGATGGAGAAGGCAAGTCTAAGACTCTTCTCCTGACACACAACTCTATGGACAAAAGTGAACACTGAGACACAGCAAATTATTTGCAAGTGACAGCCCTTTCATTTGTACCCAGAGCTGCTGTTAAGGACCACCACTGCCTCAGCTTGATCCAATTACTGCGCTGTGTACCTTATCACACAGCTTCGTTTTGTTCTTCTCCTGTCCTAGGATCTGTGCCTCATTAAGATAAGATCTGACAGCCTCTGTCAATGCCGAGTTAGAGCTGGTGGCTTCTCTTTATTTGGCCACAACTGCAAGTTCCATGGACTTATATTCAGTCACACAAAAAGGAGGGTGTCATTTGCTGGGGAGATTTTCATTTACCCTGCTGTTATTTATCCCATCCTGGGCATGTAAGCAAGTACAATTTTCTAGTCTCTTATCAACAACATCTCATCCCCTTCACATTCCTTTTCATGAGGCTAAAGAGCTATTTCTTGATTATAAAAATATTTCTAATAAGGAGATTATAAATTCATACAGTGTTTTGTGACATGGGTCAACATGTTCTCCTTTTTGCTTTTTTTTCCCCCCTCACATTCTTGCTGTTCTCCCAAAAAGCTATATACAGGATCTTGTTGAGAAAATTCAACTCCTGCACCTTTAGTGGGCTTGATTTCCTTTCAAACTGACAAGGACTCAGTTCTTGACTGTCTGCCTTCATTTATCCTTTGCACTTTAGATCTGTCTTCCTCACTGGCTCCCAGCACAGTCCATATGGAAATAAAATACATCCACATGTGAAATGAGAGTGTCTTCCCTCCCTGGTATTTGTGTCCAATATAATATATTTATTTCAGTGACAGGGTCCAGTGGTCAAAGATATAGTAAGACCAGAAGTACATGAGCAGAGAAAGGATTGAAGTGATTCCCTGGTTACTCAGGCAAAAGCGGCAGAAGGAGAGAAGGGTCCCAGGAGCCTGGTAGGTTCTGCCTGAATTATCTACATAATTACTTCAACCCTTTACATTGATAATGGAGACTTACACTACAATTACACAGGCCAACAAAAGTTTATTTATTTTTTCACATTCCCTTAGTAATGAGAGAAATGCAAGCGAGTGGAGCAACCCATCATAATTTAGGTTGAAGCTGACTTCCATGACTGTGATGTTTTGGGGGAATTTGTGAAGTATTATAGAGGCAAATTCTGAAATAAATAGAAAGAAAGTGTAGTGAAAGTGTTAGTCACTTAGTTGTGTCCATCTCTTTGCAACCCCATGGACTAGGGGTCCATGCTCCCCTAGGGTCCAGGGGTCCCCCATGATCCAAGGGTCCAGGCTCCTTGGTCTATGGGATTCTCCAGGCAAGAATACTGTAGTGGGTTGCCATTTCCTTCTCCAGGGGATATCCTGACCCAGGGATTGAACCCGGGTCCCCCACATGACAGGCAGATTCTTTATCTACTGAGCCACCAGGGAAGCCCATAAAAATATAAAGAAAAAAACCCAAAAAACTAACTTTGTAGCCTCTTCTCAGCCCAATCTCTAGACTCAGCATGCTAAAGGGCTCCACACTAGGCCTTACCCTCTTTTATTTTTTATTTGATTAATTTTCCTTTTTGGCCATGGGGCACAGTACGTGAGATCTTAGTTCCTTGACCAGGGACTGGACCCCCACTCCCTGCACTGGAGGCACAGAGTCTTAACTGTTGGATGCCCAGGGGAGTCCCCTTATCTTCTTTTTAATCTACGTTCTTTCCCTAATCTCACTCCACTCCCATGATTTCAAGTATTATTCACACTCCCAAATGTGTATTTCCAGCCAGGACCTCCCTCTGAGAGCACGCTTGACATATCATTGCAGAGGTAGCCACCTCTTTTCAATCCTACTAGGACTTCTATTATCTTCACTTCTGGTACCAATAGAAGATGTCTGTGCCACATCCTGCCCTCAAACAAGTATGACCATGATCTCCTTTAATTCTCATGGGTCTAAGCAGTAGAATCTACAGTTATCTTTTTTTCTGGGTAAAGAAACTGACACGGAGGGTCCATGAGTCATTCAGTGTTTCACAGTCACAAAGGAATGGAACTTGAACTTGAGGGCAGAAGTGTTTGGGTCTCAAACCTCTATTTACAGTGTTCTAGTTCTCTATTGTGATTACTATTTTGTGTACACATTTGTGATTTAGCATATGCTATTTTGAATTACCATAGCCATCATCATCACTATTATTATACTATTAACTCTTGCTTCTTCCTCCTCTAATGCCAGCCCTTATGCAGGGACCCTGTCTAGTGTCTCTGCATGCTTACTTCTCACAAAGCCTTACAGAATACTTTGTTACTGAGGTGAGGTTTCACAGAAAGCCAATATTGCAATTAACAGCCTGGCAAGAAGACTAAGTCAAGAGGTTTAAAAGAGCATTTTTACTAATCAGGTTTTTAACCCATTACTCAGGTCTCTAAAAAGCTAGAGAACATGTGGTTTGTGCTATGCCTGATTTATAGGGGTATAAAATGATTCTGTGACTTCTTCTCCAGAATACATTTTGCAGAGATAGATAGAAATGAAATATTAAATGCAGGTCAGATTCTTTCAGCTCTGCATATTGTACTTTGGAGGTCACCAGGCCAAAATCTAGGAGACTAGCATAGAAAGCCTTTTGAGGGTAGGGATTTATTATTCTTGGGACAAAGGATGTAATCAAAAGGCTTGTTCCTAACACTACTGGGGATCAGCCTCTTGTCTTAAAGACTGTTTTTTGCTGTTTTTAGCTTTTGTCACATTGTTCTGTCATTTAGTGTCAAATGGGGCAAGTTCTCATTCCCTTTGTAACTAATCATTGCTGACACACAGTTAAAAATCTTTTACTCCAGAGAGTCTGCCTGTGGTGTTTCAGGTCAGCCTCACCCCAGGTGAAAATACCATACATGGTGTCTCTGAGTCTGGGATCTAAAAATACAACAAGCTTGTTGTATGCTGGTACTTTGTAGTACATGAGGCTGGATCATCTATCACTGAGACGATGTGCTGTCCAACAGTCCACAGTAAGGCCATCCCTGGCTTTGTTCAAAGTCCTCTGGAGGCAGCGAATGAAAGAGGGCCTCATCAACTCACTCCCCCTGCCCAGCCCTGCAGGAAGACCCCAGTGTGGGATTTATTTTTTCCTTGACTTTTGGACATGGTTTCCCAGGACTTCAACACTGTGAAGCCATATGGCTATTTGTTTGTTCCGATTTCTTTTCTAGTTGTTTCTCATTAGTGTAAAGAAATCCTATATTTTTAATCAGGGATGATTGAGATATAATCATTTATACAGCGAAATCCACCTCTTTGGGTGAGCAGTTCTATGAGTTTTGACAAATGTGTACAGTCATGTAACCATCACTAAAACCCAGATACAAAAGAGCTCCAAAATACACATTTGTGTCCTTTGTGGTCAACTTCTTTCCACAGCTCCAGTCAGTCACACAGCTGATCTGTTCTGTCTTTGTAGAAGCAGACCATATTTGGACTTTGAATCTGGCTCTTTAAACTTACCATGATGATGCATTTGAAATTCATCCATGTTGCTATGTATATCCATAGCTTGTTCTTTTTTATTGCTAAGTAGTACTCTATTGTACAAAATCACTGCAGATGTTGATTGCAGCCATGAAATTAAAAGACACTTGCTCTTTGGAAGAAAAGTTATGACCAACCTAGATAGTGTACTAAAAAGCAGAGACATTACCAACAAAAGTGCATCTAGTCAAAACTATGGTTTTTCCAGTGGTTATGTATGGATATGAGAGTTGGACTATAAAGAAAGCTGAGCACTGAAGAACTGATGCTTTTGAAGTGTGGTATTGGAGAAGACTCTTGAGAGTCCCTTGGACTGCAAGGAGATCAAACCAGTCAATCCTAAAGGAAATCAGTCCTGAGTGTTCATTGGAAGGTCTGATGCTGAAGCTGAAACTCCAATACTTTGGCCACCTGATGCAAAGAGCTGACTCATTGCAAAAGACCCTGATGCTGGGAAAGTTTAAAGACAGGAGGAAAAGAGGATGACAGAGGGTGAAATGGTTGGATGTCATCACCAACTCAATGGACATGAGTTTGAGTAGGCTCCAGGAGTTGGTGATGGACAGGGAAGCCTGGCGTGCTATAGTCCATAGGGTTGCAAAGAGTTGGACATGACTGAGCAACTGAACTGAACTAACTCCATAGTAAGAACATACCACAGTTTATCCATTCACCAGTTAAAGGACATTTGGATTGCTTCCAGTTTGGGATAGTTATGAATAAAGCCATTCATATACAGGTTTTTGTTTACAAGGTTTTTTTTTTCCCTTTGGGGTAAATATGCTTGCTAAATCTATGTTGAGTGCATATAACTTTGTTTTCCAAAACAGCTTTTTATCATTTTATATTCCTAACCATCAGTCTGAGTTGCTCTGTATCCTCCTTAGCATTTGGTACTATGTTTTTTATTTGCTTCTTTTGTTTTTGCTCTTTAGTGATTTTAGTTAGTGTGTTATGATATCTCATCTTGTGATTCTAATTTGCATTTTTTAAAGGCTAATTATACTCTGTATCTTTTCATTGCTTATTTGCCATTTTTATATCTTCTCTGGTAAAGTGTTAAATATTTTGCCTATGTTTTAATTAATGCTTGATATCCTTATTATTGGATTTTGACCACTCTTTGTACATTCCAGATACAAGTCCATGGCAGTTAAGAGACATTCCAAAAGATTAAATTTCACCTGCTGTGTACTATAACTTTTCTTTCAGCGGAAACTCAGCAAGAGCAAGAAGACTTACACTTTTCACAGTTTGAAGGCACAAAAATGATCAGATGTAGATTTGAGCTCTTTTGAATAAGATTACTCTTCCTTTTGGAGAAGGCAATGGCACCCCACTCCAGTACTCTTGCCTGGAAAATCGCATGGATGGAAGAGGCTGGTAGGCTGCAGTCCATGGGGTCGCTGAGGGTCAGACACGACTGAGCATCTTCACTTTGACTTTTCACTTTCATGCACTGGAGAAGGAAATGGCAACCCACTGCAGTGTTCTTGCCTGGAGAATCCCAGGGATGAGGGAGCCTGGTGGGCTGCTGTCTATGGGGTCGCACAGAGTTGGACACTACTGAAGCGACTTAGCAGCAGCAGCTCTTCCTTTAATTTTTGGAAGACATCGTTTAATGAAGTAAAGTGTCCAAAGACCTGACACCTGGTCCCCTTTATTCTATCACATTAATTGGCTTCATGATTTTATCCAGTCTATGTCTTTAAACACCACCTCCATGCAAATGATTTCTGAATTTGTATCTCCAGTCTGACCTCTAGATCGTATCTCTGACTCTAGATACATACCTCTGACTGCCTAGTCAGTATCTCTATCTAGAAGTCAATACACATTTTAAAATTCAGCATGCCACAAACTGAACTCCTGATCTTCCACCCAAAAGTCGTTCCACTTCAGTTCTATCCCTCCCAGTTGATAGCACTTTATGCTTCCACTTACTCAGGTCAAAGTTTTCAAGTGATTCTTAGCTCTTTCTCTTGTACCCTACATCCAACTCATCTATAATGATATTGTCTCTACTGTGCATATACATAAAGAATGTAATTACTTCTCAAAAGTTCCTCTGCAACCATCCTGATCTAAGCACCATTGACTCTCATCTGGATTACTGTAATGTCCACTTGAGGAGGATTTCCACCTCCTGCCTTACCTTTCTCCTCAAACCCCACCCCCATAGGCTACTGTCAACAGAGCAATCCCAAAAATCAATTCAAAACTTAATTCAACTGGGAGATTGGGATTGACATATATACACTCCTATGTTCCCAGGTGGTGCTAGTGGTAAAGAATTCACCTACCAGTGCCAGAGACATAGATTCGATCCCTGGGTTGGGAATATCCCCCGGAGAAGGAAATGGCAACCCAAAAGAATATTATATGCTTGCCAGGAACTGACGGAGGGGCCTGGCGGGCTACAGTCCAGGGGCCTGCAGAGATAGGCACAGCTGTGCACACAGCACATTAGGTATAAAATAGATAACTACTGAGAACTGACTGTATAGCCCTGGGAAGTCCACTCAGTGCTCTGCAGTGACCTAAATGGGAAGAAATCCAAAGGAGAGGGGATAGATGTATGCGTACAGCTGATTCACTTTGCTGTAAGGCAGAAATGAACACAGCATTATAAAGCAACCATTCTCGAATACGGAGAGGGAAATGGCAACCCACTCCGGTATTCCTGCCTAGAGAATCCCGTGGACAGAGGAGCCTTGGTGGGCTGCTGTCCCTCAGGTCTCACAGAGTCAGACGCAAATGAAGCGACTTATCATGCATGCATGCATTGGAGAAGGAAATGGCAACCCGCTCCAGTGTTCTTTCCTGGAGAATCCCAGGGACAGAGGGGCCTGGTGGGCTGCTATCTATGGGGTTGCACAGATCTGGACACGACTGAAGTGACTTAGCAGCAGCAGCAACATACTCCAATAAAACGAAACAAAATAGAACACTCCCAAACCTAATTCAAGCAACTACTCCTCTTCTTAAAATCCTGATGTGGCAAAGTCAAAGCCCCCATCTTCACAATGATCCCTAAGGTTCTGTGTGACCTCTTCCCTCCCCCACTATTTCCAGATTCCTTTCTGAAAAGGTTTCATGGCACTGTTATTATCACCCAATGCCAGCACTGTATTTTCCAAATAACTTAAAGTTAAATGGCACAAATGAAAAACTACATTACTCATGTCAAACATGCAACAAGTCAATAGTAGAGCCACAAGCAGAATTTTGTGCCTTGCCCACTTCTAAGACTATAGTCTAACTACTAGATATTTTATCTTCTCAGGAGCTATAATAACCTTGTCAAGAAATAAAAATAGTTGGCAATTATTCATTAATTACTGTTTTCTGAGTACCTTGTATACATTTTCTTTAATCTTCACAACTCTACATGGTATTTATAATTGTATTCATTCTTTAGGGGCTGAGCCTAAGACTCAGGATGGGTAGGGAACATCCTTCAAGCCAAATTGCGGGGTAGAGAAGCATTCAGGTGGGCCAGGTTACAAACCCAATCTCATTATTGCCTTATCCTTCTCCCTTTGTCAAAAGTAGGTAAAAATACGAAGAAAAATGCAAAGATTATTTTCCCTAGGTTTCTTGTATAAAAGATATCAAAGGTGAACATTGTTATGCTTTGTAATTCCATCTCCAAAACACTCTGTACGTGCTTATGCCTTCCTTATTGTTTCTCCTCTTTTCTAACCCATGCCCACATAGGTGGCAGAGGCCTTATAACCCTGGAAGAAATGCTGCCAGTGAAGAACATGAAACGCTAAAGAAAATAGTGAATTTGCAGGATATGAATCAAGTTCTCCTGCCGTGAGAACCAGCCAGTCTAATCAATATATAGATCTACTTAGCTTTATGAACTAAACGGTCCTGAAAAGTTGTCTATAAAATAAATATTTGTATATGAAAATCATACATTCCCACTGCCTTCCTCTGTGATTTTAGAAAGTTGTTCCCTCACATACAAAGAAAAATATTTACCCTACTATATTATAGAAGGATACTAGTGAAACCAAACACATTCTTGAAGGAATAGTCTGAGTGTCAACACCACTCATGCAAGAAGTTCATCAAATGAACAAACAATCTATATGATCATTGATACTCCTGCAAAAGCACAACTATGTCAAAACACACAATCAATTCCCACTCAAATATTTAAACAGCATTCCTAGGCTGTGATGCTGGGAGTTTAATAACACCCAGTGGAAATAAATGAAAATAACTTTCTGGAGAGTTGCTGGGTGTCCTCTGCTTGGCAGTTAAGTTGTTACCACCGCTTTAACGAGCCACATACTCCTTTACCAATCAATAGAACTTTGCTGACCTTAATGAGTATCTAACTGATTTTAAAAGAGAGAGAGAGAGAGAGAGAGAGAGAGAGAGAGAGAGAGAGAGAGATTCTATGTCTCTTACCTGATAAGAACAATTGTAGTGTCACTTGAGATAAGAGGAAGCTTCCTACTACTTCTATATAAGCCTGAAAACTTTAGAGCAAGATGTCAGGTATATAAATCAGAATGTGGCCTCCTGTGTTAGCTACTGAAATGTCATTCTGTGCAACTTGGGAGAATCCTATCTGGGAGCAGCTTGATTGTCTCCTCTTCAAAAATGTGCAAAGTAATGGCAATGACTCATAAAGTCATCCATAGAATTAAGTATTAATTTACTCACATGTCTTATCTAATTTAACCCTCATCAGTCACAAAATAAGTAGTATTTATCATGATCTGACAGATTCAGAAACTGAAACTTGGAAAGTAGAACTCACTTATTCAGTATTAAGCAGCTAATAGAATTTGAATTAAGGTCTTTCCTAACAAGAGGTCTGTGCTCTCCTTTTTAGCAAAGCAGTTACCTTATTGTAGGCCTTCAAATGAGTTTATACGTTTAGTGACTCATTTATGGATCAGCAGGTAAGTATTTATCCAATGGATGACTGAATAAATGAATACATTGTGGGTGAATTCACATGCATGTGTATATAATGTGTGTGCAAATTCATGCCATTGAAACTTTCATACTTATTTTATATCAGTGGAATAGAATGAGTCCTGATTAGAAAGTTATTGCCCATAACAAATTATAAAGAAATAGAAGAAACAAAAACACCTAACCACCACTAACCCGATACTAAAATTAGCTTCTTTTTTCTTGTGATGAATTCACAGTTTTCCTAGACAAATTTCCTTTACTGAAATAAGAGCTGTGGGCTTTGGAAAACTGTCATCAAACCAGATGTGTCAGTGCTTAGCAATCATACCATTTCTGAAAAATAAAGCCAGTACAATTATAAACATGGCAGACATCATCAAATTTTCTAATATAGTGTAAGAAAATGCTTGTACTGTTGCTAAAGCTTTTGAATTATTAATAGATCTGTTTTTAAGAATGTTGACGTTTCGGTTGATTTGAATGTCCCTTAACAAAGTGAGGTTTAGCATTCGGGCTAGGGTGGCAGGCCAAGTTACAGATCCAAGTCCTAGATACACAAAAGGCATTAGCAGTCAGGGTGGAGAATTCCCAGTGAGGGAAACCATTCTGGTGGCAGCTACTATTTCCAGTCTGCTTAGTTCTGAAACTCCCTAATGAGGGAAAGAAAGTGAAACTGTTAGTTGCTCTGTCATGTCCAACTCTTTGCAACCCCATGGACTGTAGCCCACCAGGCTCCTCTGTCCATGGAATTCTCCAGGCAAGAATGCAGGAGTGTGTTGCCATTTCCTTCTCCAGGGCATATTCCCAACCCAGGGATCAAACCTAGGTCTCCTGTATTGCAGGCAATTTCTTTACTGATGGAGTTAAAGGAAAAGAGCATAATTCTTGAGATCAGGTGTCCTTGATTCAAATTCCAATTTTTTAATTTATTATTCTATTTAACAAATACTTACTTTCATTAAACAGGTACTAGCTGCTTGAAATCCCATGGACAGAGGAGCCTGGTAGGCTGCAGTCCATGGGGTCACAGAGTCAGACATGACTGAGTGACTTCACTTTCTCTTTTCACTTTCCCGCATTGGATAAGCAATGGCACCCCACTCCAGTACTCTTGCCTGGAAAATCCCGTGGACGGGGGAGTCTGGTAGGCTACAGTCCATGGGATGGCTAAGAGTCGGACATGACTGAGCAATTTCACTTTCAGTTTTCACTTTCCTGCATTGGAGAAGGAAATGGCAACCCACTCCAATGTTCTTGCCTGGAGAATCCCAGGGACAAGGGAGTGTAGTGGGCTGCCATCTATGGGGTAGCACAGAGTCGGACATGACTGAAGCGACTTAGCAGCAGCAGCAGCAGCAGCTGCTGCTTTCTCAGGAGCTATCTAAACAAAGGCTGATGATTGTAAATGGCCCAGTATCCCAGCCAGCCCTCCTTTGTTAAATCCTTCTCTGCGGAGTTGGGGTAGGGAGGACTTTCATTTAAAAAAAACCACACCAGCATGGAGCAGGTTCTGACCAAAGGGAAGGAGGGGTCTCTGCATTTCTGGGTCACAGACCAGTGAAGTGTAAAGATGTTTCTCCTGATATCTTTGAATAGAGCAGTACTGGACGGGGCAGTGAGTGGCCTGCCCATTCCCTTTAGCTCTGACTGTCCCAGGGCAAGCTATTATGGGCTGCTAACTGCAAGCACCTATGACTCTGCACGAGGGCTTTCTCTGGTTTCTAACAGAGGGCAGGGCCTGCTACTCCTTTTCAGAGTAGCATTCTTCAGTAAGGCGTGCGGGTATGCTCAGTCATTTCAGTCGTATCTGACTCTTTGTGACCCAATGAACTGCAGCCTGCCAGGCTTCTCTGGCCATGGGATTCTCCAGGCAAAAATACTGGAGTGGGTTGCCATTTCCTATTCCAAGGGATCTTCCTGACCCAGGAGTTGAACCTGTGTCTCCTGCATCTCCTGCATTGCAGGCAAATTCTTTACCCACTGAGCCAGCCGGGAAGGCCCGTTCTTTAGTAATAGATGGGAATCCCACCCTTAGGTGGGACATTGCTGATGTAAGTTCCTTATAGTCTCCCAGCATTTGGCAACCCAGAAGTCCACTGCACACACACTAGCTTCCTCCCTTCTCTTTCCTGGCTCATATCTGCATTCCACTACTGGCATTTCCTGAGATCATCTCCCCCACAAACTGATATACAGAAAGTCCCATACATTCGAATGAGTTCTGTTCCAAGAGCAAGTTCATAAGTCCAATTTGTTCCTAAGTCAAACAAAGTCAGCCTAGGTACCCAACTAACACAATTGGTTATACAGTACTATACCATAATAGGTTTTTCACACAAATAATACACATTAAAAGAAAATAAAGAAAACATTTTTAATCTCACAGTACAATACCTTGAAAAGTACAGTCACACAGCACAACAGCTGCATACGAGAGCTGGTACCCACATATGCGTCTTTGAAAGTTTGCAATTTGAAAGTTCACATGTAACAGTCTCCCTACACTTAAATCTTTGTCTCAGGGTCTGTTTCTGGGAGACTCGACCTAAGACAAAGACTAAAGGACTTGTGTGTGAAAACATATCAAGTGTGTACAGGGCATGGCCCCCCACCCCCAGCAACACAGTCTGTGCTGGTGCAGGTAGAAAACCGTCTGCAAGTCTTCCCACCTCTACACTCCAACTCTGTGGTCAAGGAGCTATTTGGGGAGTTGTCTTGTCCCAAGACACACACGGCCAGTTGATCCGTAACAATTCAGGTTAACTGCACAATTCCTCTTAGCCATGTTTTTTTTTTTTTTTTCCCCCAATAGTAAATACTACAACACTATATCATCTGAAGTTGGTTGAATCCCCAGATGTGGAACCATAGATGTGGAGGGCAGACTAAGTAATGTAGCATTTTTAATGGAGCAGGAGGGTCATTGCCCCTGACTGCCATGTTGTTCAAGGTTCAACTTGTACACCCATTTCCATGACTTAACTTTCAAAAAAGCTTGAGCATGCATGCAACACAATGCCAATGAATGTAAGGAAAGTAATGACAGAGAACATATAAGGCCAGGATCACTCTCAAGAAGCAAAGTCAATGATCTGTTAACAACGAGAAATGGGAACCTGTGCCAAAGGTTAAACACACAGTCTTCCAGAGGACAGCATCCTGGGAAGAGGTAGACAGGGAGCAGGACTTCCATAGCTCCAGCAGGCTCTAGGTGAGAGCACATCCAGAGGACCAGCTGAAAGCAGAAGAAAGGAAGAAAGCCATGATAGCTAATGGAGACCCAAGGGCCACACTGTGGAATTTTCCTGAGAAAGGAGGCATACAACAGCTTCATTATTCTGGCAAGGCTGTTGAATTCCTGGGAGTATTTGTGGAAATAGGAAGAGAACAGGGATGGTGTGGCTAAAAGCACCACCATGAGAAGAGGCTTTAAAGGGGTGAAAGGAGAGAACAGGGAGAATTAGTGAGCAAGAAAGCATCCACTTGGGACGTGAGGCCAAGGTCCAGAGGCCTTGCTCCTTCACATGGTGAGAAGCCACAATCTCCCCACCTTCATCCCTTTACTGCATGGTTTCAGAGCAAGCAGGTGAGCGCTTCAGTGAAGAACTGCTGATAATAGTCACCAGCGGACTCTATTCCCCTGGAAACCAGCTGAGGCAGACACTCCATCTGCCACACAGAGAAGAGGATCTACTTCTGACGGCCACACAGCGGAGGAAACAATGGTTGGCCAGAGGGAGCCAGACGCCCTCACAGTGTGAGAGGAAGGGCCTCATCACCCGATCGGCTCCAGCACTTCCTACCTGAATTCCTACTCTGGTCAAGAATTTCAGAATGAGAACATTCCTATTCAACTGCCTCTCCATCCTACCCCACCACACACGTGAACGTCCATTTCCATGAGTGAATTTTCAGAGGCTGGCGTCTCAGCTGAAGGAAGCACCGTGTGGGTTAGGAGTGTTGCTGTGGGGGTATAGATGAGGGATCCTGAGGTGGAAGGAAGAATGGAGAGGGCAGCATGGTGTCCTTCTGTTCCCCCAACGTGTTTCTTCCCCACCACCAGATCGACAGGCAGCTGTTCTTGGACCAAAAGGAAGAAGTTAGGATGTATGGAGCTAAATTCACAGATGTTATAAGGTTCTGGACCCAAGTTACTCTGGTCTGGAATCCAGATGACAAAGTACAGTGCAGAGAGGGGGAGAAGGCCTTTCTTAGCCTTTCTCATGGGCTTCCAGCCCCACGATACCCCTCACGATGGTACAGCTCAGTCTCCCAAAAGGCTCTTCGGGCCATTCCCAGACTGTGCCAAGAAGAGTCTCCTGTCCAATGACCCTGCAACGCTGCTGAAACACCTTGCAAAGAACTTGAGAGACTGAATCCTAAGTGAATGTATCCCAGGGTGAGCCTACACACATGATTAGTGAATCAAGTGGGAGATGGGCTGGGATTCTCAAACGAGCAGCTAGGGGCTCTGAGCTGGTAAAGCTCAGGTAGTGATGTTTATTAGCCATCATTTATAAGATCACAGTCGTCAGATTACACAAGTAGTTAGGCATCCAGACATGGGGTACATAAGTAGATGTAACAGAGCTCATTGCTGGCTCTGCATTAGTGAAGGTGATTCCACAAGGCTCTTTTGGGAACAACTAATATGTATGGAACAGATGTTGAAACACCCTCTAACTTTTAGAGACCTATGAGAACAAAATGTTTCTACCGAAGAAAAAGAATGTGGAGATGGAGTAGGAAATGCTTCTGGGTGTTTTAAAACTTACTATTAGAGAAGAAGCTTCACCAGTTCTTCACTAGGCAAAAATACATCATTCTAAGGGCAAATAGAAAAGAAAAACATTGAAGTTGTTTTGTATTGACTTCACCTGTCATTCTGGTGGTTGCTCAAACATCCCCTTAATTCCCAGAGATGCTTTTGAACTATTGAACTGTGCACTTGAGTTTGGTGTCCACATTTTGTTAGGCCTTGAATAAATGTACCACTGAAGGAAAAAAAAAAAAATAGAGGACATAAATCATTGTGGAAAGAAAAAAAAAAAAGTGTGATGTTTCACCTTGGGTCATCCCGTGGAATAAGAAAGAGCTGACCACTAGCCACAGTTATACATCTTGTAAATCCCAAGGCATGAAAAACATCTCTTCCTGTCCCACTGAATGCCCCATGGCCATAACCACTGCCTCCTATTCATCCAGAACAGAATGGAAGGGACATCACTGGAGCACTTTTTTTCTGAGCTCGAAGATATTGAAATGACCTTTGGCTCGAAGTGAGAATTATTTCACCAAACAATTAGCCAAACAGCCATTTTAAGAGTCCCTTCTCCAACAGTGACACGCCCTTCCCTCCCCTACCAAAGAATGAATTGACTGAATAAGTAGATTGCCTACATGGATCAATTGTTTCATAAACAAATAGTCTTTGCCTTTAGACTTGTATCCAGAAATATTTGGTAAATCATATTTTATCCTATGAGAAAGAAAAGGCACACTACTAAGAGTTAGGAGTCCAAGGCTCTTAACTTACTTAGCAACTGAAGAGCAGTGCGACCTTTATACGTTTTGATTTCCTCATCTGTGAAAGGGCCTGAGTAGCAACTTTGGTGCTCTCCAAGGTGCTGCTGGACCTAACATTCTCCGATGTTTGATTCTCGTTGCAAAGCACAGAAATGCTTTTGAAAACTGCCACCACATATATGTTGCACCTTCAGAGACAGTTTTATGAGATGTAAGCCCTTCTCAGGAGAAAATTTACTATTCAATAGAACAAAAATTAGTTAAAGTATTCTCAGACATCTTTATTTTCCATTTACTTTTTGAATTGAGATAAGTGACAAATAGCATTGTGCATTTCAGAGGTACAACATAATAATTGGATGTAGGTATATATGGTTAAGTAATCAATGCCAAGAAAACTTCCTGATGTGATGAGCTCTGTAACATGTTTTTGATATAAAATTACACTCAGGAAAGTTCCTTTGTGGAGACACAGTGTAATAGAGAAAGTTGACATTTGGGGGCTTTGACCAAGAAAGCATACTACAGAAAAGAGTAAGCTCAAGTCTGAGTTCACAGCTATTGTGCATCTCAGAGACATGAGTTGTTTGGCTCAGCATGGGTCTGCAGTGACAGCATAATAGATATATTTCTCACATTGTCTCACTAATCCTTACCAATACTAGATAAATAATCCTATGAAGTGGTTATCAATATTATTGCAATTTTACAGATGAGGAAGACTTAGACCATAAGTGTCAGGCCAGGGCTTAAATCCAGTTATGTCTTGACACCAGAAGCTATAATTGCCACTTCTATTCAATCCTTCAGGACATGTTAAGCAGCCAGTAGGCTGGGCTTTGCTTTTGGAGATGCAAGTCCAGACCGAGTGGCAGGACCACACCTTTTTTTATAAAATCTCTTCTGGCCACATCTGATGCCAGGCTCAGGCTTACTAGGTCATCCTGAGGCTTTCAGCAGAAGTTTAGGCAAGTTGACAAAGGAAAAGGAGGATTAAAGAACATGTCCTTCAGATTAATTCAAAGTCCTGGGACCCTTTCCTCTCCTCTTGCTCTTGGCAAGACTTGAGGCAGTGTGCAACTGAGCAGAGAAAATATTGAAAAGGAAATCTATCAGAAAAGAAAAATAACTTGAAAAGAGATTCAACAAGAAACACCTAATCTTGTATCAGCAGACACTATTCTACACATCCTCAGCTCTAGTCTTCATCACAGCCATCTCTCAACTGCGGAGGCAGAAATAATATCTGCCCACTCTGCCTCACCAGAATGCTGTAGAAGTCAATGAAAATGCATGAAAAGGGTTTAAATCTCATTGAAATTGGTTAAATGGATTCAGGGTGCTCTCTTTATGTATTATTACAAATTATCTTTGGTATCATAAGTAGCAGCCACTCAAGAGAGCTCTCCCCTCTCTCCATGCAGAAACTTATTTTTACCACCCACGCAGTGGTTTTTGATAAAACTGTTCTTCCTCTTGTAAAGAAAACCAGCAACTTGCTATAAAATTATTTTCTTGGGATTACATTTGAAATGACACAACTCCAGCAAGTTCCCAATCCATAATATATTTCTGACTTCATCTTTAAACTCTCTGCATATTCTCATCTCTCTCCCAAGTGTGTGTGTGTGTGTGTGTGTGTGTGTGTGTGTGTGTGTGTTTAAAAGCCAGACTCCTAGGACCAAGACAAAGCAAAGGAATGCATCCTTGGGGGAAATGCTGTCAGTGACACGAAGGTTCTGGTCTTCTGAGACATCCAATATTATTTAGCTTAAAGCATAGTCCTGGCTTCCAAGGCAATAGAGCCAGCTGAAACTAGGATCCTAAAATTAAGAGAGAGAGAGAGACGGAGGGAGAATGTTGTATCTACAATTCCCATGTTAACTCAAAAAAGAGAGAAAGATGTTTCCAGAGAGGAAATAATCTTTTTCTAGATTCATCATGTAGGAAAATTCAGTGCTTTTCTGAAAAGCTCTGTGTAGGATGCTTTTAGCTCAATTTAGTCCTCACTTTAAATTCTGTTTCTTGGGGCAAAAGCAGCTTTTTTTTAAGAGCCGAGACAGGTAATAGTTAGCCTCCCAGATAGTCTGAAGCTTATGAAAGTCTTGCTCTTGGCTTTCATCTCTCCATAAAACTGTACACTCTCCTGATTACCCCAAATTACAATGTTTGCTGCTATTCCCTTTAATCAGATTTGAGTAATTCTCTTTTGTTAAAAAAAATCAAATGGCATTTCCCTTTCATAAGGTTTTACACTTCATAAGAGGAGTGAATTCTGCTACCCTTCATTGCTCCCCATGAGGGACTTTTCTTTTAATGTTTTGAAGCCATGATTGTTGTGTATCATGATGCTCCGTCTTGGCAGCATGGTGGAGGATTGGATTATTTTGCTGATTTCTTAACTGCAGTGTAAGACTCCCATGTATATTAAGACATGGTTTAAGAGGAATTATCTCCTTTTTTTTAATAGATCACATACTGAGTCTCAAGCTTCAAATTCAACAGAAAATCAACCTAATTGTTCATTTCTTCCAGGATATCCCTGAAGGAAAATTGACCTCTGCAGATCAACTTCTTCATAGGAAACTAAATAATTAAGTTGGAGGAAATATATTTCTTGTTCACTATTGCAACTGTAAAGGGTTTTTTGTATATGTGATGAGATCATAACCCTGCTTGCATTTTATACAAAGATTAACACACCCTTTTCTTAAGCCTGTTTGGAACTAGTTATCTGAAGCAGGACACACATTTACTACTATAGGTAAAAATCTTTACCTTTCAAGTTACTGAAATGAAGTATTCTCAACCTAACTGAACCTCTACTCATCTAATATGTCAAGCTCTTCTATGCCAATTGAGTTAATTTCTACACACACATAGACACACACACACACAAATGACCTGGAAATATACAATGCTGACAGCTCTGAAGAAGTAGAGGTTTGGATGTTTTCCCCAGTTGGCACATTTTTCCTTTATTGTTTTAATCTACTGTGTCTATCTTCCTCTCCTACAAATTTTCAGCAGTAACTATGATTTGTACTCCCCAAATGATAAAAAAGAGTGTAAACCCCAAACTCCCAATTCAGTAAGATCACAGATCAACAGCCCTAGTGAGGCAGTTGTGTTTTCCTATGATGTTTAGAAGCATTTAAACCCAAAATATTATAAATATATAGTCTTCTCAAAATAAGAGGAGATCCTAATAAATGTCTCCAAATGCACTAAAAATTTCTCTTAAATTACAGAAGCCCTGACGTTTCCTAGCTCAGCTGTGTCCAACTCTTTGTGAACCCATAGACTATAGCCTGCCAATCTCCTCTGTCCATGGGATTTTCCAGGCAAGAATACTGGAGTGGGTTGCCATTCCTTTCTCCTGGGGATCTTCCTGACCCAAGGATCAAACCTGGGTCGCCTGAACCGTGGACAGATTTTTCACAATCTGAGTCAACAGGGAAGCCTGACATCTCCTAGAGTCAACTCTGATTTAAATCAATGCAATTTTAACCCAACAATTATAACCTCCAAAAGGAGCTTTCACATGAAATATTTCAAGATGCTTGAGAAAAATGCAATAAGGTTCCCTAGTGTGGCCTACTCCAGTACCCTTACCTGGAAAATCCTATGGACGGAGGAGCCTGGTAGGCTGCAGTCCATGGGATCGCTAAGAGTCGGACACGACTGAACGACTTCACTTTCGCTTCTCACTTTCATGCACTGGAGAAGGAAATGGCAACCCACTCCAGTGTTCTTGCCTGGAGAATCCCAGGGACGGGGGAGCTTGGTGGGCTACCATCTAGGGGGTCGCACAGAGTCAGATACGACTGAAGCGACGCAGCAGCAGCAGCAGCAGCAGTGTGGCCTGAGTCGTGGGAAATCTTTCTTAGAAGAGGACAACTTTTTTAGCTCAGTGCACATCCCCAACCACCCCCAAAGTCTCTAATTGGTAAATCACTGAATCAGTTTGTGCACATTTGGAAAATTACTGCTTTCCTGCAATTTTCTGTAAGCTATTGCTAAATTGTTCTGTTGAATGTTAGTGAAAAATTATATTTTTAAACTACCTCTGAATCCTAAAAGCCCATGGCACAGTATTCTGTTTATGTGAGCAATTTAGCTTTATTAAACAGCATGACATAGACTAAGCGAGCTAAGATAAGCTTGGTACACTACGTGCTCCAGAATCATCAGCCAGGGAAGCCCGTCAGTTTCCATCCTGATTACTGAAAACTGAAAGGACAGCTGGGAAGAAGGGGGGCTGCTCCCCAGAGAGAGTCAATCCTTCTTTCACCTTGGACATGATTAGAGGAATTTTTCTAGACAGTGAAAATTTGAAGAACATTTTCCAGAAAGTATTTCTATGTGTGTGCATACTCAGATGCTCAGTTCTGTCCAACTCTTTGAGGCTGTACAGACTGTAGCCTGCCAAACTCCTCTGTCCATGGGATTTCCCAGGCACGAATACTGGAATGGGTTGCCATTTCCTTCTCCGGGGGATCTTCCCCACCCAGGGATGGAACCCCCGTCTCCTGCATTGGCAGGCAGAGTCTTCACCACTCCTGTCACCCTGGAAGCCCATTTCTTTCTGAACACCTCTATTTTCAGCATTTTACCAAACCACCCACTATAGTTTGCTTTGCTTATCTTGGGCAACATGATAATATGATTCCCAAATAGAGTTTGAAGTGCTGTACTCCGAAGACAGAATTTGTTCATTTGTTAAACAAAAGGAATCAGGTAACTCAGTTATAACAGCAAAAGTGAGAAAGAGTAGATACATAGCGAATTATTTGCTAACATACAGAGTGATGGGAGCTTTACAGACCAAGCAAATAAAAATGGTTGCTTAAATCTGTCTATGCCCTGCCGACTCATCCTAACTGCAGGTTTTAGAAAGGAGGGATTAAAAGGGAACATGCAGAAATTCAGCCGATCATCACATAATGTGTTCTCATGTTTCACTATGAGAAGTAATATTCTTGCTAAGCAGTTTGTTCCACTTTAAATCTTTAGATACTCAGCCCTCTCTAAGGTCATTGTATGAATTTAGACACACCATTCTGGAGACTAAATTAGCCTGCATTTACTGGGAAGTTGAATGCAGCCAGACTAATGGTAGTGCAAGTGTAATTGGCTCTCAACATGTGCCACTGTGTATACTTCTCAAGCCCTAGAAAAGATGCATTATGGGACTAATTTTTAAATGTTAATGGATATTGGACATTTGCCAGACACCCAGCTGTACACAAAACACTGAGATGGTAAATAGCTCTTGATCTGTTTAGAAACAAATGATGATGGTTTTTAGGATTCCACAGGACTGACGGCATGGCAACCGGCTCAGACTCAGAGACTGACCCCATTAATGGCATTGAGGGGAAATGGTCTGATTTTTACCATCAAAATTAAGGAGCAAGGGCATTGTGTTAAGGCTCAAATTATTTTTGATTAATATTAAGGAAAGTTTAGTCCCTCACACCTATTAACCTTACCTGTGTCAGCACAGCTCTTTGACAAGTGTTTTGCCTTTGTTTGCCTGTTTTCTATGGGATCAGGTCAAAATGAAAATATCTTCCTCAATTAGCTTGGGTGTAAAAACTGCACCTGGCATGACCCTCTCACCCGTGCTTGCAAAGACAGCCTCGTTCTCCCGCCAGGCACCAGCCTCAGGGTTGACAGAAAGGCAACAGGTTTCCTATCGCTTGATCTGTTGCTGTTATCATTTTAATTGAAAGTCAACAAATGGAGCATTTTCTGTACATTCTTCCTCCAAAAGGTCTTACTAATTGTGTGCACTTGGCCAGTCAAGCCTACTAGCAATGACTGGTGTTTTTTTTTTTTTTTTTTTTTTTTTCAGTGTTGGTGATGAGCTGCTTTTGATTAAAAAGCATTAGGAGAAAGTGTCATTTTTAGCATAAACATGGGAGAGAGATGGAGGCAGGGCACTGCAGCCTACTGTTCCTCTGGAAAGAGACCCACAGGGTGGTGTATTCAGCATCTAAAATGCCATCTGAGGCTATCAGCATGGTTTAAATATTTCATCAGCCAAGGAGAATATGAACATGAGCCTGACATCGCTTCTGGAGATGTGTGAGAAGCACCAGGGGAGCTCTGGTTTGTTGGCAGCTCAACAACTAGCAATTTGTGTAGGGTGAAAGCAGGAGAAAAAGACAAGAGAGAGAAAGTGCTGCTATTTGAATCCAGTAATCATGGGATAAGAAATTTTGAATTTTCAGGACTAAGCAGTGATACTGACCTTTTAAGAAATAATTGGCAGCACTCACTTAGGATGTGGTTTCACTTTTGATAACTTTATAGAGGGACCTTCTAGTAACCAGGCTTCTTTCTTACCTCTTAGGTTATTTTGTACATCTTAGCAGTAAGGATGTTCAAGCTGCAGCTTTAGTCCACTTTCTTCGGAGGCAACTTGTAACAACATACTGGCATGTGAAAGACACAGATTTAAACCTGGCTCTGCCACTGAACCAAACATAGTGATTTGAAGCAAATTACAGTCTGTTTCTTTAATTCAAAAGAGAATTATTACTAAGGTATATAAAAGGGACTAGGGCACAACAGGTACTCAGTAAGTACCAATAAGTAAAATTTTTATTATGTCACATAACAAATGACCTGGTGGCTCAGATGGTAAAGAATTCACCTGCAATGGAGGAGACATGGGTTCAGTTCCTGGGTCAGGAAGATCCCCTGGAAGAGGGTATGGCAACCCATTCCAGTATTCTTGCCTGGAGAATCCCATGGACAGAGGAGGCTGGCACACTACAGACCATCGGGTTGCAAAGAGTTGGACATGACTGAGTGACTAACATTTTCACTTTCTTCCATAACAAATTTTAATAAAATTTTGAAATTTTTAGAGTTAGCTTTGTTGTACCACAGAAACCAACACAACATTGTAAAGCAATTATCTTCCAGTTAAAAAACAGATTTAAAAATTTTAAAAACACACTAAATTTTTTTGAAATTTTAAATATTTTTCCTTATTATAAATTTCAAGAATATATTGATGAATGATACCCTTCTTTTGTTATATGTTTCTTTTAAAATTTGTCCTTTTTAATAAAAGCTCATTGAGAGATGAAGAGTAGCAACTGATTGGTGAATTTCTCTCAGATCTTTCCTTCTTCTGCTTCTTACTGTTGCTTCTTTAGGAATGAGAACCTAGGACAAAGGACATGGAAAACACTAAAAAAAGGGGGGAGGGGCAGGCGCTATCTTTCAGAAAACCCAGTTTCCCCAAATCATCAAAGAGTATCTGATTTCCATACATGCTAAAAGGGAATTAAAAGGCTCAAAAGGAGTCTGAAGTGGACCCTCTCTTTTTCCTTGAACCAAAGCCATAATTTGGTGTGTCCCATAATCTGGTTGGAAAAGTTGAAAGCACAGATTCAAATATCACTTCTTCTTCTTTTTTTTTTTTTAGCAACTTTATTGAACTATAATTCATGTACCCTACAATTTAATCATTTAAAGTATACAATATTAGCATATTCACAGATATGTGCAGATGTCATTGCCATCAATTTTAGAGCCCTTTCATCACCTTAGAAAGAAAATGCATACCCTTTAACTTTCATTCCCCTAGACCCCAACCTCCTCACCAGCTCTAGACAATCTCTAACGTATTTTTTTCCTCTATAGATTTTCCTATCCTGTACTTTCATATGAACAGAATCATACAATATGTGTTTTTTTGTGATTGGCTTATTTCATAATCTTTTCAAGGTCTGTCCATGTTGCAACATGTGTCTGTACTTCATCCTTTTTATGGTCAATAATATTCCATTGACTATCTGATCGTCAGTTGATGGACATTTGGATTGTTTCCCTCTTTTCTCTATTATGAATAGTGTTACTATAAATATTCATACCCAGCTTCTTATATGCATATATGTTTTCATTTCTCTTGTGTATATACCTAAGTGGAATTGTTGGGTCATATGATAAATGTATGTTTAGTCATTTGGGTAACTGCCAGACTGTTTTCCAAAGCAACTAAACAATTCATATTCCTTCCAGCAGTATAGTAAGGCTCTACAAAGACAGGTGAAGTAAAACTCTAATTGCTAGGAAGTTCTTCTTTCTATTGAGTAAGATCTGCCTCTCTGATTCTCCCCTTTGGTCCCAGTCATGCTCGACACAGCAACACCAAGTAGAAACATGAGTTCCTCTGTCTTCTAAAACTCAGTCCCTCTACCATGCATAGTTATCAAATCTCACTCTCCATTCCCCGAGGTTTCTCTTCTTCTTATGGATAAATTCTTGAAGGTCCCTAAATACTCTTCATATGCACCCATATCAAATAAAAAAAAATGCACAACCTAAAAGCTGAGAATGATGTTTTTGTTTTTTCAGGGTACTTAGCTGAGGCAATATAGAGTTGTATATATAGAGGCATTAGGTTATGAAATTAGTTTTTGAAGCTTCTGCAATTGGAGAAATGGGCTTAAGCCCAGAAGGCAGCCTGTCAGACAACTCTTAGAGACAGCTCTGAAGAGGTAAATGAGGGGCCAGGATGTGTAAGGAGTTTTTACAATAAAAAAATCAGGTAGTTGGAGCATCAAAATAGCACTGTTAATTAAAGAAAACCAGACATTGCAGGTTAATGAATTTAGAGCTTTTCTTGCTCTCTCTGTATGGGAAGATGCAAGTCTTCAGTCATTGAAATCATTCCTTTGATATTCACCTTAGCTGTCTAGGACCAGTATCCCACTTTTCTGCATCCTGAATCCCCTCAGGGAGCACAGTTGGGGGTGGCTAGCATGGCTGATGACTGGATGGCCCCGACATTTTTCTGACTGATAAATGGCAGGTGACATTTTTCATCCACATCCATTTCCTTTTTCTTATTTTACTTTCCAGAATACAGGCTCCCTTAAGATAGAGACTTTATCTACCTTATTTAACACTTTGCCATTTTGTCCCAAGCACCAAGAAAACAAAAAGATGGCCTGAAGGGTGCAATAAATATTTGTTGAGTAAATACGTTGAATAATTAAATCCCAGTTGCTCTCTGAGAGAGATGTACTGTTTGTATCCAGAATTGTATAACGTACTGCAGGGGAGGTTGACTGATGTTGAGTACGATGAGCTCATTTTTCCGATTACAGAAGCTTCAAAAACTAATTTCATAACCTAATGCCTTTGTATATACAACTTTATAAACTAGAAGTGAGAGACTTCTTTGCTCTGAAGTACTCTAAGAAAATCATTGCAAGAGAGTTTTGTATATAAGCATACAGACTGATAACAACCAGACTGATATGAAACCCTTTATCATTTATGTTACAAGTATCATGCACACTTTTCCAAGTATACTATGGTTACTAAAAATAAACACCCCTCCGGTTTAAAGAATTTTAGGAGATTCTAATGTCAGGATATCTAGCTACTAAACAACATGGGAGCTAAGGCAATTGACATCTCAAGTCAGTCTCTGAAAATGGACATTGTGAGGAAAGCTTATATGGGAAGGAGAAAGTGATAGTATTTTATAATTCCACTCAAATTTTACCTCTATAAATATAGCAGTAGGCAATGAGTGCAAGGCTTTCAAAATGCCTTCTGAGTTGTAATCCTTTATTGGTGAGTTAAATTCTCTCTTTAAACCTCAATGACTAGCGGGAATGAGCTCTGCAAGAGAAATGTAGGATGTATTAATAAGTTCACATCAGAGAGAAAGAAAGTACAATAAAAACCCAATCTTGCCAACTCTGAAAACTGGTAGGAAGAAACAAAGCACAAGAAGAGATGTGTATACACAATAATACACAAGAATCCTCCTCCCCTGTCCCACCCATCCCGGGGCCACAGCCCGGGAGGGGATGATAATTAAAAACTTAGTTATAGGGGACCTTTGGAACCTTACTACTAGTGCTTGCCCACTTTGCCAGGCTCCAGATCTCTAGGACATTCCTAGACTTTGGGACCAAGCCAAGTCCCCACAGTGCAGGAGCAACAGTCCTGGGAGGAGGCCAGACAGACGAATCAGAGGCTGAAATGAGACTGTTTAAAGCAGAGGAGACTGATATCTTGTTAATTGGCAACTCAAAGCATCCAAGAGAGAGGGGACTCATAAAGAAGATGCAGATCAATTATAAAGACACTACGTTTTCCCAGCATGGTTGTGTATGGCTTGAGTAAATGTGTGACCCCACTATCAATCCATATAAGGTATGGTGGATGGGAAAATCATGTCAGAGGAGGGAGAAATCAGCCAGTCGCTTCAACTGTCACCTTTCACTTGGAGACAGAGTCCTGGGAGTGCTCCCTAAACTGTAGTATGCTACTCAGCATCTTGGTGCTGAAGTCTTTGTCCCTGTGACAGTATTAATCCAACAGATGAGATCAGTGCCCAGATCTGTTGGGATCCTAATGTCAACTGGATGGGTGAGGAAGAAGCATTCTGGGCAAGGCAGTACAAACTGTCACTGGAGAGCCTTCTGTGAAGCCAGTGGGGGCTTTGCGGCTGTGTGCCTCCAGTAATGCTTGGCACTTCTCCACCCTGACCTGATTCTCAAATGTGGCTTTCAGAAATGCTCTAGTGCCACCCTATGAGTGTGAAGCCACACTCAAAGCGTGGTATTAAGTTTGCCCCTGTAATTTTGAAAGAGAAGGTACTCAGCTTTCTGGCTAAACAGTTTTGATCATTCTTTCCAGTATTTATAAGACTGTGTGTGTTGCTGCTGCTGCTGCTAAGTCGCTTCAGTCATGTCTGACTCTGAGCGACCCCAGAGACGGCAGCCCACCAGGCTCCCCCGTCCCTGGGATTCTCCAGGCAACAACACTGGAGTGGGTTGCCATTTCCTTCTCCAATGCATGAAAGTGAAAAGTCAAAGTGAAGTCACTCAGTCGTGTCTGACTCCTAGCGACCCCGTGGGCTGCAACCCACCAGGCGTCTCCGTCCATGGGACTTTCCAGGCAAGAGTACTGGAGTGGGGTGCCATTGCCTTAAATAGCCACTGGACTGAAAATCTAAGAGAAAAGTATGTATTATAACTCTTTGCTTTGGAAACATAATTTCCACTNCGTGGGCTGCAACCCACCAGGCGTCTCCGTCCATGGGACTTTCCAGGCAAGAGTACTGGAGTGGGGTGCCATTGCCTTAAATAGCCACTGGACTGAAAATCTAAGAGAAAAGTATGTATTATAACTCTTTGCTTTGGAAACATAATTTCCACTGTCTGTTCATTTCCGTCAGTTTCATTAATTCATTTAAGCCACCTCATCCAGATGATTTCCCGTGTACTACTGAAGCAGAAATGGGAGTGATTTCAAATCTCTACGAGTCCTTCATATTCCTACACTAAAAGGTGGGGCCTAAGGGCTGTGGACTTAACTCCATTGTCATAGCTCTTGCTCGAGATTCACAGGTTTATTGTGTTACTAAGCTGTATGGAAAGAGGAACAACCAGTATTCGCCCCTTCAAGCTGCCTGTAGCCATTATGTGATGTGGTGTCTCATCCAGTTGTATGTTGCACAAAGTTGCCCACAGGAAAACAAGCGAAGATTTTCTGTATGCTACTAGATTTGGTGAATATTCTCAATCCAGAAAAAAAAGGGCAGGGGGGGATGCACGATAGAATAAAGTGCATGATCCTGTTTCTTGACAGATTGATACTCAAAGCAGGTTTCATAGATATACTAATTTTAGCAAATCCGTCTTTGGAAATTTTTTATTTACGGAACTCATTGCAGCCTCCTTTTAATGTAATGAGATTTCATAATGAAGTCCAAATACAGTCTGGTAGAGGAAGATGGCATGTAACACTGATTCTAATAAGTTTGCCTAAAATCAATAATGTTGTTAGGTTCCCTGAAACTCGACTGCCTTGGCTCAGAGAACCATGTTCTGCCTAGACCATAGTCTTAGTTTAATGTAATACTGGGTAGATTTCCTCCATAGGAGAGAAAAGATAGAAATTTAAAGAAATTAAGGAATGTTATTAAATGTGTCTTTAGGTTTTAAATGACCACAAATTTGTTTGCTTCTCTCTTTTAATCAATTCTTGGTTTCTGTGAAAATAGTCTGAGAGCATCATGCTGGTGCTCATTTCTCCATGCCTACTTCTTCACCATTTATTTTGTTTTCTCCTCTCTTGCTTTCAAGGTATCACATGAGTAGGTAACTGCTTACGACTATATTTGAGGAGGATACCCAAGAGAACCCTGAATCAAGAAACCACTGCTGATGTCTCATACCTAAGCAACAGAGACATTCTTTAGACACTAAGACATTGCCTGTTTATAACACAAACACCCATGTCAGAATTAGTGGGGTTTAAAATGGAACTGCTCAGTTTCTTTCAGTACAAGTGTGGTTGATCTGCAATATGGTGTCAGTTTCAGGTGTACAGCATAGTGATTCAACACTCTTGCTGATTAAACTCCATTCTAGGTTATTATAAGGTGATGGCTATAGCTCCCTGCACTGCACAGTATATCCCTGGCGTTTGTTCTATGTATAGTAGCTTGTACTTGTTGATCCCATACCCCTAATTTGTCCCTGCCCACTTCCCTTGGCTCATGGTAACTAGTTCACTTCCTACATCTGTAAGTCTGTCTCTGCTTTGCATAATTTTTTAGATCCCACATATAAGTGATACAATGTCTGTCTTTCTCTGTCTGGCTTATTTCACTTAGCACAGTATTCTCTGGGTCTATCCATATCGTTGCAACGGCAGTATTTCATTTCATTGAGTAATATCCCATTGTATATCAATACCACATCTTCTTAATTCAATTGTCTGTTTATAGGCACTTGGGTCACTTCCATGCCTTGGCTATTGTAAATAGTGTTGTTATGTACACTGGAGTACATGTATCTTTTCGATTTAGTACTTTCATTTTTCTCAGATATACACCCAGAAGTGAAATTGCTGGATCACATAATATGGAGCAATAAAATTTTGGTTGTAGAAAGTCAACAGAAAGGAAAAAGATACTGATGCTGGGAGAGACGGAGGTCAAGGGGAGTAGGGGGTGACAGAGGATGAGGAAGTGAGACAGCATCACCAACTCAGTGGACCTGCAACCTTTGCTTCTTAGTTAAATCTTCCTAAATAAAAGCATCCTCCTTTGGGCCTCAGGCTGACTCTCTGAATCCTTGTCCCACTACACAGAGTTCACAGCCCTAAGCAATTGGCCCCGTTTTCCAGGCCTGAGGTTTGCCTCTAAGGTCTATTCAGTTCCAATCCCTCCAGGTGGTGCAGCTGCGGATATCTGAGAAAACCCATGATCATAAAATCTGAGTAGAGCTTCTCCACCAGAGATATTACTCTACTTCCCTGTGGCCAGCTCACCTGTCACAGGCCAGCTCCATCTTATGTCTGTTTATGTACTGAGCCTCCCAAGGAGCTTAATCATTTGATTCATATTTAACACCTTAAAACCGTTAGCCAACACTTTACATGTATTTCACGTTTCTGCAAATATATTGTAAGCTCCTTGACAAAAAGCACTTTTATAAATTTTAGAGCAGATAGGATGGAGTCCTAGTGGGGGTACTCAAAAGGCATTGTAGATTGATTGGCTGATTAATTACAGAGATTGGGCCTAGCATCCTAGAGCTGCAGAATGAGTTCACTGAGTCTGACTATCTCCATCTATGTTAATATTAGTACAAATTAAACACGTAAGAAAAGATATCTGGGTCCTGGACATTTCTCACAGTTGAGTCTGGTTCAAATTCAATTAAACTTATCACAGAGAAATGCCAGAGAATGAGAGCAAAGCCAAATAGCCCAAGGGAACTTGGTTTTAATTTCATTTTTAAACCTAAAATCAAATCAACTGATGCTGAGTGCCTACTGTGTACAAAGAAGTTAAACAAATAAACAGAAATCTTAGAGGGCTGTCTTCTCTNTTCAATTAAACTTATCACAGAGAAATGCCAGAGAATGAGAGCAAAGCCAAATAGCCCAAGGGAACTTGGTTTTAATTTCATTTTTAAACCTAAAATCAAATCAACTGATGCTGAGTGCCTACTGTGTACAAAGAAGTTAAACAAATAAACAGAAATCTTAGAGGGCTGTCTTCTCTTAAACCAAACCCCTTCCAGGGCAGACTTAGAGATGGAACAATGGGCACTATGTTCCATGTTGACTCCTAGATCCTGGAATAAATTATTTAACTCTCTGAGTGCAAGGCTTTTATTTCTGTTTTTGTTTTATGATGTCCTTGAACCTGAGAGGCAGGAGCAAATGCAGCCATTCTACTTCCCTATGGAACTTGGGAATTAAGCTTACCACTGAGCTCAGAGGTAAAACAGTACAATTCAATGCAGCAGACTTGGCTATCTTTAAGAAACTGTGTTAGACTATGTGTTGTTTGACAATGTGAACTGTGACTGCTGGAGTGACTGCTGGCAGCCACTTTATGACTATGAAGATACAAGGTGAGCACAAGTCCAATGTGCTCTGAGAACAGCAGAGCAGAAAGACCAAGGCAAACATTCAATCCTTGAGGACATCATTCTGCCCTGAAGTCACTCTACACTGAAGCTTTTGTTATATAAGATAATATTGGGTTGGCCAAAAAGTTCATTCTGGTTCTTCCATAAGATGTTATGGAAAAACATAAGTGAACTTTTTGGCCAACTATTTTCCTTTGTGTTTAAGATATTTTGATTTGACCAATTCCTGTCTGAATGTTAGATCAGAAAGCAGAGGGAAAAAAAATTCTCCTGTTTAGAGAATTTCCCCTCTTCTTTACTTTAAATATACATAAATACAAATATGTATATAGAATTTTTAATGGGAGGGCTTCCCAGGTGGTGCAGTGGTAAAGAATTTGCCTGCCAGCACAGGAGATGAGGGTTCAGTTGCTAGGTTGGGAAGATCCCCTGGAGAAGGAAATGGCACCCCACCCTAGCATTCTTGCCTGGAAAATTCCATGGACAGAAAAACCAGGCAGGCTATAGTCCACAGGGTTGCAAAGAGTCAGACCTGACTGAGCACACACACATACACAACAATTATATATTCTCAAAGGGATGGTATAAGAATCAGTGAAAGAAATATGCAAAAAATACTACAGAAGTATTAATAATTTCCCTCATTACCTTCATTCTCCCACTACTAGGCTTCCCTCCTCTCCTTGCTTCCCAGTAACACTCATTGCCTCAGCTCTGCCTGTTGTCAGAACCTCAGTGTTGGGAAAGGCGCAAAACAGTGTTTCCCTTCAAAACTGAGGCGGCAAGGGTGGAGAGAGCTAAGTGCTCTCAGTTACACTGGCTAGTGAGGAATAAGCGGGTGAGCTGCTTCCTCCACCAATTTGGAATCCTGTAGCTGTTCACCCTGTTTATGTAACAGATGCTAAAAAGAAGAGAGATGCTGGCTTTGAAAGCAGAATCTTATACAAACTCTGAAGTGAGAACGCTAATGAAAGCCAAAAATAACAAACTTCTCTTCTCTGTGAAAAGAAAGAGGTATTAAAAATGCAAGCAACCTGAAACAATTCATTCAAAATGGCATAAATCTCCCTCTAAAGTTTTACCATATTCTAGAATGTAAGGGTTTTT